>PYXC01001801.1:3762500-3775000 GCA_015244755.2 Tenualosa ilisha | reverse complement strand
GTGTGTGTGTGTTTTATATATATTATATATATGTATACAGTATGTATACTATGTAGAGTATGTCTATATGTGTGTGCTTACAGTCTTGTGTGTGAGTTTTTGCTTGTTCTTTGTGTGTATGTGTGTGTGTGTGTGTGTGTGTGTGTGTGTGATACACAGCTCTGTGAGTCTATGGAGGAAGTGTTGACATGAGATAGCAGGGCCATATGAGCAGGATGGGGATGACGGGGTCTTTTGTTTATCAGCTGTCGTGCTTTTGGAGATAAACAGAGACCAGTAAACATCATACACACACAGCCCCCTTCACCAGATAAATAAACTCTCTCTCTTGCTCTCTCTCTCGCACACACACAAACACACACACACACACACTCTCTCTCTCTCTCTCTCTGTCTGTCTGTAATAATGGCCATAGCCCTAGAGAGGGTGGTGATGAGGTAGCAGTGTGTGTGTTAGCATAGAGAGCAGTGGCAGCAGAGATCTTTCCAGACTTATCAGCTCTCTGCAGGGGAAGGCCGGGGGAGAAGGCATATTAAAACAGAAGAAAAAAAGAGAGGAGAAGGAGTAGTGTGTATGTGTATGTGTGTGTGTGTGTGTGTGTGTGTGTGTGTTTGTACGTGTATGTGTGTGTGTGGTGTGTGTGTGTGTGTGTGTGTGTGTGTGTGTTGTGTGTGTGTGTGTGTGTGTTTGTGTGTGTTTTTTGTATGTGTGTTGGGTGGGGGTGGGGGGGGGATAAAAAGCTACTTTGAAAAGTGATCTTGGCCAAAGAGAGAGAGAGAAGGATAAATAGATACAGAAAGTGAAAGAAAGAGACAGAGAGACTGTAGGGTGATTTAATAGTGAGAGAGACAGAGAGACTGTAGGGTGATTTAATAGTGAGAGAGACAGAGAGACTGTAGGGTGATTTAATAGTGAGACACAGAGAGACTGTAGGGTGATTTAATAGTGAGAGAGACAGAGAGACTGTAGGGTGATTTAATAGTGAGACACAGAGAGACTGTAGGGTGATTTAATAGTGAGAGAGACAGAGAGACTGTAGGGTGATTTAATAGTGAGACACAGAGAGACTGTAGGGTGATTTAATAGTGAGACACAGAGAGACTGTAGGGTGATTTAATAGAGAAAGAGGGAGAGAAGTATTAAGAGAAAGATAAATAAACTGAGGGAGAGGGAAATAGAGGGAAAGAAAGAATGGTAGGTAAATAGAGAGATTGAGAGAGTGAGAGAGAGATTGCGAGAAAGATGAAGACATAAAGAAAGAAAGAGGGAGGGAGAAGATGAAGAAATATGGAAAAGAAAAGAGAAGAGAGAGAGTTCTTTATCTGTCTGTTCATGAGGCAGTGCACCCATCTGTGTGTGGATCACGCTGGGCTCCACGCTGGGCTCCAGCTGTGTGTTCTGATAGGAGCGGTCCGGGCAGCGCCGGCTGAGGAGGTCTGCTGGATCAGGAGCCGGGAGACCCAGAGCCGTAATCCGGGCCGCTGGTGTCCAGATGGTGACCAGTCTGTGTTGGAGCCGACATCAGTACCCATGGTCTGGCAGCCTCA
Source organism: Tenualosa ilisha (assembly GCA_015244755.2). Lineage (NCBI taxonomy): Eukaryota > Metazoa > Chordata > Actinopteri > Clupeiformes > Clupeidae > Tenualosa > Tenualosa ilisha. The sequence goes on along the minus strand of PYXC01001801.1, from coordinate 3,773,453 downwards.
GAGAAAGTGGCATGCCAGAAGAGTCTGGGAAGGGTGTGTGTGTGTGTGTGTGTGTGTGTTTGATTGTGGTTTGTGTGAGCTTTGTGAGGACAACCTTGCTCGCTCTCTGTCTCTCTCTATACAGTACATCTTACTGTGGGACTATGAGCAGATCATGAGATCCGTATGTATGTATATCTCTGTGTGTGTTCGCGCGTGTGTGTGTGTGTGTGTGTGTGTGTGTACTTGTGTGTGTTCTAGCGTCTTGGGCCATTTCCCTCCTTGAGACAGAGCTTAAGAGTCCTGTCTCTCTGCGTCTACAGACACTGAGGAGACCTTGCATTTTAGGCATTATAAAGCACATACCATGTGTGTGTGTGTGTGTGTGTGTATTTGTGCGTGTGTGTCTGTGTACTTGTGTGTGTTCTAGCGTCTTGGGCCATTTCCCTCCTTGAGACAGAGCTTAAGAGTCCTGTCTCTCTGCGTCTACAGACACTGAGGAGACCTTGCATTTTAGGCATTATAAAGCACATACCATGTGTGTGTGTGTGTGTGTGTGTGTGTGTGTGTGTGTGTGTGTGTGTGTACTTGTGTGTGTGTTCTAGCGTCTTGGGCCATTTCCCTCCTTGAGACAGAGCTTAAGAGTCCTGTCTCTCTGCGTCTACAGACACTGAGGAGACCTTGCATTTTAGGCATTATAAAGCACATACCATGTGTGTGTGTGTGTGTGTGTTTATGTGTGTGTGTTTATAAATCTTGCCCATGTCTGAAGCCATGCATTTATGCATTGTGCCTGTCTGCATTTCAATTTCATCTAGGAATGCTAGGGTCTTTTATGCGCAGGTCCTCATGAATAGACAGTGTGTTCCTTGGCCAAATAAAACCAGATGCCCACACACATCAATCCACACCTGCTCTCTGCTGATTGAGAGCTCCACGAGGCTGATGGCTGTGGCTGTGTATGGACAGGACGGCCCATTTGCACTGATGACTTGGGGGAGGTTTATGGGATTGTCTGCTGAAATGCCAGTTATTGTTGGCTGGACTGAAGGGTGGTGGTTTGATGAGGCATGATGCTGTTGTGTTATATGAACCAGGGTCATCAGACTTTCAGCCTGTGTGTGTGTGTGTGTGTGTGTGTGTGTTTATGTGTATGTGTGTGTGAGTGTGTGTATTTATGTGCTCAGATATCAACCAGGGGTGGATGGTGGACTGAGAGCTTCTGCAGTTCAGAAGATGAGTTATACACACATATGCACGCGTACTCAAACACACACACACACACACACACACACACACACACACCACACAAACACACACGCACATTTGCATACACATACACACAGTCCAGTGCATCATTACTACAAATGCACTCCTCATCTCCATAATGGTGTGTGAGTGTGTGTGTGTGTATGTGTGTGTGTGTGTGTGTGTGTGTGTGTGTTTAGCTTTAGGGAGGCTTGGAGCAGAGAAGTGACGTCTCTCTGCATGTCCTTGGGAGACTCAATGGGGCAGCGTGACTGAGGCCCCTGGAGTGAGTGGGTGTGCGTTCCCTAGGTAACCTCACACAAGAGCTTCCAAGCCAGTCCTGCGCTAATGTTGCATATTCTCTGAGCAGAGCGGCGAGAGGCATATGGCAGCATCTGATCCACACTGAGCGCGTTCATAGAAAATTAATGACACGCTTTATCGACAGCATGCTTAGAAAATTGATCTTCCATTAGATGGGGTTTCATTCGTCCTTTGTCACTTGCTGTTGACACAGCATAGTGGCACACTCCAAACCTTAGCCATAAAACAGCCTTCTTCAGACGAGAGGAAGTAGCTAGCCTTAGCATCAAGCTGTCGTCATGGAGGTAGAGATTTGACCTCGCATCCAGACCTCTGTGTGATGCTGGCTTTGAGACAGGCAGGCAGGGGGTCAGCCGTAAGCCAGCGTCTGAACTAGCATTAGCACTGAGCCAGTGTGTGTGCTCTGTAAAGATTGCAGGACAGATGCTCGCTACTTCACTGGCTCTGTGCTGGACTTGGGGAGTGTAAAGGATAACTCAACTTGTTCTTGTGAGAAGAGAGAGAAAGAAATATGTGTGTGTGTGTGTCTATGTGTGTTTATTCACTAACTGCCTCAATGTCAGGGAAAAGCAAAAAATTGCCCTGCTGACAGCCACCTGACACAGACACAAAGTGGCCATTAGTGGGTCAAGTTAAGCCTGAGCTGTGCCATTTCCAGTCCTCTCTAGCATTCCCCAAGTTAACCTTTATCTCTGTGCTACTGTGCCCTGTCCCTCCCACCAACTATTACAACAGCAACAGAAAAAAAAACAACCACAAACCAGTTGGCTCCTGACGGAAATAATACACACACACACACACACACACACACACACACACACACACACACACACACACAAACACACACCCCTCCGCCACCATCCATTTACAGCCACCATCCATCCACATTCCATATTAATGACCCCATCCTGTGGAGAGACTGGCAGTATTATTCTCTTATTGCTTGCACTGGCAGTCAGATGATTGGTTACGGATTGGCTCTGTACAGCTTCCCTCTCCTCTCGTTCTCACCTATCCTCCCCTCCCCTCCCCTCCCCTCCACTCCACTCCTCCCCTCCCTCCTCTCCTCTCTTCCTCTCCTCTCCTCTCCTCTCCTCTCATCTCCTCTTCTCTTCTCTCCTCTCCTCCTCTCCACTCCCATCCTCCCCTCCTCCCTCTGCCTCTCCCTCTCCCTCTCTCCTCTCCTCTCTCCCCTCCTCTCCTCTCTTCTCCTCTCCTCTCCTCTTTTCCTCTCTCTTCCTTTCTTCTCCTCCTCTCTTCTCCTCACTCCCCTCCCCTTCTCCTCTCCGCCCCTCTGCTCCTCTCCGCTCTTCTCTTCTTCTCCTCCCCTCTCCTCCCCTCGCCTCCTCTCTTCTATTCTCCTCTCTTCTCCTCTTCTCTTCTCCTCTTCTCTCCTCTCCTCCTCTCCACTACGCTCCTAACCTCTGCTTCTCTGCGCCTCTCCGCTCCTCTCTTCTCCACTCTTCTCCTCCCCTCTCCTCCTCCCCTTTCCACTCTCCCCCTCGCTACACTCACCCATCTCCTCTCCGTGCGTGGCCCAAGCATAATGAACAGGCAGTCTGCACATTAAAAGCAGCCTACTGCATCAGTGTCTGTTTGTGTTTGTCTGGTAGGCCTCTCCCGTCGGATGGAGTGCCCCTGCACTAGGCATTGAATGCACCGCGCTGTCTTTGAAAGCAGAGCACTTTCCCTTCAAACCGCCCGACTCACTCCAGTGATGTTGGTCTTTTGTGCTTAAAAGCTATTTAGTTCCACTGTAGACGTACAGAAGTGACCATGATGGCCACAGAGATTTTGGGTTTTTTTCTAGTGAACAGTGAAAGATTAGGACTGTATGCTGTCCATGCGGCGCTTGAGGAGACACAACGGGCTGTTCAGTGGTTCTGGACTTTTCCTTGTAATGGTTCTAACTGGGTTTGCATGGATCTGTTGGAGAGAGAGAGAGAGAGAGAGAGAGAGCACTTCTTACAGGATATGTATCAAAGGAGGCAAGGGGAGAACAGAGTGTCTTCTTCTGGTCTGAAGATTTGAGATTGTTATCTAATCGATTCACACACACACACACACGCACGCACGCGCGCGCACCACACACACACACACACACATATCTCCCAGCAAGCAACTGTGATTGAACTTCATCTTTATGAAGAAGAAGAAGAAGGCTTGTGTGTGGATTGTGTGTATGTGTGTGTGTGTGTGTGTGTGTGTGTGTGTAGATCCCACTCCAGTACCTTTCTTGTCCTGTGTCCCATTGTAGCTGGTCTTCTGATGGATCAGAATAGCTGAGATGCTTTGGTGCTGAAATAGGCTCTCTGACTCTTAGAGTGGGTTAAGAGAGCAGCAGACTCTCTCTACTCTAAGTGCCTGGGCCTCTAAGGGATTCCTCAACCCATCCCGGATTTTATCACTAAACAACAACCCAAATATTAATCATTGCTCTAGACCTGAACTAGTGCCATGTGTGGCAGCATGTAAACTCCTGTCTAGCCGACTCCGTACAAGCGACACTTGCGAGGCCATTCCGTAAATGATCGGCGTAAATGATCTGTGTTTAAAGTTTAAATATGTGGTGCCATCTTGCAGGTGGTGAAGGATGAGACGTGTTGTGAGGGGATGTTGCTGCAGCTGTTGCAAGTGTTCTTCAGCTGTTACTATGGAAGAGTAAGATTAAAGGAGCCCTAGTATCGAAAACCATTTTGCCTTGGCTTTGATGAGTTAGGAGAGGTTGTGCATCGCCAAAGAGCCATCATGCCTAATAGAGCCATCATGAGTTAATATTAGCCATGGTTGTGTCCTCTTTCAAATGGAAATCTTCAGTTTAGCAATAGCCACTAGAACACAGGTGAATTAGAACACAGCCTCCAGTTGTAGTTCAGTTGTGTTTGCCAAAGAGGGCACCTTAGGGGCCTAAAGGCCAATTGAATACACAGCCTAAATATGAGGTTTTAACCAGGCCTGTAAAATTGTTTTGAGCTTATTTTGGATGAGTTACACAAGTTTAGAGAGAACAAGGTACAATACCCAATCCATCCATTCTATGTCCCCTTCAATATAAGATCCACTGTGTCTGTGTGTGTGTGTGTGTGTGTGTGTGTGTGTGTGTGTGTGTGTGTGTGTGTGCGTGTGTTTTGGAGGGTAGGTGTTGTTGAGCAGAAACTGTTAGAGTTCACACTTTGCTCTGATGGAGTTTGAAGATTAGCTGCAGTAGGGTGTGTGTGTGTGTGTGCTTGTGAGAAAGAGAGAATGGAAAGAGAGAGAGAGAGAGAGAGAGAGAGAGAGAGAGAGAGAGAGATGGGTGCGAGGTTTTTGAGATTTTATAGTCTGCTCGACTCAAATGGATATTTGTGTGTTTGATTTTTATCACCTCTGCAGGAGAACAGCTTAGGTGGCTGAATTAATATGAGTGATGTTGTTGCGCCAGGCCATCTCGCTCCACGGGGGGCGGGGAGAGGGAGCCGAAAGAAGGAAAATAAAATCCATAAAGCTTCTTACGGGGTCACATATTTTAGCTCGCCGCTGCCAGTGGGGTGACATGACTTATGGGTATCTGAGTCTGTTAATAAATTAAAGCGTTGCTTTGGAGCGAGGGAGGGATGTTTGCGTTAGTTATCTCTCTGTGCGTGGCATCTTGGGCAGCTGCTTGTGAAATCATAATTCAACAGACGTTTTTGTTTATAGCTGAGGTGAGGTGGAGTTGCAGTGTTTGCCACTTTAGCGCTCGTTAATGAAGCAGCTCTCCTGCTTTATGGTTTGTGTGCAAGTGTGTGCAAGTGTGTGCTACTGCAAGAGGCTTTCACAGTCAATATGCATCAGCTAGCAGAGAGCCCAGAGTGGCAGTCAGAGGGGCTGATAGATAGGAGAGCACACACACACACACACACACTCTTATACACACACACACACACACAGGCACACACATGCAAGCCATATACACACCACATGGGGTGTGTGCCATGGTGGTTTCATCTTGGGAATGGTGTGAAGTGGGGAAAAATCAATGCTCCCATGTTGTGTTACTTGTTATTGTACATGGAATTGAATTTTTCTCACTGGATGGTACTGACTGGAACAAGCAGGTCTGTTTTGTTTTGAAGGGACTCTACTAGTTCCCCTTAGTCATACTAACTCTTATAGAGTGCAACTGTACTCTACTAGTTCCCCTTACTGTCATACTAACTCTAATAGAGTGTACTCTACTTGTTCCCCATACTGTCATACTAACTCTATTAGAGTATAACTGTACTCTACTAGTTCCCATCAGTGTCATACTAACTCTAATAGAGTGTACTCTACTAATTCCACTTACTGTCATACTAACTCTAAGGGGAATTAGTAGAGTACACTCGATTAGTCATACTAACTCTTATAGAGTGCAACTGTACTCTACTAGTTCCCCTTACTGTCATACTAACTCTAATAGAGTATAACTGTACTCTACTAGTTCCCCTTAGTCATACTAACTCTAATAGAGTATAACTGTACTCTACTAGTTCCCCTTAGTCATACTAACTCTAATAGAGTATAACTGTACTCTACTAGTTCCCCTTACTGTCATACTAACTGTAAGAGAGTGTGACCGTTTTGTTTGAAGCACTAAGAGATATATTTTGTTGTCAGAAAGGCTAATCAGGTCTTATGGCTGTAGAGTGAGTCATCCATTTGGGATGTTTCTGTCAATTTAGACAGCCTTAACGAATGGGCCAACTTGTGCGATCGACATCTGAGCAAATGAGAAGCCAGCCTCATGGTGAACTCTCCTGGAGTAGCAGAAACCCATAGAAAGCTAAGCTGAAGGCATCACCCATAGAAAGCTGAAGTGATGCCTGCCAGCCTGATGCATGTCTATGTCTGCTCACAAGGTTGTTTTCCAGCTTATTTGTTTGTTTATTTATTTATTTAGTCAATATAGTTGTTGACTTATTTACTTACTTTCTCATGTATTTTTACAATTTCTTCCCATCTGTTGCAAGATGCCGTGTGTATATCTGTTTGTATATGTGTGTGCGTGTGTATGTGTGTGTGTGTGTGTGTGTGTGTATCTGTTTGTGTCTGTGTGCGTGCGTGTGTGCGTGTGTGTGTGTGTGTGTGTGTGTGCGTGTGTGTGTGTGTGCACGTATGCTAGGGAAAGTTAAAGTGTGTGTGGGTGGATGGCTGAATGTGACGGCTCTGACACCTTCACAAGTTCAAAGCCAGTCTTTGGGTGTTTGATGTGCCAAGCAGAGTCAGAGCGTCTTGCGGGAGCCACCTGCCGAAAGCGGAGACGCCAGGTCGCACTACGGGACCTGCCTTCTGGGAAAGTCATTACCAATCAATCCCCGCTCTTTAAGATGCTTTTCCTTTAATTATTTACCTTAGAGTCAGAAACAGGCGGCAAAGATCACCATTAAAAAAGTTTGTGTGTGTGTGTGTGTGTGTGTGTATTTATATGTGTGTGTATTTCATTTCTGGAAAAAAAAAAAAAAAAAACTTACTTCAGGAATAGTGCACAGCGGCTCTGTGTGTGATGTGCTGTATGCTTTTCCAGAAATGTAATCTTTTTTCTAGCTCATCCATCTTTCCTTTCCTTGGCTAGCCTCCCTGGCTGAGAGTTACTCTTGTTAAAGTCACCCTTTTCCTCTTTAACAAATCTCTCTATCCCTCTCTCTCTCTCTCTCTCTCTCTCTCTCTCTCTCACACACACACACACACACACACACACACACACACACACACACACACTCAATCTCTCTTACTCTCTCTTTAATGCCACCTCCCTCTCTCTCTCTCTCTCTCTCTCTCTCTCTCTCTGTCTTTAGCAGTTTTGGTACAATTAAATAGAGAACTTATGACTCAACGCCTATTAAACATTCAGTGACTCTCTGTACTTTTGGAAGTTAGCAAGTTCCACAGCTCAAGTGTTGTGCCTCTTGAACAAGGACCAAGCCATTAGACAGAGGCCTCTTGGGTCCTTTCCTGGCCCCATCTAACCCTCATCCCCTGCTCTCGATACATGCTCTAATCTCCTGCAGCAACACACACACACGTACGTACGCACCATGATGGAAGGCCCCTGCAAAGCACAAGGCCTGCCCTGTCCCCAGTGAGTTAAGCTGGCGAGGAGGTATCTGTCTTTAAAATCGCCTCTAATGAGCGTCAGCGCTGTCATTACAGTTGGTGAGCGGCGAACGCAGAGAGGGACTCTTTGTCCCAGGGCAACGCGCTCGAATTGCCAATTTCTCGCTGACAAATGATCTCTGTCCTCCTCCGCCCGGTCCGCACCACTCTATCCCCACCACCCAGTCTCACTTTTCTTGCTTATCTCCCAATCCTCTTCTTCTCTCTCCTTCCTTCAGTCTTTCGGTCTTTCTTTGTGTTGCGTCTCTCAGAGTCCTTACTGTCACTAATATGGAGCATGTAGCATTTCTGCTAAAGGCAGGATGAGAGGGAGAATTATTTAGAAGAAGAGGAAGAAAAAAAGATGGGAAGATTGAGAGAGAGAGAGAGAGAGAGAGAGAGAGAGAGCATCACTTCATGGGTACGAACAGTGAGCCACATTGTCTCCCATGGCCTCCTAATTGGCACCTGTCAGCCTAATTCAAATCACAGGTCACTGGTAAAGGTATTTACTTGGTGCTCTCTATTGTGGTCACATAGTGTAACAGTGTGATTGTTGGTACAAGCTTGTCTGTGGGTTTTGGCCATTCACCTCTTAATCTGTGCCACCCTGGCTACCCTTGGGTGCTCTCTGCTCACTGTCCCTGCCACACTGTGCCCGCTTGCAGTTGGAGCTCTGCCAACAGGGCATGCCAGGCTGTCCAGTTGGCATCGTTAGAGCAGTGGGGATTAAGCTCTCTCACGCACACACACACGTACACACACACACATTTGTGTTCATGCACACACACATACAGAGAGAGAGAGAGAGAGAGAAGGCTCTTCATTCACTACCGTGCCATCTCTCCTTGGCACTGACAATAGACATGACTGCCTAAGGGCATTTTGAGAGACCCTTGAGGAGTAGACACACACACACACACACACACACACACACACACACACTCCCCTACATACATATGCACTCTCTCTGTCTCACACACCCACACACACACACATATAACAACACACACACACATTCACCCACATACCAACACACTCACACACACACACACACACACACACACACACACACACACACAGACAGGCAGACCAATAACAAGGAGCAGCATTTGCCTGGAGGAGAGAGATGCATAATAATCATATCAAAGGCAGAAAAATGAAGAGGTAAAAATCCCTCATCAGTTGCTGCTTCCCGATACCATCATGCCTCCTAATGGCTCTTAGAAGCGTGGCCTATTAGCGGAGGCTGAAGGAGACGCACAAGCTTTAAATCGGCCTCTACGGGCCTCTGGTTTCAGTCCTGTTCGGTGACCGGCCAAGTCCTTCTCCTCCTCCTCCTCTTTCTCCCCACTCCCTATTCCCCTAAGTCCGCTCTCTGGCCTTAGCCTGTGGCTTTCCCTGCTGTGTGTGTTTGTGTGTGTGTGTGCGCGTACGTTTGTGTGTGTGTGTGTGTGTGTGTGTGGCTCGTGGCTCAGGCCTGGTGTGGAAGGCTACCCATAAGGAAGAGTCCAGTTGAAAACATAATTTGATTCTGATCTGTCCTAATTGATTCATCTAGGGACCGTGTTAATCCCCATCTATAATTTGGATAATTCCAGAAGACATTTTTATGTGAGTGGCCATTAAAGCTGGTTTCACAGAGAGAGTTTCTTTCGCATGGCTTCTGTATAGCAATTAGCAGACTTGAGAGAGATATGTAAATTCATCGCTGCACAAGACTAAGATGTGGGTGAATTATGCCTGTTTTTAAACTAAATGAATCAGCTGTATGCAACCATTCATCTCTGTTTACTTCAGCAGAAAAAGTGGTTTTATTTCAGCAGAATTCAACAGTTGCAAGGACATTTTACTTGGAGAATTTGCATAAAAAAGAAAACGCTGTGTCAGTTAACAGTGTTAATCCTCCCTGAGAATGAGGATAGTTTCCTAGTGCAAATAAATGGCTGAGGATGTCCTGACTGCTGTGTATTTGGAGCTGTTTACTGCAGAGTCTAAAGCACTCCGTCCCCCTCCATCCAGAACTAAAGCACAAACTGAAGCCATATCTGGACCATGGGCGGGGCACCAAGAGACCTCAGAATTCAATTTGCATATGCAATACATGTATATACATGCAGACGGACACACACACACACACACACACACACACACAGAGGGGCATAGAAGGAGACACTGACACACATAAAGAATGTTAATATAAAGACATGTAAGATGTGTGTGTGTGTGTGAATGTGTGTGTGTCTTTATAAGACATGACTTAAATCCCTCTTTCCATGTTTGGATTACTCTCCTCCCCTTATCCCTGACCAGGAGATAAGGGAGACAATGAGGGATTTTAATCTGCAGGATTAGAGCTAAATCTGAGATTGTGTGCGTCCCATGCACACTAAGTACTGTATGGATGACGCACACTTGTCCTCCCAGGAGACCAGTCAGGAAATGCCCTCTATAGAACACAAACCACACACACACACACACACACACACACAAGCACACACGCTGTATACACCCAGACACTGACAAACACAAAACATGGTTCGTTATGGTATGCTAATGGTAGAGACAAAGAGAATACTCCAGAAAGTTCTCCGTTTAAGATGTTTTTACAGCACCAGTATAAGCCGCATAAGAAGGGGTTTACGCCAACCCACCGGGAGCCTCTGTAATACTTATTAGATCTCTTTACTCATAATTACAACTCAGTCTCATGAAAACTTCATCAATATTCACAATCCAAATATCACTTCTGTTCAAACGCAATTAAGTAATCATGACGCTTTCTTCTTTTTTTTCATCCGTGTAAGATTCCTAATTAACAAGAAGTTCATTGTAGCTCCATGGCAAAAGCTAACTCCAAGTATGCTTTACTTTCATCCACATTCACAGTCTGTCCCATTGTGTACTTTACAGATGTGGATTGATCTTATGCTGTTATTTGTTTAGTGAGCGTTTATTCCACTTGTCATTTTGAGACCTGCACCATCTGTGTGCTGGAGTAGGTTTTAGAAAACATTTGGGTGACTATGGTATGACTCACTCCCTGGCCGTCTTGGTAGCTTTCTCTGCCTACCTCTGTGTGTGTGTGTGTGTATCTGTATCTCTCTCTCTCCTACTCCTCTCTCTCTCTCTCTTTCTTTCTATGTGGCACTTTGAAGCTTGCCAAACTCATCTGACTCTTTTACAGTAACCTCCATTGGCCATGCTGTGGCCCCTCAGACCCCTGGGCAGCTGAGTGTGTGTCCAGGTGCTGGTGAGGGCCAGGGGGCTGCAGCGTGGGTGGGCAGGTGGCTTGGTGCTCCTGACACG
>PYXC01001801.1:3675000-3757500 GCA_015244755.2 Tenualosa ilisha | reverse complement strand
TCCTTCCTCTCAGCTCCCTCTCTTTTCTTGTCTATTCTCTCCATCGTCTCTTTCTCCATGCATCCTTCCTGCCCCCCATGCAACAGCTCTGCGTGTGTGTGTGTGTGTGTGTGTGTGTGTGTGTGTGTGTGTGTGTGTGTGTTTCCGCCACATCTGGGGCCCATTAGGGCTGACTGAGACCCTTCATCATGCTCATTTCTTCCCTCTTTCTCTGTTCTTGTTCTCCATCACTCACACACCCTTTAAGTCTTCTCTCTCCTCCTCTCATTTATCACTCTACACTCTCTGCCCCTGTCTTTCCCTCTCCCACACACACACTTGTCTTCTCCTCCTTTTATCGCTATTCCACTTTAACACACACACACACACACACACACACACACATACACACACTCAGATTGGCACTGTGTGGCATAGAGGAAATGCGGAGTGAGTGAGTGGTGTGTGTGTGTGTGTGTGTGTGTTGTGTGTGTGTGTGTGTGTGTGTTTGTTGCATTAGAGGCTTTCTCATTTGTGCTGTCGAGAGCTCAAGTGCTGTGCTATGCCCCGGAGGTTCACGGCTGGCCTATTGATTAAATATCAGGGCACTGAGAGCCCGTGCTGTGCAGGATGCTCCAGCTCCACTCTAATCAGCCCTGAATTGCTACATGCTGGACCAGCCTGGACCAAGAGCCCTCCGCGCCTCCCTCTCCCCCATGCCCGCCTGCTGGCCAGCCTCTCACTGCTGGCCCAGACCCGCATGTTTCCCTCCCCCTCACTTGATGTTTTGTCTTCTCAGTTCAGTAGTTGAGTTCCCTCTGCTTGTGCTCATCGACACGCTTCCTCCTCTGTCATCTCTCCACTCCTCTGCTCAGTCCCACTGGATTCATCTGTGTATATGTCTGTCTGTGAAGCCATCTTGTTTGTTGCCATGGCCTGGCTCTTTTGGGCTTTATTTACTCAAGTCAACAGAGCTATACTGTCACTTCAGTACCGTTATTGCCAAAGCTCAGTTGCACACAGGTATATACAGTACATGCAGGTATATAGTCAAATATATATTCCTCAGGTTATGGCAGGCTGCTATAAATCTTGCAGCTAGAGTAGCCACCTCCTTGTTCTCTCCAAGGATGTATGGCAATTGTATGGCCTCTTTTGTATTTGTGGGAAATTCAGGGACGACTGACTAGAATTTAATGAATGAAGATCTTCTAAAGTCTTCCTATTTAGTGCATTCTGTTATGAAATGCAATTGTGTTTCTGCAGCTCCTAAGCTGCGGTGTGGCCACAGTCTGTCCTCTCTGGGCAGCCAGATCTGTCTGCGTCTGCATTTTTCAATAGCAAGACTGTGCTCACTGAGTCTGTATATTGTCTACGTCTTTCTGAGTTTGGAGTCTTTGACTGTGCTGAGGTAAGTAGCTGTTATTTGTGTTTTAGGTTTAAATGACAATGTAATTTGGATTGTGTTTTGGTGACTTGTTTCCGATACGTAATGTAGTTTTCCTTTTCAGTGTTTATGATTAGATTAGACCTAATTTGTGTAGCGATTGAGCGGTCCTGGGATTCAGTGATATGGGTTGGTTTTAAGTCTCAGTGGTTAAGTTGAAGCTCAGTGGACCCCTTCTTTATTCTGTTTTTGTTTTTTTAGGGCTAAATGATGGAGTGAGAGAGGGGTCACTCATTTTCAGGTGTTGCCAAAGTTTGAGGGCTCTTGTTTGAATGTAAATGATTAGGGTACTGGGCGCAATTCTGCCCCGCATACTGTACATTGTTTGGAGTTTTCCTCTTTACCCAGAGGATGCTTTTACTGAACCCTGCATGCAGGGCTTCAGTTGGGTGTTTGTCCCAATTTTGGGAAATCACTATTTGTTACTGGACCCCACACCTCTCAGCCATAGAGTGCAACTGGCTCATTTACACTTTAATGATTTGAATCCAAATTCTAATTGGTAATTCTATTCTAATTGATCTTTTGATGGCATAAAATGCCCTTTTTCCATCGCAGCTAAGCTAAAGTTCCCTGTTGGGGTGAAGGTTATGCCTAAGTATTTGTATTTTTTTGTCTGATAAATTTTGGTGTTGCCAATTTTAAAGATGTTGGTGTTTCCCTGCTGCTCAGATCGTTTTGGAAATATCTGCACCTTAGTTTTAGGGTTTTATCCTAAGGGCTCATGTCTGGCAAAGGGCTGCTAATCATCCATAAGAAGCTGAAATCCATGTTGTGTTGGTGACAACAAAACCAGGTCATCTGCAAAGAGCAAGCACTTGATTTCAGTGTCCTGCAGCATAAGTCCTGAACCTGTGGAGTTCTGTAGAGTCTTTGCTTATTCATCTAGATAAATGTAAAAAGTGTAGGACTCCCCTCTTTTGCTGGAAGAATGAGTGAGATGGGTCATGGGGGTAACAATAAGGCTCCATGTTGACAGTGCCATTGTGAGGGGGGTCAGTCACAAGGCTTCAGGAAAGGAGAGTCCATCCTGGTATGGGTGTCCAGGAGGGGCCTCTAGGATGGAGAGCTGGTCCTGGCATTGGCCCCCTGTAATGTTGGTTGCAGGAGGGAAGGTGACAGTAGTCCGCAAGAGGGAGGCAGGGATGACACTCAGCAGAGATGATTGTGGTGTAGATGGACAGAGGAAGAAAATTAGTTAGGCCGGATTCACACTTCACTGATCATATGTGTCATATGTGCATGCGTATATGTATATTATTTTATGTAGTGTAGAGAGAGAGAGTTGTACGGCATGAGATTTGTGGCGGCACTAGGCTATAGCTGCATAACTAAGGTATGGTGCATGGCAACCCAGCACTACTGCAGGGATGGTCAGTAGCCGCCATGCCTTGGCAACAGCAGAGGCAGTCCTTCCCAAAAGACACATGAGGAGTGGTGATCTACCGTGCACCATCCCTAACTCACCATCCCTACGTGAAGTGGAAGATTTTAAGTCTAGGCTTAAAGGTATTGAGAATGTCTGCTTGTTTTTTTATTCGTTTTAGTTGTGGGCAAGTTTGAGATTTTGGCTTCATGATTAAATATTTTGTATTTTGTCAACCTGGTGTACACCCAGGTTAAGAGTATTATATAGATACTAAGACAGTCAAACGTGACTGTATCTGGGTGGGCTACTGACCTTTGGTAGCTTTTGGTAGCTTTTTTTTTTTTCTCTCTTGTGCCTGTTGTCCTGTGCAAATGTGTCTTCTTCATCTTAATTCATATTCCCCACACCACTCTTTCTCTGTTTCTGTCCTCACACATAACTCCTCTCTCTCTCTCTCTCTCTCTCTCTCACTGTCTCTGTCTCTCTCTCTTTCTCTCACTCTCTGCCCACACACTTGGTCCAGAAAACTGTTTGTTTGTTTGTTTACTTGACTTCCATCTCTGAGTCTCACTGGACTCCAGTAATTTGGCTTGGGTGAATAATCTACTGTCGTCGTTCGTATTATTCAGCTTGTGCTCTCGTCTGCTCTTTTAGCGTCGCTGCTGGGAGGACGGAGTGTAGTGGAGTGTCGCCTTTTACCTCCAGAAAGCGGATTATGTGTGGATTATATGAGAGGCGAGTGTGTTTAGATTAGAGAGGGAGTGCTTCAGCGGTCTTCTAAAAGGACACATGCCAGATAACTTTGCGTTCAGTGCACAATATAGTTGGTCCTCCACAAGAAAAGGCAACACCTTAAATCTTATAAACTGACATCCAGGTTTTGAAGAAGAAGAGGAGGATGAAGAAGAAAGTATTGTGTGAAGCTCACAATATGCCCTCCTATCGTGTAATGTGAAATAAACATACAGAACTTTGATATGTGTGATACTATGCCAAGAACATTGGCAGTGTCCAAAACAGGAAAAAATGCTGCCTTCAAACGTTTGGTAGCAAGGCATTGAGACTTGTCTGAATCAGATAAATGCATAATATTTGACCTTTGAAGGTACCTTGGTTTTGCCCAATTTTGAAGGAAGCATAAATGTATCCTTCATGCTGCCTTCAACGTCCAACATATCGAATTATGTAGTCAGCTGTTGGTATCTTAGCAACGGCGCCTGAACAATATAAAAAACAATAAGATGCCGTTTGAATTGGCCATTTAGCTAGGTCATCAAGCAAGTCACTACCTTCCCGTTTCGAATACAGCCATCAGGCTGTCTGTCTGTGTGTGGACTAGGTCAGTGTCAAGTAGGCCTGCATTTTGTGGGATTATTCTCACAGTTAAGAACAGTTGATGGCTTTGATGTTCCACTTTTACCAGGATGGGCATTAGCTAGTGAGCACTCAAGCTGTTAGTGACTTTCTCAGTCTCTTCTGCCAGTGTAGACTGCGGTGCTAAAATACTCACCACCCCTGGTGTTGCCGTCTTGCTTCTTTTAGCCTCTAATAGAGACACATGTTTTTGTCCTCAGTGTCATTATTATTCATCATTAAAGGCATGACAAAATGAGTTAAGAACAGGTCGTGAACACCTCCCTTTTTAAGTCTTTCTCACGCAGTCATTCACAGCCTTAGATTCTTTGAATAGAGGGGTGAATTAATGGAAGACGCGGAAAATGGCAGATGGAGAAAAAAAGCCATTAGTAGAAAATGGTATTATAAATCCTGGCCTTTTGAAATTGGCTTCTTTCTGTAATATTGGGTTTAAATCATCCTCATAGGTGAGGATCTCTTATCATATGCCAGCACTTACAGGCTGTTTTGATAAGAGTAAGTGGTGACTCTGACTCTGGATAAAGAACCTCATTGCCATTCTCTCTCTGATATTTTCACACAATCTTTGACTTGAAGAAATTGAAAACTATAGGTTATGGTAGGTTTTTGTGTATGTGTCAAGATAAAAAAAAACTAAAAAAAAAAAAAAAAAACTTACACTACCTTGGCCTGAGGTGTTGTGCTATGATGTTCTTTGGGTACAGGGGTCCCCTTCAAGCTCTGGGTCAGCTTGGGTCAGAACATTTGCCACAACATGAAAGCACATATTCATTCACCCGTTCATTCCTTTGAACATATCCACTTATTGAAATGTGTAGCATTATTTGAGGAAGTCGTTTGCCCTGATAGGAGGAGATATGTATGAATGGCTTGATGACTTCCTTCCAGGCTGTGGGGACTGAGGTGGAGTCTGCCTCGTTCTCCTTGCTGTGGGAGGAGTACACAGGCTGCCCATTCTCCCCGCTCGGCGCTCACTGCTCTGGGTAGGCGATCTGGGAAGACTGGGTGGTTATTGGGCGGTTGTGGTGCAGGTGGTAGAGGTGCCGTTCAGCAACCGGGCGGTTGCAGGTTTGAGCCCCACTCTGGCTGACCCCATCAAAGTGTACTTGAGCAAGACACTGAGCCACAAATTGCTCCCGGTGGTGGAGGCTGCCATGCAAGGTGCCAACCTGCCACCGGGAGCAATTGTGTGTGCATGGGTGAATGTGAGGCATACACTGTAAAGCGCTTTGAGTACTCGTAGGAGTAGAAAAGCGCTATATAAATGCAGTCCATTTCTGCCTGCCTGGTTTGTTTTTGGTCTCCTCTGGGGGCTTTTGGGATCCCATGCATATTGACTCTCCAGCTGGTCAGCAGCTGACTGCTTTTATTTCTTTTCTTTTTCTTTATGTATTAAAGTCCTTTACATGGGGAAATAAATCACAATTAAATAAACATAAAATGTGGATTTATATGACACACACACACGCACACACACACACATTCATACAGAGCCACCATGACGATGTTGATGTGTAGATGCGAGTTGCTGTGTGTTAACTGATGTCTTGTGTAAAGATGAATATTGCTTAGAGGTTTCAGTTTTTTTCCCTCCCATCACTGAAGGATCAGACGGTGCGTCAGCTCATTAAGGGAGAACACAGTTCTGCTTGTTCCCCTAATGGGGCACTTTTCGCTCGTCGTTTAGCTGTCATTGACAAGATCAAGCCCATTAATAGAGCATCTCTCCCTCCTGCTAGGACATCCACCAGTCAGGCCCAGTGTCTGGCTGTGTTTTAGGCTGTTCAAGTGCTTTCTCATGAGTCTAGCTTCTGTTTTCTATTGATTTGCCTACATGAGGCTGAGGTTTGAAGAGGCTTGACTGGGCCCTGACCACCCCACCCTCCTCCCCACGCATACACACACGCTGCTCTGAGGGGGGTCCCCTTTGATTTCCATGGTGGCTCAAACAACAGCGATTGGCCCACGGGCTTGCCTGAGGTCCATCCCTGCCTCATTTTAATCACAGTTTGGGGTCATGCTGTTGACCCACTGTGGGGAACAACCAGACCATTAGCGAGCTGGATAGCGGTCAGTGGAGTACTAGGCTAGGGCAGGGTCTGGGCAGAGCCTGAGCTGAGCTGTGTTAGCGATGTTAGCTGTCAGCTCTCTGGCCTCACTGTGCAATATTCCCAGTTGCTGAAACACACTGCCTTAGGTGATATGCTAGCCTAGGCTAGCCAGGCTGCTATCGATCTGTTTGGGTCAGTGTGTGATCTTCCTGTGGTCATCAATATGTGCATGAAGTGGGCTAGCA
This sequence comes from Tenualosa ilisha, assembly GCA_015244755.2. NCBI lineage: Eukaryota > Metazoa > Chordata > Actinopteri > Clupeiformes > Clupeidae > Tenualosa > Tenualosa ilisha. The sequence continues at coordinate 3,751,032 of PYXC01001801.1, read as the reverse complement.
TGCCGTAGCATGCGCATGAATTGTGGGGATTTCATTTTCTCTTAAAGGTCTGGCTTTCACCATGTTACTCAAGGGTAATGGGCCATGGGCTACTCATACATCTGCCTTTCTGTCCCTGTCCCTTTTATTGCACACACACACACACACACACACAAACACGTTCACACTACACTTTTGACTTTTAATTTAGCTCATCGAAGTTGAAGAGCAGTGTCAGTCCCAAACTGTCCCGCGTCTGACACGCCACTTGTGAAACCCCAACTGCTGTTGGAGGAGGTGTCTGGAGAGCTGTCACTGCTGTTGGAGGAAGCGTCTGGAGAGCCGTCACTTCTTTGTCCTATGAGAGACGGAACGCCTCACAGCAGGAGGCAACGCCTGACGAAGCATCTGCCTCTCTGTTGCAGATTGCTTATTTGCCTCCCATAGACTCTGCCTCGAAATGACGGCAGCTTTGTGCCACTCGTCGAACAACCACCATTATCCGCTCCGGAAAGATAGCAGGGTTCAAAACAAGATAACACAAGCTTTTATAATGTACGCTTATTGTCGCGCTTATTGGATTGAAAAACAGTTTGTTTGCCTTGACACTTGAAGAAAGACACACAGCCAGTGTGTTCTGTGAAAATGATGTGAGATTATTATATAAGTATTATTAAGGGAGTTTTTCCTGCCCCTGTTGCTCTTGGGTGCTTCTTTTGTAAAGCGCCATTAGACAATACTATTGTAAAAGGTGCTGTATAAATAAAACTGAATTGAATTGAATTGAATTGAATTGAATGGAAGTGTGGCCCTTGTAGCAGTTTTGTTTTCTTTCTTCTTCTTTTTGTTTCTTGATCCAGTGTGTTGGATAGTTCATCTACTTCTCCCTCCCATCATTCAGGCACCTTGGCTCACACTGACGCTTCAATTGTATGATATAGAAATTTAACGAGAGGGAGAGAGAGATGAGGGAGGGATATGTATGCTTGATGCGTGTATCCTCACCCTCTCCTGTGGCCTGCTGTAAAATCTCTCTGTCTTGTATCTGTCCGTATACGGCTCCTTCTGTTTTCATGCTGTTCCATTCCAGTCACATCAACCTGCTGTCTGGCATAGCAGATGTTGTGGTGGCAATGTGCTTTAAAATTACATGAAACCAACTCCAAAAGCATTTTTGTAAATTAAATAAATAGAAATCCTTTGTTATCACATTAGAGTGCTCATGTTACACCCATGAAGATAGTGATGCATTTTAGTGTTAATTCACAAGGCAGGAAGGCAGACCTGTGTTTCACTCACCTTGACTTAAACCTGAACGCTCAAACCTGCCCGGAGATGGCCCATTTACATTTATGCATTTAGCAGACACGTTTATCCAAAGCGGCTTACATTTGTCAGCTAACAATTAGTTCAGGGTATGTCTTCCTAAGAGCAGCGTAGGGTTAAGTGCCTCATTCAAGGGCATAACAGTGGGATTCGAACCCACAGTTTCCAGGCTGCTAGCATGCTAGCCAAGTTCCTTTAGCACTACACCACCATGCCAGCCCTGCCCTTGGTCAAGAGGCTGGAAGTATAGTTTAAACTCTCAGCAGAAATCTGGCCATCTCCTGCCGTAGAGCCGACATACCTCCTGCTCAGTGACCCAGTTTACCACAGCTCCTGTGAGACTATCACACTTACCTGATGTAGGTCTAGCTGTGGGTGTAAGTACAATAGTCTGAGGAGAGTCGGAATGGAGTACAGTAAACGGGCTAAATGACCATAGGTGAAGGGAATACAGACGCACTTTGTATTTGCACTGTTGATGATGTTGGGAAAAGAATATTTTCAGAGGGGTTTCTGTGAAACTGAAAGAATTCAGATAAGTGTTCTGTAATGAGTGGCAAAGAATATGTGTTCAAGAAAAGTTAAACAGTCCAGACTTTGTCAACTGCAACACAGTTTAAGCCACCTATAGTATCTCTTTGTATTCATTCGGGAGAATTGTGTAGAATTATGCTTTCAAAAATTACCTTAAAAAAAAAAAAACAAGAAAACAAAAAACAATGGGCCTCATTCACCAGCTGTTGATTCAAAGAAATATGTCCTTGAAACCCACTTACATGGTTTTCACAAAGATGCTGCCATTCGCTAGTGTTTTATTATCTTATATCTTATTTTATCTTGTCTTATGTGTGGGAGCCTTGAGAAATCATATACATTATAAAATCATATACATTATAAAATCATTTACATTTTAAAATCTTTCTCTTGAACTAGACTGGAGATGATCTTTTCCATAGTGTGCCTTGTGCTTATTCATGAGCTTAGACGTTAATGTGATTGCTGCCAACCAGCCATGCCCTTGCTGCAGCCTCACTCATTAGAGCTGCCTTTGGCCTCGGGCACAAATGAATAGTTTGTGCCTGCTGTCATTTTGTGGAAAATGATTAAATCCCTTGTTGCTTCTCCTTTTCTCTTTTTTTACTCCTCCCTCCACCCCTCTGCCGACTTTCTCTCCTTTCTGCCTTCTCTCTTTCCTTTTTCAATCTTTCCGCCTGTCTACCTTTGTCTGACACTGACTACCCGTCCATCACTGCAGTTTGTCACAAGGGCATGCGCACAGTTACACTCCAGAGACAGCTTCCACCCCCCCATCACACGCCTCCTCCTCCCCCATCTTTTGTTCTCCACTACAAGTTCCTTTTTTCTTCCAGAGAACTTTTCTTTCCTCCGTCTCTCCTGACTTTCATTTTTTACAAGTAGGATATTTATCTGTGGTAGTTTTGGGAAATTGGACAGTCTAGACAGAAAAGTTAGCTGTCAATCATTTCCACTGAGGCTCTTTCCACCTAAAAAGGCCTGACTCATCCTTATTTGCTCATCCTTGGTCAGTCAATGTGGTATCTGCAGACTTGATGATATCTGCAGGCCCATCATTATGGTATCGTCACCCAGATTAAGATTGTCTGGGTCATGTTGACACTAGTCAGAAAATTTGATTGAATTTTGTTGTTGCTGTTGAATGCCATTGCTCGCTTGTTGTGATGTGTCATGGGTTTGTTTAACAGCCCCTGTATGCATGTGTCTCATTTCAGATGATGAAGTTTGCCTGGGACAACTACAAGCTCTACGCCTGGGGCAAGAACGAACTACGCCCTCTCAGCCACAACGGCCATATTGGAAACATGTTCGGTGAGTGGCACTAACACTCTCACACATAATAAATCTGAATCGCAATCCAATTCAGACCAGAGACAGAAGCTAGTCCATGGCAGAGTGACTATTCATTAGAAAGTAATGGAGAATCATCCCAGGCTCCTGTATGAGGTTCCTCTAAAGTAAAAAAAAAAAAGGAAAGACATACACACACACACTTGCGCACACACACACACACACACAGTCAGAAAACAAATAGTCTCTCTGATATATCTGTAATGGATGTCTGATTCTGGTTCTGGTCATGTAATGGGGCCAGGTCATATCCAGAGTCGCAGTGTGTGGCCTGGCTCAGCCCAGATTGGGTGCTGGGACATCTCTCAGGTCTGCTTTGTCCTGGTTGTGGTCCTAGCAGTGCCAGCGCAGTCTGACACAGAGGCTTGTCTCCTCCCTCTGTGAGGCAAGTGAGTGAGTAAACCATGTCACTCACAAATCAGAGGGGGAACAGAGTTCTGACTCTCCTGATTAACTCTGTTGCCCATGTGACACTAACACAGACTGTGAGCCACGACCTGACCTGGACTGACCCAATCACCTGTCACACATTTCCCATCTATCCCTGTGCCATCTCAATTACATCTGAGCGCCATGGCACTGGACAGACAGGCACTGGTCATGAGTTTAATTAGTGTGTGTCAGAGAAGGGGCCAGAAGTTGTTCGTGATTTAGCATAGCCCCTGTGTCCCGTGCTGTTTGGCTGGGAAATCAGGCCCAGGACCTGGTCTTGTGAATAATGCAAACAGTGATTCCTATGAGAAGGTTGTTGATACTGTGCGTTGGTTTGAAAAGTCCAGAACATCCAGCAGGGTCATGATTGTGCCTACCTTGTTGTGAGACAGATGACATTTCACAAGCAGATAATGACATTGCTTCCGGTGTTAACAAAACATACCATGGCTGACATTTACAGGTTATTACCGTGACACAATAATTAAAAACCACTGTGGCCCCGAAGGCACTGGGCCATCTAAACCTGATCTTGTGCAGATACTGTGTAGAATTTGAGGTGGTGCCAGCAGAATTCTCTGTGTCTAGCGGCGTCAAAGAGATAATACCAGGCTCAGAGGTGTTTTACGTGGGAGTACAGCAAATATCATGGAATACTGACCAAGATAGAGCAACATAACACGTTACAGTGGGAGCAAATGTAAATAGTTCCAAGTCACAATAAAGTCCCAATATAAACTTTTCTATGATTTTCTGTAGGGCTCGACTCTGCATAAAAGGGGATTTTGTGAAAATAGAACACGGAACTTAACAAACGTTTCTGCCTCTGGCTCGCTTTTACCCTCTCTCTGTACGGCTCGCTTTTACCCTCTCTGTGTACGGCTCGCTTTTACCCTCTCTGTGTACGGCTTGTTCACGCAGTGCTGTAAATGAGTGCCTAATGTTAACACAGAGAGAAATATAATTATCTGCTCCAAAAAGTGGAAGGACGCTTTACCCCCGCGTCCAACAGCCACTGCACCCCTCATCAGGCTCTTATCTAAACCAGTGGAGAGGGGACTGATGCTTCACTTTGGAAGTAAAGGAATCAGTATGTTTTTTTTTTTTTTTTTCCTGCAGACCGTTTAGATAAAAGCAATAGAGCTTGCTCAATGTCCGTAAATTATGGTTATTGATATGCTGATGGTGGAGTAAGTACAGTCATAGTGGAATGTCAGCCAGGACTCTTGTGGTTAACATAATTTAATATAAGACATGACTTCAGAGATGTCCTTGCTGTTTAGAATACTTCAGAGAACATAAAATCCACCATATTTGTGTTACAACCTTACAGACCGATACATTCATTTTTACTTCAATGATTTGACTTCCCATAATGTTACCCAAAGGTTACTGTTGCCATGGCATTAAAGGGCTTTGAAGGCTGTGACTGACATCAGGCAGTGATCCAGGACACAGCAGCAGGGGTCCTTCAGTTTCCCAGCTCAACCTTCCCCTTGCATTAATCAACCATCAATACTTATCATTTAATTGCTGCCTTTATCAGCGCCCTGCAATTAGCTGTGGGAAAACACATGCTGCGTAGATAGACTGAGATTGCATGCAGCGATGTGCGTAAATCAGTCATTTGCTGATAATTCCCTTCCCACCATCCAGGAACGCAGTCTTTCCTTTCGTGTGTATGAGGGAGGAACGGCTTCCAGCAACAAAATACTGCTAATCTAGCAAGAAAATAACATTCGCTTTGCATTTCAATCCGGAGCATATATGCGTTTAAATTTCCCCCGTCAATGCTAGTTCCTCGTTGTTTGCTAGTGTATAGCATCTGGACGAGCCTCAGAGCATAGTGTTCTTTTCTGCCTCCGCCACGCTGTGAAGTGGCGCAGAGGGAAGTCAGGTATGAAATTGGCTGCTGTGTTCTTTAATTTAATCCCGTGAGTAAACAGGGGATGTGCGGAGATTGGATCCCCCGTTTAGCCTCGATCGCAGAGGAGCATGTCATTGCGTTCAAAGTCACCGGAACATTCAGTCAGCACTACGCATGTACCCAAGGCCTAGCAGTGTGACTGAGGCCTTGGCAACCTCCATTGCTCTCCTTCTCGCCATCTTGACTCATTCATCTGTCTATTTTCTGCTTTTCATCTCAGGTATTCATGTTTATCTGTTCAGCCACAGTGTTTCTTTTATTTTCTTTATGCTTTTTTTGACTTCACACGTTTACTTACCCCCACCTCCACAGATGCTAAAATATGTAGAGGAGCCATCAGATACCAGCGTCCAATGACCCATGCACCAAATGTGGCACTTTACATTCCTATCAAACATATAGCATAGAGCTTAAGACCAAAGCCCTTTGCATTGCCTCCACTAAGTGCTTGAACCTGATGCAGCGGATTGCGATGACGAGGCCATTGTGTGGAGAATGCAGTGCTTTCTGCTAATTAGCATGGGCTAACGTAAGCCCATTTGCACATGCTTAGTGGAACAGGGCCAGGCAGAGCTCCAGGGCTGGGAGAAGAGTGAGAGAGGCCTCTGGTCTGCCATGTGTGGGAGTCGGCACAGCATTAGAATATGCAAATGCAGATTAACAGGGTGAGCGTTGAGAGTTGTTTCTCTTCGCATGACAAAGGAAACTTTTGCCATAAATTCACTTAGGGAAGATACTTCAAATGTGCCAAAAGCTTTTATAATGTACTTAATACAACGTGACTCTCTTGTTGTGTACATCCAATAGTCTAGAGCACTCAGGGCATCAATTCCTTTAGATCCTTTAAACACGACATCAATGGACAGAGAGAAAAACAGGGCTGGGGAGTTTTCATCAAATCCTATTTTTCACACTACCTGTCTAATCTTTGTGCAGAGAAAAGCACATGATTGTAGATCTTAACTAATAATTGTTTTGTTTGTTCAATTAATTCTTTTTTTGTTGTGCTATTGTCATGAGACAGGGACCAAAAGGCATATTGGTTCAGACAGAAGGATATTTGTCTTCCAGGTTTGTTGGATAATAGAGTTTTCTCAATTTCATCACTCAGAAACACGAAGAATCAGTTTAAATTGTCCCCACACGCTTTTACATTTTAACTAATAGCTGTTTTGATTGCTTTCTCTTTGTTTTGCAAAAGAAAGAACAAGGAAAAAATATGCATTTATATAGCGCTTTTCACTGCACAAATCACTCACCTAACTCAGCCCCGCTAAGCGTCACCTCCAGCACCCACCTCTACTACACTGAAGAGGGAGCAGGGTAATAACAGTAAGCAACTGTCTGTGCAATGCAGCTAGCTGCCATAAAGATCAACCATGTTTGGATACAAGCGTGGATGTTACGGCCATCGCTGTTCTGAACACAGCGTTCTCAGTTTCATGACAGCCAGTGATGAGTAGTGAGGATGATGATGGTGATGAAGATGACAACGGTGGCAGTGGTGATGATGATAGTGAGTGCCATATCTCAGAGACATAATTGAAGGGGAGTCCTTGAGCGACTCAAACGTGATAATAGCTCTCTGAAAGAGACTGATTTCTCCACAGAGTCGCCTCTTTTGTGCCGCACTTGGCAAGATTTCACCCGGAGCCTGTGGCTTCTTTTGTGATATGCGGAGAGCACACTGATGCAAAGACAGAAGCCGATAGAAGACGCTAAATGATATGTCGGCAGATCTCATCTTTTCGTGAAATAGCAAATAAGTTATTTATATTCACGGCGAGTCTGACTTAAAAAGCCCCTTTTTGTTGACAGTTATCCCTCAGTAGGACTACTTAGGGGGTTGTTAGTGTTAGCTGTGAGGCGGGGCAGGCCAGTATGGTGTCAGGCTGTCTGCTGTAATAATCTTCAGGGGGAATGATGCGGTCTGGGGAGTCTGGCCAGAGCGTGGCTGTGGGCTCTAAAATGCTGATTCTGCTGTAATCACAGGTACACATGCTCAGGGTGTCTGACAGATGATGGAGTCTGCCCTAGGGTTGCCTGTGATTGTGGGTGTATAGGCTTGTGTGTGTGGTTGTGTATTTGTGTGTGTGTGTGTGTGTGTCTGCATATACATTTACATTTACATTTACATTTAGGCATTTAGCAGACGCTTTTATCCAAAGCGACTTACAAAAGAGGATAACATTCAAGCTACAACACAATGAACTAACAAGGAGTGCATATTGCTAACATAGAATCTGCGCTGTTTTAAGTTGAAAGTGCAATAGTGTAACACAATGTAGAGAAATTAAATTATTAAGTGCATTCTCAAAGTTTACGCCAGGAATTATGTATATATTATGTATGTTCATCAGGACATGCGACTGGTGTGATTATACAGTGTTGTTGTAGTAGAGGCATAGAATGTGCGTGTTTGTGTGTGTTTGTGTTTGTGTGCGTGCTTGTGTCTGTGTCTGTGTGTGCATGTGTTTGTGTGTGTGTGTGTGTGATTGTGGTTCTGAGTGAAGTATCACTAGGCAGAACTGCAGTGTGCGCAGAATGTATGGTTATGAGTGATTGCATGTGTGAGTGGGCGAGTGCGTGTGTGTGTGTTTATGTTTATCTGAATGTGCAGTCCAGAGTGTGTGGCTATGGCTGTGCCTGAACCTGTGTGTCACTATGTAGGTATGTATGCACACACACACACACACACACACACCAGCTGGCCGCAGGGTAAATATTGACCTGTGCTATGGAGGCCACAGCAGAAGCGAAGGAACTGTTAACTGTTAATCTGTAGTTGGTTGTGTGTCTTTCTATGTGTTTGTGTCTCTTTCTTTGTGTGTGTGTATGTGCGTATGTGTGAGAATGTGTGTGTGTGCGTGCATGTGTCTATGTGTGTGTGCGTGCGTGTGTGTGTGTGTGTGTGTGTGTGTGTGTGTGTGTGTGTGTGTATGTTTGTCCCCTGATAAAGCAGCAGGCTAAGAGCTATGTGGCTCCAATCTCCTCCCTACCAGTCGTGCCAATGACTTTCTGAGGTCAGAGGAGGATGTAGTGCTCCATTACAGCACAGCACACATCACACTGTTAGCACAGCCTTCACTTTCTCTCTCTCTCTCTCTCTCTCTCTCTCTCTCTCTCTCTCTCGCTCAATCTCTCTCAGTCTCTTTCCATCAACTCCTTCTCAGGTCAGAGGAGAATGTAGTGCTCCATTACAGCACAGCACACATCACACTGTTAGCACAGCCTTCACTGTCTCTCTCTCTCTCTCTCTCTCTCTCTCTCTCTCTCTCTCTCTCTCAATCTCTCTTCATCAACCCCCCCTAGTCCCCTGAGTCTGCCGCTTTCTTTTTTTCCCTCTCTCCTTTTTTATTCTTTCTCTTTCTGTCCCCTCTATTAGCCACCTTTTTTTCCTCTCCCAATTTTCATCTCCTTCTGTTTTTCTTCTCCTCTCTCTCTCCTCATCTGTCTGTATCACCCTCTCTTACTCGCTCTCTCTCCATCTTTTGTCTGTTTTATCCATCTCTCCATTCCCTGTCACCTGTCTGTGTTGTCTCATTCATTTCTTTGTTTCACTCGTTCACCTGCCGCAGTCAGACTTTCTTCTCTTTTTTTTCCTTGTGTCACTCCATCTTCAGTAACTTGCAAATTTCCCTTTTCCCTTTTTACCTTCTCACTGAATACTGAATGTGTTTTATTCACAGACGATTCCACCTTGTGGGATAATATGAGCAAATATAGTGTTACTGAAATATTTTCTACAATTGCAAACTCTACACCAGTATACCAAAAATCCTCATCATCAAAGATTTTATAGAATCATTCACATCATACAGATATCTATCATTTCATTTGCAGATCGTCCACTTCACATGAAATTCCCTTCACCTCTTTCCATCCAATTTTTACTTGTCTTTCTTTCTTTCTTTCTTTCTTTCTTTCTGTCTTTCTATCCTTCGTTTTTTCTTTCTTTCTTTCTACACTGTCCTCTCCATCTCTCCATCTCACTTTCTCCCCTATCTTTCCCCTCATTCCTCTCCATCCATCCATCCATCCATCCATCCCTCCATCCCATAGCCCACCCCAGCCCAGCGGCGGTGCTGTCTGTCTGACTGTGTGACTGGTGCTGTGTGTTCCCTTTGGGCCACGGGGCCATTACTGCTCATTACAGGGAAACAGGTCTGACAAACACGCAGGGCAGCACCAGGTCAGCCAGCAAATACAGAAACGGAGGGGTGGGGGTGGGGTGGGTGGGGGGGGGGTCGCCGAGTTTAGGGTACATACACAAGCTCACTCAAAAGAAATGATCTTTACAACATAGCTGGTTCACTTTGAGTTTGACTCACCGTTGTGCCAGAGCTGAGCTGTAAGGCAAAAAACATCATTAGAAGAGAGGAGAGGTGAGAAGAGAGGGATGAGATGGGAGAGAGGGAGGAGGGAAAGTGAGGAATAGACAGGGTAAAAAAGAATGAGAGAGAGATGGAGAGAGTGTGTGTGTGTGTGTATGTGTGCGTGTGTGTGTGTGTGCGTGTGTGTGTGAAGAGAGCATGATAGTGGAGGGTAGGCAGTAGAGTGGTTGGTGTGGGCGGACAGAGGTAAGGAAGTTTTGTGCATCAGTGGAGAAGCAGAGCCTGTGGTTAGTGTGTTTGATCTAAAGGGCTTCGGGGTCATGCTCTCCCAAACACGTGGGAGAATAACACACACCTTAAAGCACCGATACACAAGAAACAGATGGAAACAGAACTCACACAAAACTCATGTGTAAGGTCAAAGAAGTAGAATCTCTCTCTCTCTCTCTCTCTCTCTCTCTCTCTCTCTCTCTCTCTCTCTCTCTCTCTCTCTCACACACACACACACACACACACACACACACACCCCACACACACAAAGTAAACTACATATTTTTTCACTTTCTCTACTTCCTCCTCTTTTTCTAACATGATCATTCTGTGTTGTTTATTTGGCCGTGTGTTTCATATGGTATGGGGAGGTTGTAATGCCAGTCCTCTGATCTCCCAGCCCTGTCATTTAGCAGGTGAGTGAGATGTGAGAGGTGTCACATCGCAGTGGAAACCCACAGGTAGTGAAATAGATGGTGGTGGTAACAGACGGTTGAAATGATGGTTTGATTAAGAAGAGCGTGGTGTGTTTTATCTGACGGGCAGAGAGAGAGAGAGAGTGAGAGAGAGAGAGAGAGAGTGAGAGAGAGACCCCCCTCTGCCGGATAGTATGCTCCCGTAATGAGGGAAGGATCAGAAAGATTTTTTAGCTCATGAAATGACTGGAGTGTGTTTGGCTCTGTCAGAATGTCCCCTGGTGCCCCCCGTCCAGAGCTGTGAATATGCACTGTCTGTGACTAACCATGGAAAAGTGCTCTCTTTGTGGATGCGGTGCTTCCAAGTATATCATTACAGTCTGCACAAGCATTTATAGCTGTGTGAGTGTGTGTGTGTGTGTGTGTGTGTGTGTGTGTGTGTGTAAGGGAGAAAGAAAGAGTGGAAGAGAGATTATGCGTGTTTGTGTCTGTAGGTGGTGTGTGTGTGTGTGTGTGTGTGTGTGTGCGCACGCCAATATGTTTGCCCATATGTCTGTGGGTGTGAAAGGTCAAAAAGAGTCAGAAAATCTGTCTTTTACTCTCTCTCTCACACACACACACACACACACACACCTCTAAATAATCATCCCACTCACTCACTGATGTTTCGAAAGCACTAGCAGTGTCTGCAGACAGGAGATAACTAGCATGTGAGAGAAGCACTGCCTGGATGCCTGGTGAAGGCGTGATCCCTGCCCGCAGAAACAAATGTGCAGTAGCCAGTGGAACCCCCACGGGCCAACCACCAGCCATCGGCCAAGACTCTCATTTACAGCCACTAAGTACATTGGATACAATCAATTTTGCTGTGATTGATTTTTTTTTATTACTATTTTTTGTAGTTGTTGTAGTTGTTGGTGTGTCTGAGGCAGAGGCATGCTTATCCAGGCTTGTTTTAATGCCTCGTTGAGTCTGTCCCCTCCAAACACTGGCCAAGCACAGTATTAGGCCCTTGGCATGCAGGCTCTCTACGCAAAGCTGAGGAGAAACAGGAGCCTATTATGACTTTGCCTCATGGAGTGAAGGTGGGAGTTTAGAATCAGTGATTTTGGATAAGAAAAATGTTCTGACCCCTGGAAGACTTCTAGTTTTCTCTCCCTGTTTCAAATAGGCTTTCAATTTCAATTTTCTGGTCATGGTGGTGGTTATTTATTTGTTTGTTTGTTTGTTTGTTTGTTGGCTCTAGTGCATTATATGTCCATGGCAACCTTGGCCCTCAGTCCTGGACTAACGTCACTGAATTGGCCTGCAACAGAAATAAACAAAGTGACAAGGAAGAAAAAGACCAAAACAAGCCAAATGAAAAGCCTTGCTCTCAAGCACCCTTGGAGATCACTGTCTTAGCCTTAGACAGCCGGCAAAAACACAGAGGCTCCTCAGCAAAGCCCCGTAAAAAACAAGTGCTTCCTTTATCCCGTCTCAGGCCTTCAAGCAAACGTCAAATCTGCTCGCTTCTGTCAGGCCTGTGGAAGTGATGGAGATGGGACTGACGCCTTACATTCACCACCCTCCCTGAGTTTAGGAAATGGACGAAGCTCAGCGGTGCTGTGAGCTACTCTCCTGACTACTCTTCCTAGTCTTCTTGTCTTGTGTGAATATCAGCAAAAGGTGAAAGGCTGGCCTGCAGACATCAGCTTTTAGGTCGTGCAAATGGTCCAGCTCTTGATGTGTTACCTGGTACTCCTGCTGTAAATCAGTGAGCAAACCATTAGGCTACAAAACTGAATCAGAGAGATCATTGCATTGCCAAAATCCTAATCCTAACATTTTTTGATCGCATATGTGCTCAAGTAGACCTGCGTGAAAAGCAGTCTGCCTAAACTATTCTTATTCATGCAGTTTATGGGTAAATAAATAAATGCAACCTGTGTGGTGTGAGAGACTGCACTGATTGGTAAAAAGTCCAGACAGGAGCACATCTATATATCTCTTATTTAAAATTCAGTTGAATACTTTGCTTACAGACTTTTAAAATTGACATCAATGCCCCCTGTTTGTAATTGAGCACCCCCCTTTCAGCTGGCTCTTTCTCAGTGCCCTCCAGTGTTGTCTGAACACCCCCGAAAGGGGGCCGTGCCATCCTGTTGAGAAACACTGGTGTGGACTAACGGTAGAAAAGGAGACTATAACAGGGGGATAAAAGCCTAGGCTAGGTGTGTCTTAGCCAGCAGTGGGAGGCAGACAGGCAGGCCGACGGGGGATGGAGAGTTGATTGGTACAGGCTGGTCTAGCATGTAGCCATTCAGCGCTGATTAAAGCAGAGTTGGGGCTTCCTGCACAGCAGGGCCTCTCAGTGTCCTGATATTTAATCAATAGGCCAGCCGTGAACCTCCGGAGCATAGCACAGCGCTTGAGCTGTCCACGGCGCAGAGCGGGTGGGTGGATGGATTAATGAATAGCTGGATCAGTTGGATGGGTGGATGGATGGATGGATGGATGGATGAACTAATGGGTGGATGGATAAATAGACAGATTGATAAATGGATGTAATAAACGAAAGCTAGTCTGCGGGAGGGACCAAACATGACAATGCCTTGGGGGCTACAGCGCCACCTGTAGGACACCAAAGGCTGATGGCATTTCTTCAGATCACTGACAGAAGCTGACCTATGAGCTTTAATGAGTTTGCCTCTACATAGGCTTGCCATGGGCACAGCACACACCAAGTTTCCACATGTGCAATCTCACTGCCCTTTATCCCCTTATCTATTAATTTGTTTTATCTCCATTCCTCTGTCTGACCGTCAGACAGATGCCCCCCCCCCCCCCCCCCGCCCCCCACCCCCACCACCCTTCTGCTCAAGGTCTCTTTCTGTTACTAAAAGGCTGAGTTCCTTGCCCCAGCCATCTGAGTGCTTGCTGTAGGCAATTCAGGCTCTGAGCTCTGTAAGCCTTGGGACGATTTCCATTGTTTTAACACATCAATAAAATGGAGCTGAATTAAATTGAAGTTGATATCCCTCTCTCTGTCTCTCTGTCCTTCCCTGTCCTCTTTTATTCCAAATTCTTCTCTCTGCTTCTCTCCGTTGCCTCCTTCACGTCCTGTGATCCCAACCTCCACCCCACCTCACACTGGAGATGCAATTACGGAGCTGTGGGTCATCGCTTGTGCTGAAAATTTGTCCCAGAATGCAAACGTCTCCTCTGCAGACTACAGACCAACCTCGCCACTCTCTTTCTTTTTTCTCTTTTTTCCCCTTTCTCCGCGCTCTCCCTGACCGAGCACTGTCCATTATGGAAGAGATAACAGCCGACGAAGTGACCAGTTCGATGGAAATAATGGCGAGGTTGAGTTGAAGGACTGGTTGCTTCCGCTGAGTCATATTTCCATTAAACTGGTCACCTCGAAGGCCATTATTCTGCTGATCTCCCGTCTATATTTAGGACAAGATTTTATCTTTCTTTATATTTAGGGATCATGTGCATGAAGTACAGAAAATAACCTATTATTGCTACCGTTAAGGGGGGAAAGTACAGCGTGAAATACTTTATTACGGTTGTTATGGTTACCATTCATAAGCGCATTGATATGGAATGGTGATTCAAATTTATCGGATCTACTTCAAAGGTAGCCAGCTATACAAAGTTAATTCCCACCTCATCAGCCAATCAGAAAAGAGAATCCCATAGCTAAGGGAAATAATACTAACGCCTGCATCCCCATCCTGAGCAGCAGAGCTTGGAGGACCTTTAGCCATGCCAGAGGATGTGGTGTGTGTGTGTGTGTGTGTGTGTGTGTGTGTGTGTGTGTGTGTGTGTGTGTGCGCGTAAGTGTGTGTGTTCATACGCATGTGTCTGCGCAAGTGCCTGTGTGTGCGAGAGAGAAAGTGTGTGTGTGAGCGCAACCTCAGATGGACTGAGCTGATCGATGTGTGTGATGATGGGGCCAGACTGAATGTATTATTTATGAGGACTGGGACAGTCTTCAGCAGAAGAGAGATTACAGTCAAATCTGTGATGGGGTTCAGGAGGACGCAAGGATCTGTGCTCGGGAAGAAAAAACAGTCCCAAAAGAAGAAGACTTCTTGGACTACAAATGCAAGCAGAGAGATGGAAAGGAACAATGCCGTGAGACTGACCTGCCAGAGAAATACATCACACACATACACACACACACACACACTCACTCACTCACACACACACACACACACACACACTCTGAGTCCTCCCTGTGTCCTGTGTGGTTCTCCTGAGCATTTTAATGTGGTTGGCATCTCCATCAGCTATTTGAGAGGAATTGTAATGACAGACATATTGAAAAGATTGCTACTTGTGGCCGCTGTTGATGCATGCTGAATTAGCCCTAACCTAGTGACGGAAGTTCAGTCTGCGGTCAATTAGGTATTTCTAGAGACTGATGCATTCTGCTATGTGTCAGTGTCAGCAGACAGCGGCTCATTAGGTTTCAGTAAGTGTCGGGTTAGGGCACGGTCTGTCTTGCCTCTGCACATCACCTCCCAAGATGCTTTGCGTTTCCCCATCTCTATATGTGATCAGTGTGTGAATAAGGCATCATCACGGAGGGTCATATTCTCGAGATAAATCAAGAGAATGTGAAACCTGTCCCCCTCCCGCTCCCCAACACCACCACCACCACACACGCACACACACACACACACTCCCTCTAGCCCTCCCCATCATCGCGAGGCGACTCTTATCCATCCTCATCCTCAATCATGTGCTGGCTCCTGACTGATGAAGAGTGAAGTGAAGACCATCCTCTTCAACCTGTCCTCCACCTCTTCCCCAAGAACCCCTCCAGGGACCCAACGCCCTTCCCCTCCACTCTTCCACTCTATAAAAAGGAAGCAGCAGAAAGCCATCGCTGTGCCATTGCTCTGTATCACTCCAGTGGGAGCACGTGGCAGGTTTGGATTACTCCTTCCTCTCCAAAATAATAAATTGGAGATGATTATGGATTATTATTTCTCTCCTGAACATTCACTCTGCTTTGTTAAGCTTAATGTGCGTTAAATTGTGTTTCAGGTGCAATTAAACTGTAATTGATCTGGCCTGCCACTGCATGTAAATTGCCGTTGGTTGGGAGTCATTGTTTTTGCACACACACTGTGGGCCTGTGAAATGTGATTTTCTGTTTAAATGACCTTGCTGTGTTGTGTATCTTTGTTATTCAGTTTGGGTTGATGTTTTACATTAGTTTGTGTGTCTGCAGAGTTATGGATGAACTTTATAAACTACTGAAAAGCAGCTAATTTTCAGCAGGCATGTATTTTGTGATGTTCGAAAAGTGTTTGCTGCGGAGTTCAGAGTTTCGGCACGCTGTGTTCTTTTTTGCGTGAGTGCGGATCGTGGTGGAGTGGAGTGGGAGCAAAGCGGTGGTCTGGTTGTCTGTGTCTGCGGACTCTGCAGCCTGTCGTCACACTCTGTCGCCTTAGAAACTCCTCATCAGTACATTGAGTGCTGTCCAGGAAAAAAACAACAAAAACTAAGGCAAACAGCATCAAGAACATTTGCTGGAGTGTGAATCATCCGGTCCTGTGGTGCCATGTTGGGCAGGCATCTCTGCCAGTTCTGTTGTGTCAGGGAGGCATCTTTGCACCAGTGTGAGTCAGAGCACACACACACACACACACACACACACACACACACACACACACACTCACTCACTCACTCACTCACTCACAGAGAGGTGTGTAATTGAGTCTGACTGTTCTTCCTGTCTCTTCCACTCTTGTGACTGGTCTGCACTCTGTTGTATAACTTGTGATTGTGTTTGTCAGAGCTCTGGGAGGTGCTGTTCTTGTTGCTGTTGACAGCATACACACCACCCACCCACACACACATACACACACACACACACAATTGGGTTGTGTCACACATGTGCTCATTAAGAGGGTTGACTAGTTACAGTAATCAACCCTTACTGCTCCTATTCAGTTTTTGGGAGGTGATGCCCTTAGTCCAATTACAGTAGACCCCCCCCCCCCCACACACACACACACACTCTTTTCTTGTCAGACGGAGGTCTCCATGGGACAGCAGTGATATTGTGTGTGTTGATGCTGATGCGGTTGATTTGCCAGAGGCTGAAGTTGTCTATCCAGTGGTAAAAACAAACACCAGGAGTTGCAACCTGAATTGCAGAAACTGGTCACCTGTCGGCAAAATAAATAAAGTTTCTTCCCCAGTCCATAGTTCCTGGACTCCGGTGTAACTATCAGGACCTGTCTTTCCACACACCCTGTCTGGTCGGGTAATGAAATGGCACTAGACTGAGCCTGTCAGACTGACTCACGACTGTGTCTGCATTGTGTTGATGAACCCTTACCTGCCTAGAGCGAAGCCCAGAGACCAGTAACCCCCCACCCCCCCTTCTCTGCTCCTGCAACCTCCTCGGAGGGTCTCAGGAAGTGGACATGAATGTGACCACACTGTAAATGCACTGAATGTTACCAGAACAGGGGATGAATGCGAAAGAGGCTACATATGAATTCACCGCTGAAAATACGGTTCCCCACCAACTGTAGCCAGAGCCACACTGGGCATGTGTGTTCTAGAACACAGATACTGGGGCCATTTACATCTAAAACGTGCAGTATTATTAGTGTGTATCTTTGGATATTCGAATGATAGAGTGAATGGAAAATAAATATCCATACACCACACAGCTATAATGTGGAGTACACATACACACACTTTACCAGGAAACAGAATCCTTGTCATGCAGTACGTGATTAGTGACCTGCGGCAGACCTTGTGTTGAGGTAGGCCTTTGTGAACACAATGGCCTCGACTGGGGGTGTGGCGGGCTGCCAGGCACTGTTGCTGCAGATTGGAAGTGAAGTGCAAATGATGCTTGCTGGGCGCACTGATCCACACTGGCTGATTGTCTGGCTCATGCCGAAGGTGTGTTTCCCCCCCTCTTGGCTGCCTATCGCGACGTTCTGCCAGCGTTTTCTCATTCTGTACAGAGAAAAAGGAAACAAGGGGCCGAGTTTGTGTGTGTGTGTGTGTGTGTGTGTGTGTGTGTGTGTGTGTGTGTGTGTGTGTGTGTGTGTGTGTGTTGTGCTGCTGGCTGAGCTTACTGAAGAAGTAAATGAATCCTTGACATAGACGGCTGGGTTTGGATTGTTTCAAGGGGCCAGCACTGGCACTGGCAGGGGGCCTTCATAGAAGACAATTGCAAAGATCGACTTGGTCAGATATTAAGAATTTATTTATTTAATTTATTAATTTATTAGCTGACTCTTATTGTAAAGCGTTTGTTGTTCAAACGGGGTCTGAGCATTCATTCCCATAATTGCGACCTTCATGGTGTATGCAGCATTTTCAGTGGTGCTTCTGAGGAGATTGTTTTGGCCTTTGGTTTGTCTTTCCTCAGATTGCTCTGCTATTGTTGCAGTTGATGTCAGGAGTGCAGAAGTAGGATGGAAGCACCAATCATTTGGAGATGATGGTACAGAGCAATTCCCTCTCTGCCCCTCGACACACACTCTCCCACACTCCTCAAGAATCTCTGACACACACTCTCCCACACTCCTCAAAAATCTCTGATGAGATGAAAAGACAAACAACATCCTACTCCGCTCAGACTGCTCTGATTTAAGCTGATGGGAGAAAATTAAATCATCAGAAATCAAGAATGGAGGAAGTAAAAGATATGGAGAAACAACAACAGCTCATCTCTCTGTTCCCTACAGGGAATTACAACCCGCATAATGAGGAAAAAAAAAAAGCAAAATGTTGTGTATGATGAAACTGCAGGATTAAAAGGGATTGAGATGCTTTTTCTGGTAGTGACTCACAACAACTCAGTTTGGGTTTATGGGAAGCTGTTGATGTTCAGGGGATGGGGGTTTGCAAGGAGCCCAGGGTGGCCAAGAGTCTTCTTGTCACACTGGTTGTGTTGTGCTTTGCTGTGTTATGTTGTGTTGTGTTGTGTTGTGTTGTGTTGTGTGGCTTTGCATTATTCTTGTGCTGTGTTGTGTTGTGTTGTGTGGCCTTGTTGCCTATGAGACACCCCATACTGCACCACACTGAATTGTTGTGTTAATGTGGTATTGTGCTATGTTAGATTTTGTACTTTTGAATTACGAGGCCCCCGCCGCACCTCCTGAGTGGCTGACGCAGGACAGGCGTTTGACCTGGTTTGTGCCGTGCCGCGCCGCGGTGCGCAGACGTGTGTGGTTATGCACGTCTCTTAAAAACGTCACTCTCCACTCAAGCCCCACTAAGCCCTCGCTGGCATTTATGATCAGCTTTCAGTTCATTCAGCGTTTCCTTTGCTATTTTTATCTCCTCCACGAAAACACTCCAGCCTGCCCTACTGGGCCAAGCTCACAGATTAGTAGTAATTGTAATACAGTACTTTATGTACAGGACCACAGTGAGTGATTGAGGTCATGATTCATGATCTGTCCGTGTTTGTGAATATTACGCATGTGGTGCGCTGTTCTGTCCATTTGAATTCCAACTTTACTCAAATATGTGCGTGTTTCTCCCCAACGTGAACGTCAGTCTGTTAGATTTCCTCTCGTCTCAGTGCTTATTTCATTTGAGCAAGTAAATGCATGAACTGCACTGAAAAGAGGTTAAATGGAAATTGCGAAAATATGCTATGATTTGTATTTATGGCACCTCAGTGAAGCATGTAAATAGATCAGAGAACATGTATATAGACATACTAATGCAAACAAACACTTACATAAATACCTTCCTGAATGGAAAGCATCAGCCGTGTGTGTGTGTGTGTGTGTGTGTGTGTGAGAATGTGCATACATGTGTGTGCTTGCATGTGTATGTGGGCATGGATTTGTGTGTGTGAGTGTGTGTGAATAAGTACACATGGCTACAGGTAAATGTGTGCACATGAGCGTGTGTGTGTGTGTGTGTGTGTGTGTGTGTATGTGTGTACTGCTGTGCAAAAAAATAAATCAAAATAAATAAATCAGCGGTCTGAAATGAAGGCCATCGGAAGTCATACATCGCCCCAAGCATCACCCCTGCATTCTAGGCAAGACAAATAAGTGATAAGAATGCTGAGCTGGAAAAAAAGAAATCGACCAAATTAGTTTGGTTTAGAGGGTCAGAGTTGGACTATAAGACTGCAAGGAAGGGAATGAAGGTTATTGAATTATTAACTTCATTCTTTTTTTGTTCAATTCTAAAGCTAATATGTTTGACACACAGCCCTTCAGCAAATTCCACGCCTTGTTATTGCTGGGCTAGTGTAATGTGCTATGAAATTAAGAGGTGAATTTTCAAGGTACTTGGTTTTTATTAAGGGCTAATTAAGATGAGCGCTAATAACATTTCAGCAGATAGCGCAGTGTCTGGTCTCTGCTGTTGTCATGGTTGCCTGGATCAGACAGGTGCTGTGAACATGGCTGAAATGTGATAAAGCCTCATCTGACTAACCTGACTACCTCTTTTAATAATCATTGACTTCATCATCTGGCTTAAATAACAGGCAAATGCCCCCACTTGGATTATTCAATCTCAGCTATGATTATAGCAAGTTTATTACCACATAATTACTTAATACAGCATCAAGATCTCACACATGTATAATTGTCTGTGTGTGTTTGAAAATTATCATCTCAGTTGCAAAAGAGTTATGTGATTGTTGTTTAATCTCTCACACTCACACTCAGTGGAGCACTGCTACTGAATTGCAGCCTCTGCTGTGACAAAGCTGCTCTCAGCATATAAGAGCTTATATACAGTAAAGGTAGACTTGGACATGTCTGTGTGTTGTGTTCTTCTTATTAGACACGTGCCACTCGCCAGTTGCCAGTTGTGCTACAGTATATTTAAACCAAAGACCAAAGAAATCACACCAGAAAGATGATATTCACTGCAGGTGCACAAAGTGACATGTCAGAGACCACTAAGCATCACTTCCATGGTTCTCTCAACCAAATCCTATCACAGCACACAGGTACACACACAGGTTATTAAAAGTCCTTCCGCAGGTACTTACAGGTATTTAAGTTTGATTTATGTCCTGCCAAACCCACAATATAAGATCACACTGTAAGTCACTGTGCAGTCTTCTCTGATAGTGTGCTGTGAACATGTTTATCAGGATGCTGTAATGGCATCAAAAGCACTGCACTTTACACTCACCACCCTGGCCGCTCTGAAGAGTCATTGGCAGCATGTTAGTGTCACACAGCTCCGTTGTCCTCCTGCTCTCTGCTACTACATAGGAACTGCTGCGGTGTTGTTACTCCGATGGGTAAAAGACTCATTACAGGGCGAATGACGCCTCTCTCAGCTGCCTCTACTATTGTTTATGCAGTTACTGCGCTGTGTGTATTACCTTGTCAGTCAGCAAAACTGCACAAAATTGAGTTGCTGGTTCTTATTCTTTGGTTTGCAACTAAATCCACATGAATAGGTGAGAATGCACAACATTATTGCTATTTTTTTTAAATCAGCAACTGAAGGGGGAGCTCCGGAGGTAGAAAACCATAGGCATGTCTGTTATGCCTTTGAACTTGTCGTGTGGTGTGTGTACGACGGTCTTGAAATGATTGATTTTTTATTGATTTCGATAAACGGCTTAATCGGTGATCAGGATACACATCCCTGGCTGGCAGTGTGTGCAATCTCAGACCTGCTGTCAGGGTCAATCAGACTGTTCTGTGTCTGTTGATGAGTGCATCAAAGGGAGATGCTTAGTGTAGTGGTTGGGAGTCAAGAATACTTTTCTTTTCTTTCCAACTTACAAGTTTGTTGATTGCCCCTTTGAGCATGCTTGTATGTGTGTGTGCGTAAGTTTTTTGTTTGTGTGCACGTGTGTGTGTGTGTGTGTATGTGTTTGTGTGCTTGTGTATGTCTGTGTGAGCATGTGCGCTCAGGTCTGTGTGTGTGTCTGTGTGTGTCTGTGTGTGTGTGTGTGTGTGTGTGTGTGTGTGTGTGTGTGTGTGTGTGTGTGTGCTCTTGTGCTCTGTCACAGGACTTTACAGGTTCAGCAGAGTTTCCTAATCACATTGGAGATGTTGTCATGGTGCACAGGGTGACCCAGCTCACGGTAGAACCCATTAGATGCACTGCTTTTACACAGCCTTTTCACACTGGGCCTGTGCTAAAACACACCACAGACTCTTATCATTTACAGCTCTCTCTCTCTCTCTCTCCCTGTGTTAGTGTGTGTTTTGTTTGTGTGTTAGTGTGCGTCTGTGTGTGTGTGAGTGTGTGTGAATGTGTTAACTAGAATGAGTGCATTTACATGCTTGCTAATGATTTTATTGATTTTTTTCATCGTTTTGTTGTTGTTAGTTTTTGTTTTTAATCTTCAAAGGCCAGTCACTAAAATGATGTCACTGGACTAATCTATGCCGCAGACCACTGTGGGGAGACACCTAGGTCCTTAAATGTGTTTGCCACCAACGTTTTCATCAGTATTAAAGTGGCTTAGAGTCTATGGAGCAGCTTTCCTAGGCCAAAGACAGGACATGAGGACCCATTTAACAGCAGCTTTAAATGCCTGCTTTAATTAACCAGAGAGGAAGAACGCAGCACTTTGTGATGTGAAGGTGGATCTGTGTGTGTGTGTGTGTTTCTGTGTGTGTGTGTGTTTCTGTGTGTGTGTGTGTGTGCATTTTAATCACATCAACAGTTATACACGAGATTGATTAGTATTCCTACCTCGTCTTGCCTCTGTCAACACATTCTACATTTACAGTAATTATTTTCCCCAGCTATTTGTGTGATGTATATTTCTACTTATCTGTGCATATGTTCTTATTGTTTGGTTTGGTTTTTGTGTGAGTAATTGTTTTAGATGGAGTGTGTGCCTTGTGTCAGCTCCTGTATCAGGACAAATTTACACTTCTGAGTCTACAGTGCACTTTTGTTTAATGTGTTTGTGTGTCTTATGTGTGCGTGTTTGTGCACCCGTGTCCTCACATGCATGTGTGTGTGTGTGTGTGTGTGTGTGTGTGTGTATGTATGTCTTTACACACACCCTCTCCTACTGGGCCTGGATACTGTACGGAACACCAGTAGTGACACCCACACAAACCACCACCTATGAGCTCTGCACGTGTTGCTAAGCAACAGGTAGCACAAAAATGTCACACGTATGGGATGTGTGTTTGTTCTGGTTGCCAGCAAGGCACTGTGTGGTCACGACTGTGGGCAGGATTGTTTGGGAGGCCGACGTTTTTCTTTGCAAGGAAATTGGACACAGTGTGTGCAGCTTGTGATTATTCTTGGAAGCTCCTCAAGGACAGAGTGAGAGTGGCTGCTGCCCAACATCTCTGAGTGGGTCTTATCTTGGGTCTCTCTCACTCTCTCTCTCACTCTCTCTCTCTCATACAGAACATGGACTGGGTTCTCTCTCTCTCTCTCTCTCTCTCAGACAGAGGGTAACATGGACTGGATTCTCTCTCTCTCTCTCTCATACAAGACAGAGGGTAACATGGACTGGGTTCTCTCTCTCATACAAGACAGGGGTAACATGGTCTGGGTTCTGATAGGAAGCGGACTGGGTTCTGATGGGAAATGGACTGGGTTCTGATGGGAAATGGACTGGGTTCTGATGGAAATAGACTGGGTTCTGATGGGAAATGGTTTGTTTTTAGGTAAAGCAATACATCAGGAAATCCTACAGCCCACGGAAAAGAAATGTGAAGAAATCAGCCATCTGAAAAGCTGATGATCTGATACTTTTCCAACTCACTCAGAGAAAAAAAGACTCAGAACTCTTTAGAGGTTACATTTACAAAACCCATGTCTCAGGAAAATTCATCATTATTTGAAGTCACAGTGTGTCTATGCTTATGTTTATTTATGTATGGAATTTGTGTGTACGTGTGTGAGTCTGCTTGGGCTCAGTCAGGTGAAGGTGATTGGATGATTAATCTGGTACAGTGAGGCTCCATAATAGTCTTGTTGTACCCCTACAGGGCTGACAGGCATGATGAATGAGTGGTCTTGACCAAGTATGTCTTTTACAGGCTGAGTACACACACACACACACACACATACACACACACACACACACACACAAGCAGTGTGAGGAAAAGAGGAGTAGAAGGGGGGAGAAATGGACTTGGCAGAAAATGAAATTCTGTTCTTTGCTTTGGTGTGTTCCACTCACTCTTATACTACATGGCACAGTAATGTCCAATGTGTCACTTTGCATCTGTCAAAGACATTTGGCACACACACACACACACACACACACACACACACACACGCACAGAGACACACACACACATACATACACACGCACAGAGACACACACACACATACACACAGATGCATAGAGACACACACATGTAAACACACACACATACACACAGATGCATAGAGACACACACATGTAAAAACACACAAACACACATACACACACACGCATAGAGACACACACACATAAACACACACACACACACACACACTGTGCTAATGGCTTAAACACTGTCATTTAAGCTACATGTGGGCTTTCTACCCTCCTGCTGCACCCCTTTCTGTCCTTAGAGGGACAGGAAACAGCCTCATTTGAATTTAGGGAATAATTACCATCTTTTCCACTTAGCGCCTGTCTGCCGCTCAAATGCTCCAGTGTGAGTGTGTGCATGCGTGCACGCGTGTGTGTGTGTGTGTGTGTGTGAGAGAGAGAGAGAGTGGGAGGGAGAGAGAGGAGGGGGAGTCAAATTGCATTTGTTTTGTCCTGAGCTGTAGCCTGCTAGCATGAAGCAGTGGACTATCAAAGGCACCATGGCGGGCCTTGTGCAGCGGGAGGCATCACTCTGTCTCAAAGGCATAATGACTGAAGACTCCCAGGTGTGTGTATGTGTGTGTGTGTGTGTGTGTGTGTGTGTGTGTGTGTGTGTGTGTGTGTGCAAGGAACTGAACAGAAGGCATGAAAACCTGGATCCATTCCAACTCACTCTGTCATCTTCCACAGTCATTTACTATCTAAACATTTCCTGTGGTGTCAGGCATATGCAAAAGCCAGCAGAGGCTTTGTTCTTCCTTACAGAATATGCGTACAGAGTTGCCATGGAATCGTGTGCCCTGTGATGTTTCCTGGTGTGATGGTGTCGGTGGCAGATGTGGACTGGCGCAGGTTTGACCTTCATGTGTGTTTTCACATGGCTGTAATGGTCCCTCCTGCTCTCCTACGGAGCAACATGCTCCCACCCTGTCACGTCTTGTCTCTCCTCTAGGGCTTTGGTCCAGCTTTTACACTGTTGTCATGGCGCTCAGAGATGGAGTCATTCTTCCATCACACCCCATTTATTAGACTTTTTTTTCATAGTATCACTTATTTGTATTATAAATGATGTATTTTGCTTCAAATGCCCGCAATCGTGCCTATTTCTCTTTGTCTTTTCCACATCAAATATCTGCATCTAGTCCACACCTCATCAACACCCTTCACATCATATCCCCAAATGCCCCAACAATCCCCCTACCTAGCCTGCCATTAGTCCCCCTCTCCCTCCTCTGGCCCCCAGGGCTCGTCTGAAATAAATATGGTCCCGTGGAGGCGAGCCTATGGATTGACGGAGGGAGCAGGGTGATGGATTGTCATGCTTTCCCTCCTCCTCTCCTTCTATCAATCACTCGTTCTTTGCTGCTGCTGCTGCTGCTGCCACTGCGTTCAGGTGGAGTTTTTTTTTTGTTTTTCTGGCTCAGCATTTCCTGCCTAATCCACCTTTGGTGTTCACACACAGAGCTGTGTTTCACTTTTTAATTCCCATTTCTCTCCTCTCTGGCTAGACTGACAGCCTCACACCTAACAGTGGAAACAACAAGTCTGCTAGCAAGTGTAAACCACAACCTTAAACATCTCTCTCTCTCTCTCTCTCTCTCTCTTTACTCTCTGTCTCTGTCATCAAAGAGGAATGTGGATGGACTGGTATATCTGTTTTGCGCAGGGAAGGGGGTTAATCCAGCTACCATCCCTCTGCTTGATTAAGTGATAGAGGATCTGGGTGGCAAGTTCTGGAGAGTGATTTCATTTCACATTCTCGATGTACAGCCTCCTGGTTTTAACCTGTCAGTTGAACTCCAGCTTAGAGCATGCAGAACTGGGACACAGACTCAAGGCAGCATAGAGCATTCTGGGAAATCTGTAGGATCCTGCTTAAGCATGACCCCTCTGATGTTAATCAAGCTCTCTCCAGTGCAGTGATCATCACCATGACCTCAGTAACCTTGGCAGTAGATAGGGCTGAGGAAGAAGATGAGGATGAGGGAAGTTAAAGTGTGGGGCACAGGATGGCACTGAGACCCTCTGATCCCCAGTGAAATGACTGGAGACACAGACTGAGCCCACGTCGGCCACTATGCGTTTATCCAGTAAGAGTCACCCCGCTGAGCAGGCTCCTGGTGGGTTTGTGATACTGGCTTCTCTACGCTCCCCTATGGTGGTAATGTATTTCAGTTCTGCACCGCTAGGGAGAGACCATGCAGGTGTGTATGTGTGTGTTTATGTGTGTGTGTGTGCGTGTGTGTATGTGTGTGTGTGTGGTGTGTGTGTGTGTGTGTTTGTGTGTGTTTTTTTTTTTTTTTTTTTTTTTGTGTTGTGTTTGTGTGTGTGTGTGTGTGTTGTGTGTGTGTGTTGTTTTTGTTTGTGTGTGTGTTGTTGTTAGTGTTGTGTGTGTGTGTGTGTCTGTTGTGTGTGTGTGTATGTTTTTTTTTTTTTTTTTTTTTTTTTTTTTTTTTTGTGTTGGTGTGTGTGGGTGGGGGGGGGGGGGGGGGGGGGTGTGTGTGGTGTGTTTGTGTGTGTTGGTGTGTGTGTGTGTGTTTGTGTTTATGTTTGTGTGTGTGTTGTGTGTTAGTGTCTGTGTGTGTGTGTGTGTGTCTGTATGTGTGCATGTGGTATGGGTGGGTGTGTGTGCGTTGGGTGTGTATGTGTGTGTTTTTGTTTGTGTGTGTGTGTGTGTGTTATGTGTGTGTGTATGTGTGTTTGTGTGTGGTGTGTTGTGTGTGTGTATTTATGTTTGTGTGTGTGTTGTGTGTTAGTGTCTGTGTGTGTGTGTGTGTGTGTGTGTGTGTATGTGTGCGTGTGGTATGGGTGGGTGTGTGTGTGTGTGGTGTGTGTATGTGTGTGTGTTTTTGTGTGTGTGTGTGTGTGTTGTGTGTTAGTGTCTCTGTGTGTGGTGTGTGTATGTGTGCGTGTGGTATGGGTGGGTGTGTGTGTGTGTGGTGTGTGTATGTGTGTGTGTGGTTTTTTTTGTGTGTGTGTGTGTGTTGTGTGTTAGTGTCTGTGTGTGTGTGTGTGTGTGTTTGTGTGTGTGGTGTGTTGTGTGTGTGTGTTGTGTGATGGCATCTTAAGCTTGTTTGGAGGCAGCCATGTGCTGTGAGGTGAGGCTGGATGTCACAGCGGATGAGGGAGATGAGCCCCTGAACAGTGTCAGGAATCAAGGGGTCTCTCTGAGGTAGATCCATGTAGGAGATTAAAGACCTGTGATACTCACAACTGACTCACACAAACATGTGCAGGACTCTCAAAAGCACACAGATGAAATATGTATTTCCCTATAGCTCTTCCCTTCAGTCATAACAGGAAGGGCAGATTTATGTATTTTTCCCCCCAATCACAATAAAATAAAATGAATTCCTGTAACTATGTAACACTAAAAGTGTCATCAGAATGTAGGGGCTTGATAAGTGTATACTTGTGATAGAAATAGTATGCTGATAGCATACTTAAGGGCTTGATAAGTGCATACTTGTGATAGAAATAGTATACAGATGGCATTTTTAAGGGTAAGAGTGTGAATAGTGCAGAATACCTTTATTATGTAGGTGTGAAGCGTTACAAAGGGCATTTGTATTGAAAGTAATGCAGTACTGTAGCTTATGTATTATCATATAGTTTCTGTACAGGAATAAATGCATTTTAGGTATTATTTAGTCTGACATTTAGCTAAAATAAAAACAAGTAGTCTTTTTTATTAAGACTAAGCCTACTTACAATAGTAATAATAATAATAATAAGGCTGTAAATGTGTTTAATAATTACTCATGGCTGACATGTCCAAAAACCCATTTGCTCCAGAGTCTCATTTCTGAGTGAGTAATTGGTTACAAACCCACCTCAGTGCTTTCATTTGGATATGTAATGTTGCACTGATGCCTTCTGCCTAATGAGTCTTGTTGCTCCTCTGTTGCATCACTTCCTGTAGCAGTGGAGTGTGGGTCTGTCTGGGAGCCAAGTGTCGGTCTGGGCTAAAGGCAGAGAGGCTCCTGAGGAACTGCAGTCCCTGCAGAAAATAGCATCGGGAGCCGGAGAGAATCGCTGTCTGACTTTTCTTGGGTTTTACCCCCTCGTTCTCCTCTCCTCGTCTTGCTCGACCCCTTCGGCACGTCTCTCCTCCACCCTCATCTCTCTCTCTCCTTTTCTGTCTATCCTTTCTCCCCCTTTTCCCTCATTCTTCTCAACTTGACACTCTTCTCCTCCACTTATTTTGGGGTACGTGTCAGTTCTCCCTCCAGTCCCACTGTCAGTCTGGCCCCCTCACAAAGCCCACCTTCACCTCCTTCACCCTCTTAGCTCTGCTCAGCGGAGGGGAGAGACAGTGCTGACTACAGCAGACTGCTCAAACAGGGAAGGAGATTGGAAATGGAATGGTGGTCAGTCAGAAGCATGTGAACCGACTGAAAGAGGAGTTAGGCCTCATTTACACAGCAATCAGTGCGTTCGCGGTCTGTAGCCGTTGTCATGCGGTCACTGTGCGTGTGTGTCTGTGTATTCACACCAGAAATGGTCTCCCGTTGAAATCTATGGGGACCATGTTCGTATTATACATATTTCTAGCAAGCATTTGACACATCCAGTGTGTTAACGTGCTTTATAAATGAAAAAGGACCAAAACCATGTCCATGTGAATGAGATGTAGAATGAAAGAAGTGAGGAAGGTAAAGAACAAAAAAGAGAGGGAAGAAGAAAGGAGGATGGAGATATATTTAGCTGTTAAAATGCCGATGAGACCCATCATGCGTAAGGCTGGTAGCCCACAACCCTACATCTTGCATTGGGAAGAGCTAGACTGTGAGAGCAATTTATTACGGTTTGCCTGAGTCCCACACTTGGATGGATATAATGTCTTTTCCTGCAGCTTCCTGGAAGCTTCCCCCTCACAATAAAATGATTTCCCCTCCTCTCTCTCTCTTTCTCTCTCTTTCTCTCTCTCTCTCTCTCTCTCTCTCTCTCGCTCTCTCGCTCTCTCTCTCTCTCTGTTCCTCATGCAATAGACATTATTTCCCATGAACCCTTATTTAACCTTAATGATGTTTACATCTGCACTCCTATGAGAGGCTGGGGAGGAAACTGTGCGGCCATCAGCACCAATCTCATTTAAGGCCGCCTGAACAGGAACATTTCTTATTAATACTGGGGAGGGGATTTAATAACTCTAAATGAAGTGCATCCAAATGCAGCCGCTTGAAGTGAGAGAGTTCTCACACACATTGTGTGTGTGTGTGTGTGTGTGTGGTGTGTGTGTGTGTGTGTGTGTGTGTGTGTGTGTGTGTGTGTGCACTTGCCTGTGTGTGTGTGTGTGTGTGTGTTGTAATGTTGGATAGATGTAATGCAAGCTCTGTGCACTGCTTGTACTGTCTATGCTGTACTCACGCATTCAACACTCAAGCTGAACTTGTTTTTTAAATTGCCAGAAGGAACTTCATATGGAGTTCTTGTGCTTCTCTAAACTGCAGATCTGGGGCACTTTGGGTACGGGGGACCTGCATCCTGTATTCTAGTCATAACCAGAGGGTCAAATGGGAAAACAATAATGCATTACATTGAAATGCTATTAACTAGCAATTAAACACTGTACTTGATGTGTATAAAGTATTTATAACCATATTTAAGCCCATATTCATGTCATGAATGCAGAAGTTAATGGCTTCACTGTACAAATGAATGCAATGCATTTTGGGAGCCCCTGAATATGAAGCTGTCATTCGTCAGTGTTTTTTTTGTTTTTTTTTGAATATTAATGTTTGTAAGGTAGCCAATGAATAAAGTCTGGTGTCGTTAAAACAACCATAATTCAAGGCATTCATGTCTCTGTAATTCCAATTATGTTAAAACGCAAAAGCAAGAGCTTGCCAAGATCATGCCATGATGAAACATGAGACTGGCCTGGTAATGCAGTGATGTGTTCTGATTGAGTGTGACCCATATGTGTGTGTGGTGTGTGTTTGCAGGTGGTCTGCGGGGAGCGACCATCATTGACTCTCTGGACACGCTGTACATCATGGGGCTCATGGACGAGTACGAGGAAGCCAAGAGATGGGTGGAAAACGACCTGGACCTCAACTCGGTAACATCAGCATTCAGTCCTCACCCTCTGCTCCTCTTTGCCTGTCTTTCACTTTTCTCTCTCTGCACTCTCTCACAAGATTTCCCCTTAATCTGAGCTCAGCTCTCCTCGAAAAACTCTTCACCTTCTCTGTCCTCCCCTTTCTGTCTAACTATATTCCTTTTCCTCTTGTGTCTTTTGCTTTCTCTGCTCTCCTTCCTTCTCTTCTTCTCTCCTTCTCCTCTCCTCCCCTCTCCTCTCCTTCCTCCCTTCTCCTCTCCTCTCTTTCTCTTCTCTCTGCCTCTCCTCCCCTCTCCTCCCCCTCTCTTTCTCTTCTCCTCCCCTCCTCCTCTCCTCTCATTCTCCTCCTCTCTCTTCCTCATGTCAACTCATCTCCTCTTGTCTTCTTTCCTTTTCTCTCTTCTTCACTTCTCATTTCTTTTCCTGTCCTTTGTATCCCTCCTTTCTTTCTCCTCTCCTCTCCCTTTCAGCAACTAGAACATTCCCAGACCCTGTGAGTCTTTAGCTTATTGTGAGCCATTGATTGAATCAGTCCATTTGAATGTCTCTATTGAGGTACTGACTGGGGACTCTCAGCCCTTCTCTCAGGACCCAGTGAAGAGACCCGAAGAGAGTCAGGCCCTCTAGACAGATTCCCGAGTGGTCCCCGATTGAGCTCAAAGCTGTTGTTTGTGTGTGGGTTCAGATCCGTTCTGACTGGCCTTTGTGTCGGAGAGACGAGACTGTGAGACTGTCCACCCCCACCCCCACCCCTAAACCCCCAAGACTTAATGAGTCGGCCTGAAAGAATGGAATGGAAGGGTAGAGTGAGAGAAAAACTGGGAGGAAAAAGAAAGAAAAGAGAAAGAGAAAGAAGACAAGAGCACAGATAGAGACAGACTGGGCTGGGGGGTGGGGGGAGCAAACACAGAGAGAGAGAGAGAGAGAGAGAGAAGGAGAGCAGAAGAAAAAGCAAAGAAGCGAGGGCACTGCCCTTGTCCAAACGTGATCCTGTGATAATAGACTCCCCCAGCGGGCCAGAGACAGAAGGGTCGGCCAGTTGGGCTGTTATGAGACGGCTGAGAGTGACAGTGCCAAGACCAGGCTTGCCAGGCTGTGTGTACCCCTGGCCGCCCGGCCCTCGTCAGATGGCCCCACGCTACGAAAACGAGCTCGCCATGGAGCGTGTGCTCATTAGAGTCACGGAGCTCTGGCTAGGGTTTTTGAAAGCTACATTGTCTCGTCTCAGACCTAATTGCACCCCCCAGCGCTTCTGAAGAGGTTGACGTTGCATCTTTTAAGACTTCAGACTCAGATTTCAGGAGGCCTGTTTAGATGGAAATGTCCTGCTCAGTAACAGAATGTATGTCCATTTTGCACTTAGGGTTAGAATCAGATGTACAAATAGTAGTTGATGATTATTTAATTTACTTTCATTTAAAAGCCCTGAAACTAGCATACTACTATGGCTGTGTCTACATTGCAACATTGTTGAAAGAGATTCTTTTTCTTTGAAAGTTGTTTAGTAGTACCTTCTTGAAGGCAATTGTAAAAGTGAGTTTTCTTTGCTGTGATTAAGTAAATGTGTTTTGAGTAGGTATTGTTAGCCAGTCTTTCAGTATGCATCCACTGAAGTGTCTGATATTGGCATATCAATATCTCAAAGGTAAGGACTACAATTGGGAGCTATGCGTAGATTACCTCCTTTGAAAACTGCTTGAAAGGAAGCAGTGGGTGTGAACACAATTAAGAGGATTTTTGCAGTGTGCATCCCTCTCATGTTCATGCATGGCGAACACACACAAATACAGACGCACAGACACACACACACACACACACACACACACACACACACACACACACCAACCCTCCATCCTCCCTAAGGACACAGCAGCATAATTGGATTAATGTGGAGATATCTGGATGAATGTCCTGCGGCACCACGCTCTCTATCTGTTTTCGTTGGTTTTCTTTCTTCCCTTCTTCCCTCCTCCTCCTCGCTATCCTACACTTATTGTCTTTCTTCCCTTCTTCCCTCCTCCTCCTCCTGAGAGTGAGACATAGTGAGTGAGAGAGAGAGAGAAAGAGGGAAAGAGAAAGCGTGAGAGAGAAAGAGAGAGGGAGAGAGAGTGGAGGGAAAGAGAGAGTAAGAGAGAGAGAAAGAGTGAAAGCCTCCTGTGCTATCTGGCCTCATCAGTGCTTGTCATAGAGACTCCGGGGGGTGGATCTCCACCCTGGCTGGCACTATGTCACAGGAGCAGGCAGCTCTATCCGTCTCTTTCACTCTTTCGCTCTCCCCCTCTCCCTCCCTCAGCGCTCCTCCGATCAATCGTTCCTGAAGGTCGCGCCAGCTTAGAGGCGCCCATCTGTCCTGCATGATGAAGAGCAGGGGGGCAGTCGGTCTTGCCCACCCTCTGCCCACTGCCCATGCCCGTCAGCACAAGAGCCTCTCAGGGCCCCGCTGCTCTCTTTCTGTCTCTCTCTCTCTCCCCCTCTCTTTCTCTATCCCCTCTTTCTCTCTCTTCTACTCCCCATCTTTTTCACTCTCATTCATATTCTTTCTCTTGCTCTCTCCCTCTCTCTCTTTATTTTCTCTCTCTCCCTCTCGTTCTCTCCTCCCTCTTTCTTTGCTTCTCGCTCTCCCTTTCTCTCTTTCATTTTCTTTCTCTTACTCTCTCTCTCTCTCTCTCTCTCTCCTCCAATCTCCCATTTCCAACAGTGCACTCAAATAGCCAATTTTATGGTATGGTCCATATCCTGCCCCAGGGGACTGGATCGGTCCAATCTGACAGGTGTGGGGAGAGAATGGGTCCCTGTGGGCTCAGGGATTTTCGACCTGGCAGCATGAACGATGGCTCCACCAGGACCATCCTTTTTCCCCCCAGAGCCTGCAGGTACCCAAAGCAGTGCACGTCTCTGAGATCGCAGCCAGCCAAGCGGCTAATTGACTTACTTGATTTTCTCTCAGGAGGGAGTCTTTTTTTCTCCCACCTCAACCACTTTATAAATATGAAAACACCGTTCGGATTCCCTGGATGGCTCTACTTCCAAGTTTCTCAAAGTCTGAGTCCTCGAACCATTGCCAAATGTGTGTTTGTGTGTGTGTGTGTGTGTGTGTGTGTGTTGTGTGTGTGTGTGTGTGTGTGTGTGTGTGTGTGTGTGTGTGTGCTGTGTGTGTGTGTGTGTGTGTGTGTGTGTGTGTGTGTGTGTGTGTGTGTGTGTGTGCGCATTTGGGTATCAAATGGACGGCCAAGGGGATACGGTAAGATTGAAGGTAGTGAGGGCTGAAGCTGTCAGGTGGCTCTCATGGTGCTGTTCTCTTTGCTATTCTTAATTACTGAGTCATCATTAGTAGGCAGGAGGGCAGGCTCTGACAGGAGGGAGAGACAGCTGTCCAAGACCTGTCAAAATGAGCGATGGACAGGGGGTGGCCGACAGCCGCAAAAGACAACAAACAAACGGTTGGCGAATTGAGAAGGAGACTGACTGCAGTTCAGCTCCAGACCACTAGAGGCAGACTGGGTCGATGTGGAGACTAGAAAGGTTGGGGGTTGAGTGTATGCACATCAGTCTGGCATCAGCTTCTGAAGAGCAGGTTGTGTACACAAGGGAAATAATGCAATGTGCGTGTGTGTGTGTGTGTGCCTGTGTGTATTTGATCATCTCTCTTCCACTCCCTGGAGGGATGTAAAGTTAATGCCTGCACAGCTTCGGGGGCACCAGGGCCAAAACCCAGTCAAGTGGATTCAGCACAGCACCCAGTCCTGCATAAGAAGGCAAGGCTCCCCTGAGGGCCAATATGATTTTCTCTCCTGATCCTGAAAGTGGTGCAAGATAAACAAGACAGAAAAACCTGAAACCTTAAAAACAATTCTGTCTGTGTGTGTGTGTGTATGTGTGTGTGTGTGTGTGTGAGAGAGAGAGGATGAATAATATGAATAATCTGATTAGCTCTGCTCTTAAGCCATTCACCCCAACCGTTCAGGACTTATACTGTACATATCACACTATTCAAAGAGATCCATCAACATCATCAAGGACACTTCTCATCCAGCGCACACACTGTTCTTCCTCCTACCATCTACCGCAGCATGTGGAGCCACACTGGTAGACTGGGAAACAGCTTCTTTCCACAAGCCATCAGGCTTATCAACACACTAAAGAAAATTCAATAAACATTCCATGAACATGTTTACATCAAAACAAACCCAATACACACTGATATCCATGATTCCCTCAGCACACTTGCACTGTATTTTTGCACCTTACATACTGCACCTACACCTTACTGCAACTTTTCATATTACACATTTCATTGCACTTTTCATATTACACATTTCACTTCACCTTAACTCACCAGCTACCAAGAAGAGCTACCTCGGTATTTCTTTCTTGTTGAAAGCCTATATGTTTACCTGTGTGTTTTTTGTAGATTTATTGTGTGTGTGTGTGCGTGTTTTAGTTAAATTGCACATTTAGTGTCTGGTGAAACACAATTTCAATCCTCTTTGTAATGACTGATACATAGTGAATTGACAGTAAAGTACTTTGACTTTGACTAAACAGTTCCATCCTGCAGCGCCGTCTCCAAGGCCTGTCAGAGACTGGCTCCCTAACTCTTGACTTATTAGAAGAAAACGCCTCCTGACAGACTACTGTCTGATTGAATGATTTTTTCTCCTTTCCTCTCTTTCTCTGTCTCAGCCTCTCTATCGTCTCTTTGTTTCTTTCTAATTCACATATTCATATAAAGTTCCCATTCCATTCCACTGTACATACACATAACTTAAAATCACTACTAAGAACAGAATATGGAAATGACATTTTTAAAACAGTTTCATCCAAAGTGTTGAAATGTAAATCTAAGTAAATCTGCTCCACACATAACGAGATGCGACTGTGTGGCCGTCAGCCCTCACCATTCAGCATTCAGACCCTTTTTCCTCACTTTTTCCAAACTGCCTGTTGTTCTTCAGACTTGTTTTTGCATGGCTGTTTTTCTCTTGTTTTGTTGTTTGTTATTTTCCCTCCGCCATGAACTTTGTCTCGGTCTTTCTCTTTGTTTGTCTCTCTCTCTCTCTGTCTGTTTCTCTCTCTCTCTCTGTTTCTCTGTTTCTCTCTCTCTCTGTTTCTATCTCTCTGTGTGTTTCTCCCTCTTTCTCTCCTTTTTCTTCTTTGTTCCTGCTGGGTTTTTCATGGCATATTCAGTAAGACATTTCACATCCTCTCCATGCATGTCTGCATCTTGCATGGTTTCTGTTTCTTTCCACACATGAACTTTATCTTCATCCCTTCTTTCCTCTCCCTTCATCTTTCCCTTCTTTCTGTGGGCATGGCATACATGACGACGTTGATTAGCGTTCGGGGGTGGATGCCCACCATGATGACAGCCTGGCATACCTCCAGCTCATTAGAATGATTGGCACCGTTTTTAAGACGGTTGGGCACCAGCTTTGCCACCTGAGGGTGTTAACACAACACACAGAGCCTAATTTGAGTCGTCCGCTCCCCAGACGGGTCCGTGTACAGCCAATCTAAATCACTAGTCTTTCAGCTCCCTTAATTGAGCTGTTTTGGAGGGTTGACGAGCATGGAGACGAGACAAGGCCATTGGCGGCCCTGTCTGGGCTTTCAACAGCTCTTTGTCTAAGAAAGAAAAAAGAGTGGTGCTTTCTTTCGCTTGCTCTCCCTCTCTGTCCCTCTCTCTCTCCCCCCCATGCACTCCCTCTATGTCTCTTTCTCAAGGAAGCCGTTCAACTTTCCATAAGAAAAGGTCTTGTTCTTGCCCAACGATCCACATCCCCTTGTTCTTGCAAGACAGAGACTCTGCTTTCCCTTAGTCAGTGAGCTGTGTTCAGACAAGCACACACTGAAGTGCACAATTTTTTTTCTGCCAAAATGAGGTGTCCTGTTGCTATGGTTATTTGTATTTTTTACCCTAATGAGAATGGGGGGGGGGCATGGATGGGCTGCCTCTTATGTTTAAAAGCCCAGGCTTTTGTCATACATGAAAGCAACCTGCTGCTTCCCATTAAAGTGGATTCTACCCTCCCTCTGATGGTAGTCATGTAATTAAACTCCAATATGGTTCAGATGTGGTCCAGATCTGAGCTACCTGCTCCTGTGAAACCTGGACCACATTAGACTCTTTCCAAAGCCTACACATTGTTGTGGATCTGCCAGAAAGGCTCCATAATGACTCAAAGTCTTTGATATTTTGCAGACCATTTCCAATCCGTAGGCACACACACACACACACACACACACACACACAGAGTTATTCACACCTTATTTATTTTAATCCTATCCTGTGTTGTTTCCAATCATCTTACCAGCAGGCATGACCATAATGACCAAGGAGGTCACTGTGAACTGTGAAACGATTCCTTCCATTTAATTTAGTCTGAGAGCCATGTGGATTTCTGTAACATTGGCACCCATGGGTTACTGAGAAGGCTTTATAAGCTCAGTCATAGCGTCTAAAGCAGCTCTAGCAGACTGATTTTTATTCAGCAGGTCTCGGCCTTTTTAATAACACTGAGCTTACAAGTTTAGAACTGTTGTCATGGTTTGACACACACTATTGCACAACAGTGTGCTCTGACTTTTGTTAAACCCCAATAATGTAATATTTCCTTACGATTTCATCACTCCCAATAGTCTAATCAAATCCTCCTCTCCTCATCTAAATGTAATATAACCTTACGATATCATAACTTCTCAATAATTTAATAAATGTCTAATGTCCAATGATGTAATAATCTGTACTGACAAATGCAATACATTTTTACATTTCTTGGAGGTTATTACTTAGGTTGTTTAACAGAGTTTTACCGTTCTCTACTTTATGTGTTGTCACCGATGGGTGGGTGGGGTGATTACTGAGTGTCCAATCAGACAGTTAGCTAATCTGTGCTCTTGCGCACCTGATCCTTCCCACAAACGACTGCAGTGCTTTACAAGTAATGGGGCCAATCGGTGATAGAACAACAGCAGCTCTTTGGGCTGAAAATCTGGAAGAATTACCTGGGAAATTTGAAATGTTGTTGTATCCGCTTAGATGCTTGTGTCTTGCAGTGTGTCATACTTATCTCTGTGGTGGTGGCGCAGGTGGTAGCGGTGCTGCTCAGCAACTGCAGGGTTGCAGGTTTGAGCCCCACTCTACCTGACCCCATCAAAGTGTGCTTGAGCAAGATACTGAACCCCAAATTGCTCCCGGTGGCAGGTTGGCACCTTGCATGGCAGCCTCCACCAGCGGTGTGTGAATGCATGTGTGTGAATGTGAGGCATGCACTGTAAAGTGCTTTGAGTACTCGTAGGAGTAGAAAAGCGCTATATAAATGCAGTCCATTTACCATGTTAATTCATTTCGTCTTCTGCACCCTCTCTCTCCCTTCATCACTCTCTCTGTTCTTTTCAGCCTTTTCTTTATCCCTCAGTGTCCATCTTCTCTCCTTTCTCTCTCTCTCTCTTTCTCTGTCTTTCTCTCTCTCTCTGTCTTTGCCAGGAGGCCCCATGCACAGTTGCTGCCACAGACATGTTTAGCTATGCAGGTGAAACATTATGGAAATAGTATGGTGTATAGAGTGCTGTGCTCCCGTGGTGTGGTGTTGCACCGTATGTTGCTGTACGGTCTCTCAAGCTTGACGTTCATGTATTAATTACGGGCGATGCTTCGCTGTGTGCACAGATGTCGCTGAAGATTGCATGCCTCTCATTTGCCATGTGTAAGAGAGGTTAACATGGCCTCTTGGCCTTGCTTCAAGAGTGGCGCAAAAACAGTAAAAGGATGTCATTGGCTAGGATTGGATCAGAGAGGGAGCACAGAGGGTGTGACGTGTCTTACGAGCTTCACTGGTGAGATGAAGAGCTCCACTTTCAAAGACTAGAACAGGTGAGGAAAGGCCAGGTTGTGGAAAGGTGATGCTGTGAGAGAAGATGCCGTGCCTTTTAGCAGAGTTGTGGGGGAAATTGCAATGCATAGCAGGGGCCTGCAGCTCTTCATCAGTAAGTTTTCATGTGTCAAGAACCACTTATCTCTAAACAAAGTGGAACACACAGAGGCGCGAACGAATAAGTGAACGAACGTCATAGAAGTTGTAGTGGGCGTTTTAACGTTTGAGGGATGAACAGCAAGATGTATTGGATTAGAATAAGCCATTGCCCATGCAAGTCACAGCTGTGAATGCTGATGTAGTGTTTGTAACCAGAGGTTGGGATTGATTGCTGGTCACATTGTGACAGAGCAGGGTCATATGGAGATGGATGCTGGAGATGTAGGAGAGCGTTTGTGGGGGCTGTTTACTGTCTGGACACAAGCCCGTATGGAATGCCCCTTATAAGGTGCTTTTTTCCCGGCTTCCTCTGACAAAACAGCAGAACCTGTGCCAACAAAGTTTAGTCAACACACCAGGAAACTTCCCTCAGAAGGAGAATGACAATGAGGTGTAGAACAAATGAGGGCACAGAGAGAGAGAGGGAGAGAGTAGATTGCCTCTGCATCAATACTTTGTCTTCCTTTAAATCATTCCATTTATGTGCTGGCTTATGAAATAGGTCAGTTTATTTTAATGGGTTATTCCTAAACAGAATTTGTATTGTGAGATGAGTTTTGTACAGCTGGAATTGAATAGACTGAGTAAAACCAATAGCACGGCCTGTACTGCTGGACACCTGAGCACCTGAACACTGACAAGTGTTGCCGTGGATACGTGGGCTCCCAACACTCTCCAGGAACATTGCAAACTGTTCTATGGTGAAACTCGTACGGATGGCGTTCTAATACACTCCGGGGTTGCATACACTGCTTTGTGCAAATGCGTATGAAAGCACACAATGTGCTTAGAGGTCTGGATCTGATGGATGATAGGCATGAGTCTGTCTGCAATATCGTGCTCTTTTGCTCTTTTGTAGACCTTTGTCACCTTTGCCCTTATATACCTGATCTTTCAGTCCACGCTCAGAAAAACTAAAAAAATTAGAAAATTGTCCTCAGTGAAATTTGAAAGGTAAGGAGGCATAATCACAGACGTAATTACTGAGGATCAATCATTGATTGATCCTGGAATCCATACTGTGTAGATTCAGCTGTGTTTGTGGGTATGGTCAGGGCTTAGGCAGAAAGTAGCTCTTAGGCAGGACATGATGGGTTTGGGGACTTTGAGATAATTGCTCAAACAGAATGTGTTGTCTTCTAATTTTCCACGGGTTTGAAGGTGATCCATCGTGGCTGAGCCCTAACACCAGCTTTTCTCCTCTCCTCAGCTCTGCCGCTTCTCTGTTTGTGATAACACGAGACATGGTCACTCGTCTCATTTTGGGCAGTGTTCCGTGACCTCGGGTTGACTCTGTACATTCCCAGACGAATGCTCATAAACACACGACCGTGTAGAAGTGGTTTCATTTAGGAGAAGCGATTTTAACACGTAGCACTTGACTTTTTATAGCACCCAGTCAATATCTCCACGGCATTCTCTCGCTCCCGCTCTGGTGAGAAGCAAACCCTGCCTTCCTATGCAGCCTTGACTCCATCATCTGGAAGCAGTAGTGGTGGCATCCAGTTTGTAGGGGGCACCAAAAGGAAATGTGTGCCACCTCTCTGGTGTGTGTTTTGTTAACTAGAGTTATAATCTCAGTTACATTGGATAAAACTGACTAAGCTAAGAAATGAAAACACAACCAAAACAAACGCCACTTCATCCAGCATAATTTGGCCTTCAAGGATCCACCAGGCCCCAGATGGTGGTGGGATGTTTACTTTAGTGTTTGTGTAGCCTATTTCTCATGTCTTCCAAGAGGTCAGAGTGTCTAAAACTAGATATGAGAATGCCTGTTTGGTATGGCCTGGGAACATGAATAACCACTGAATAATGGTAGGCATGCATAATTGATAAAAGAGACCTGAAATGAAAAAGTGCTATAAATATCCAGAGATGTAGCCGAGCTTGACTGCCTGTGCTACTGGGGTAGAAAGCATATCCTCAGGATGGATGGATGAGATGCATGGTGATTTTTTGTGTGTTTATATGTGTGTGTGTCTGTGTGTGTATGTGTGTGTGTCTCTGTGTGTGTGTGTGTGTGTGTGTGTGTGTGTGTGTCTGCGTGTGTGTGTGTGTGTGTGTTTATGTGTGTGTGTGTGTGTGTGTGTGTGTGTGTATGTGTGTGTGTCTCTGTGTGTGTGTGTGTGTGTGTGTGTGTGTGTGTGTGTGTCTGCGTGTGTGTGTGTGTGTGTGTGTTTATGTGTGTGTGTGTGTACGTGTGTGTGTGTGTGCGTGTGTGTGTGTGTGTGTGTGTGTGGTCAAGTTTCTAACATGAAGAAAAGAGAAGCACAAATAGAAGACAGACAGATCAGCTGTTTCTGGGGGCAGGAGGGAAGGTGATTGGTTGAAAGGGCATGTCAGTCAACAAACAGGAAGACTAGACACATGGTGATGTTTTTGAGAGGGAGGAAGAATTTAATTAGAGTCTTGTGATTGTGATAGAGCGAGAAATTAAGCAAGTGGGGGTGTTTGTGAAGAAATGTGGCGCATGTGTGTGTGTATGTCTATGGTGTGTGTGGGTGTGTGTATGTGAGAGAGAGAGAGGTAAATCTGACGAATGAACCTGCCTCAACTGAATCAGAGCGGCAGTCTACAGCATCTGACTAAACTCTCCGCCCTGCACATTATCTCAGTAGGCACGGCTGATTGGTTGCCACCGCGCTGCGTCTGAACCGTGGGCAAGGTGTAAATCCTGCCAACGCATGCTATGCAGGTGTGCAAATCAGACTAGGCCTGTGGGATGCCACAGGAGAGAGAGAGAGAGAGATAGGAAGAGAGAGAGAGAGAGAGAGAGAGCGAGAGAGAGAGAGAGAGAGACAGATAGGAAGAGAGAGAGAGAGCGAGAGAGAGAGAGAGAGAGAGATAGGAAGAGAGAGAGAAAGAGTTATGATAAATTTCACATATTTATTCCAAAGTAGACAGTGTTCATTCCCTAGAGAGAAATAGTGCTGCCTCCAGACAATTTTTAACAGCCATGTTTATTTGTGAGTGTGTGGTGGTGTGTGTGTGTGTGTGTGTGTGTGTTTGACTGTGTGTGTTGGCACATTTACACTGCATCTCTCAGAAGTAACTCTCTCTCTCCCTCTCTCTCTCTCTCTCTCTCTGTCTCTCTCTCCCAGCCAGTGGTTGCTTAGTGTGCGTAGTACACCAACAGACAGCGTTACTACTGTGCTTTGGCTCCATAAAGAGCATTAGTCTGCTGGGGCTGCTTCTCTCTGTTCACCTCAGTCTGACCCTGTGGAATTTTACAGAGATACTGAGACCCAAGCGTGTTTTTTTGTGATGTTATTTCTTATATTTTTTGATGTTTTATAGAACAAGTAATTATGTTATTGTTTTTTTCCTCATAGAGGAACCTTTTGTTACAGTTGAGTCAATAGAACTTTCTTGGCAAGGCTGTCTTAGGTTGTACGTCACCGAAATCTATGCAGCCATTTCTGCTGCCACTGTTGGAGGGACTTTGTGTGTCCTTAGCTGTTGCGTGTGTTCATGACTCACAAGGAGCTCTTCACGTCACCAAACTCGAGTGTGTAAAGGCTGAGACTGCCTTTCAGGCTTCTCAGATGGTTATGCAGATGAGATCAGTGGAGGTTCCGTGTGTTTCTGTCGACTGAGGCTTTGTGTAGGGAACCCGTTTAGCTGAGCGGTCCGGATAGACGTGGGCATTAGCTCGCTCTGGATAGACTCGGGCATTAGCTCGCTCCGGATAGACGCGGGCATTAGCTCGCTCCGGATAGACGCGGGCATTAGCTCGCTCCGGATAGACGCGGGCATTAGCTCGCTCCGGATAGACGCGGGCATTAGCTCGCTCATGGAGCGCAGCGGGAAGCAGTCAGGAGACCTGAGTGTCACTCCATAATTGGCTCTGCTGAGGATCAATGGGAACTAATTACTTCATGTTGCCTTGATAATAGCTTTGTTTTGTTACACGCTGAAATATCCCCAAAACTGTTTTTTATTTTTTTGCCTATCCCCTTGCATGCGTCAATCAGCTGAAATTAGATGAAACATACACACACACACACAGAGACAAAGACAAAGACAAACACAGTCACACACACCACTGGCATAATGCCACTGAGAGGGAGAGGTTCTTCTATGTAATGCATTTAGTGCAGGTCATTTTATTGTCTGTTTTTGCTTGGTTCACTACACCCCCCCCCCACCCACCTCAGTTTGAACCAGCAGCAGCTCTGTTTGCACGTTGTCACCACTGTAACAGGTAAAGGCCCAATTAAAATGCTAATTTGGTTCCATTACCAGCGACACAGTACTCATCACCCAGGGCTAATGCTGCCTCTCTGTGGATGCCAGGGTGACCCCCCACCTCCCACCTGAAACACACACACACATACACTCACAAACACACACATACACATACACACACACACACGCACACACTCTGTAGATGGGCAGGCAGATGACAGGATGTTGTGGTGCCTCTGTGGTCTCACTAGAGCTATCGGTTCTCCTATAGACGGCTATAGGGAATGTAAGTTGGTGCTCTTATAGACGACTATAGGGAATGTAAGTTGGTCCTCTTATAGACGACTATAGGGAATATAAGTTGGTGCTCCTATAGACGACTATAGGGAATGTAAGTTGGTTCTCCTATAGACGACTATAGGGAATGTAAGTTGGTCCTCTTATAGATAACTATAGGGAATGTAAGTTGGTCCTCTTATAGACGACTATCGGGAATGTAAGTTGGTGCTCCTATAGACGACTATAGGGAATGTAAGTTGGTGCTCCTATATACGACTATAGGGAATGTAAGTTGGTTCTCCTATAGACAGCTATAGGGAATGTAAGTCGCCACATTGGTTGTGTACAGGTCAGATCTTCTTCACATTGCTTTTCAAAAGTTTCCTCCAGCATGAGAAGAGTCTTTGTCCTGTCTTTTTTCATGACTTTGATCAATATTCATCCCTCTTTTTATTGCTGTGTCACTTTTGAGGAGTACTGTTTTATTGATTAAGGGGATTTTAATTTTAGAGAGAGAGAGAGAGAGAAAGGAGCAGACATTCCACTCTATTTTTTTATGTGAGAAAGTGCCTGAGGGTTGAATGTTTGATTTGTGTTTGTTGTTTATTTCTTTCACTTATACTAACATCTTCAATTTCTGTTCACTTTTGAAAATATAACTGTGCTGTTCAGAGATATATGCGCTTGTAAACAAACAGAAACAGCCTAGAGAGGCCTAACGTGCTGAGGGGCGAAGGGGTGAAGTGCTCCTGGAGTTTCTCTACTTTTAATGCACATGTAAAAAGCACCCTGCCGAGCATTATGGGAATTCAGTTTCACGCCAAAGCAATTGGCTGATTAGACCGCTAAATTACCTCAACGAAATGGAATAAGATAAAGACGGCCTGTGAGTAAATGTGAGTAGATTATAGGGCCTAAATTGAATTTATGGGCAACTTGCTTAAATCTGCCCAGGAAGTTCCACAAAAGAAAATCAACTCTTAGACTTTTTTCTGACTTGAACTAGCCACAGAGGGATGGAACACATGGTTGGGTATGGTCAGATTCATTTAGGAAGAACAAAAAGGTCTGCTCTCCAAACCACTATTGGGTCTTCTCAACAATGAAGTCAACAGTAGATTCACTGTCCTCTTGTACCCTACATTTACACACACACAGACACACACACACACGCATGCATCCACACACTCACTCTGCGTGACCAATTCGGGTGTACCTATTGAGAAGTACACAGTGATTGCATTGGGGGCCAGCTTGGCAAAGCAGAAGTAATTACCTGCTGTAGCTGCCCTAGTGTAATTGTCTAATCATCGGTGCTCCAGATTGCCAGGATCTTCTCCAGTGGGGGTCTTGTCAGTAAGCCAGGCTTGCTTTCAATGCAGGAGTCGTAGCAATTAGGAACGTAATCACACACGCATGCACTTACACACACGCACACATTCACACACACACACACACACACACACACACACACACACACACACACACACACACAGTCCTGGGGGGCCCACCAGGACTCTTAACCTGTGTCATCTAACTGTCATGCTAATGAGCGTCTGAAGGTTTGCAGATAGGTCTGAAACAAGCCTCTGCATTGTCCACTTTTGAGAGGGAAGCTACATAGACCGCTGCACATGAAACCAAAGCTGTAGAGGGCAAACAGCAGTTGTTTGATATGTGACGCTGAGTATGGTCTTACTGGTTGTATATTCCCCCAACTTTTGAAATGAAATATTAATATTTGAATGCAATCAATCCTTTCAGCAGAAGCTTTCATCTGCATCTACTTATGGATGGCTACATTGCAGATACATACTTTCCTCGTGTGCTGAATAGTTATGAAACCTGTCTGGTTGTTGACCTTGATAATATTGCGGGAACTTTTTATTCAAATATACAATGATTGATCTAAACCTGAGAGACAGGTACAGAGTTGTATGTATTTGATGGCCATGATGGCATGCTTTGTATAGGTGGATAGACTAAAGCTGGGGGTGCTTCTGAAATGTAAAACGTGTGACTAATTAGTAGTCTAAACAGCTTCAAAATATTTCCATCACAGGTTGACAGTCAGTATCAAGAAATATTAACACTGATTATTCATCACAAGCTAATATTCCTGACACAGAAAATTGTAGAGACATAGTATATTGTGCAGATACTGTATATTTTCTTAAGTTCATGCCCCACAAAGACGTTTTTTTTTATATAAAACTGTTAATTTCATATTTAAATATCTGTACCAGACCTAGCAACCCATTCAAAATCTTTCATAGAAAGCAGATACAGTCACTTATGGCCAACTCCTGTAGACTCCCACAGACTCCTGTAGACTCCTGCAGACTCCCACAGACTCCTGTAGACACCTGTAGACTCCTGCAGACTTCCACAGACTCATGCAGACTCCCACAGTCTCCCGCAGACTCCTGCAGACTCCCACAGACTGACAGACTCTCTAATAGATCTCTATATGTGCCATCTTTCAGCCACTGCTGCATCTTTACAGTACTTCATCAGCCTCCCATTTTACCTGCAC
Organism: Tenualosa ilisha; assembly: GCA_015244755.2. Taxonomy (NCBI): domain Eukaryota; kingdom Metazoa; phylum Chordata; class Actinopteri; order Clupeiformes; family Clupeidae; genus Tenualosa; species Tenualosa ilisha. Next base: position 3,706,106 of record PYXC01001801.1, on the reverse strand, counting down.
CCACTCTCTGCTCTCTAGTGCAGGTTTCCATGGCATCCTGTCTGTGCAAACTATCCCTTTCTCAATGGCCCTCCACTTTCCTCTGCCATTATTCCTGTGATGGGAAAGAAATCAGATCAGCCTTTGTACTGACACACTCGTAATATGGTATTCTCTTGCAGTTCTGTCGTTTTTCTGTGGTTCTGCTTTGGACTTTGGTTCTGCTTTGGTTCTTCTGTTCTTCTGAATGGTTGCCCCCAGCAGACAACTATCTCCATATCTCCATTCAATTCAAATTTAAATTGTATTTGTCACATGCAATTATACAGTGCAATATGTAGTGGCATGGCTTGGTCAACTGACTGTAATGACTGTGCATTGATGAATATATACTAGGCGTAAAAATAAATGCTAACACTTTATTTGAAGGAGTCTACATAAGGGTGACACAAGCCTGTCATAAACATGACATGACACATATCATGAACATTAATGATACTTCACTGATGTTTATGACTGTTGTCATTAAGTGTCTTTTGGTTTTTGTAATGTCTGCATCCCAAAGTCTGCATTTCAAAAGCCGAATGACACTTGAATGACAATGAATGAAGTGTCATTAATGTTTATGATATGAATCATGTCATGTCTATAACAGGCTTATGTCACCCTTATGTAGACCCCTTCAAATAAAGTGTTACCAAATAAATCAAATGTAAACAAATTAATAGATAGGCTAAGTAGGGTTGATACAAGAATTGTTACCACGGTTTGTGGTCGTCATTCATTCATTCTTTCATTCATTCGTTCATTCATTCATTCATTAGTCGAGATCCCATTGTTAAGTATTGACAGTTCATGTGCCAGTGATTACATCTGTCCTCCTCAACTCTCTTGATTCATTTCTTTTGTGTGTTTTTAACACCTCTGTGCTCCTTGTTTACTCCACAGAACGGCGAAGCCTCCCTCTTCGAGGTGAACATCCGCTACGTTGGCGGCTTGCTGTCTGCCTACTACCTGACTGGAGCTGAGGTAAGAAATCAAGCTCTGTGCCATGTGGCGTTCAGTGGGATCTGTGGGCCACTTTAGCAGGTGTCACCTGAGCAGTTTAAATGAAGGATGAAAAGTGATAAAAAAATCCCATTTCAAAAGCATGGAATGATGTCCCTGTCCATTGGTATGCATACAAACTCAGTCTCATACATAAAGGCTGTCTGTCACACACACACACACACACACACACACACACACTGAACTCAGCTGGTAAGCTTTTAAATCAGACAGTGAAACATTGTGTGCTGCTTTACCCATACATAAGCATTAGTCGTGATCGGGGTGTGTGTATATAAGTGATCATGTTTGCATATATTCTATGTGTGTGTCTGTGTGTGTGTGTGTGTGTGTGTGTGTTTGTGTCACAAGCAGGGTGTCACATTTCCATACTCTGAACTGCCATGCTTTGTTTCATTGTGTAACTTCCATGGCATCAGAGATACAAGGCATCACTTCTGAGTAATAATCAGTTCTCGATATCACAGACACTCAGTTAGCTAGTCCATGTCGCTCCGGGGAAACGGGAGATATGACCTGTCAGCCCCGTCTCTCTGAGCCACGTCAGGTGAGTGGTGGAAGTCAAAGAAGTGAATGGAAACATGCCGACTCAGAAGATTAGATGTCACACAGCCTGCTCACAGCACACAGATAATGAACCTCTGTACTCTCATAAAATATGACATTGTGTGTGTGTGTGTGTGTGTGTGTGTGTGTGTGTGGAATCGTAGGCCTCTGATCTTACCAATTCCTCTTATCAATGCTGGCATGTTTTTGAGATCAAAGGCAATTGAACTTTTTGAAAGTAGAGAGTTGAAATAGACCACACAGTTCTACATGGTTTGTCTCATTCTAATAAGCTGTTATGGCCTTTAACTATGATACTAGAGAGGCTACATTGTAGGTTTATATGCTAATGCTTAAAGCCTTTGTAGACTGCCTACTGTAAGGAATTGATAAAGAATGGACCAGGATCAGGACCAGGACGGGCGGTGGAAGCGTAGTGGTTAAGGAACCCGGCGAGCGTGCAAGTAGCCTGAAAAGTTGTGGGTTTGAATCCCAGCTGCCTCCGTTGTGCCCTTGAGCAAGGCGCTTAACCCTAAGGTGCTCTAGACTCAGACTGGCCCTGGACAGTTGACAAGTTGTAAGTCGCTTTGGATAAAAGCGTCTGCTAAATGCATAAATGCAAATGCAATACCAGGATCCTGGATAAGCAAGATCTACACTGGCATCAATACTGATACAATTTATCAATTCCCACCCCTAGTGTGTGTATGTTTGCGTGTGCATGGTGTTCATTGTCTCTGCAAATTGAGATTCTAATGTTTCACTGTACAGGATGATCAATGCTTTTGTGCACAAATCCTAGATACAGTAGTAACAGCTGCCTAATAAAGTACAACTGAAGCAAGAGTGCCCAGTTGATATGGCATTGTGTTGAGCCCTTCCAGCCGCCCACCCACTCGCCTGCCAGATGATCTGCCTGTCTGCTCGTGTGCTATCAGCTTTCCTTCCTGTTGGATGCCCTCCGGTCCCTGAAAGGATGAAATGTCTCTGGGCAGAGGGGAGCTGAGCTGGTTTGGGCTGCTCCAGTCAGAGCTGCTCAGTGCTAGATGGTCATCTAATGCACCTCGCTAATTTTACAGAGGCCTGGTTTGCCTCCCCTCATGTGTATCTCATGTACAGCATCTCTCTTTCTCTCTCTCTCTCTCTCCCTCTCTCTCTCCCTCTCCCTCTCCCTCTCCCTCTCCCTTGCATGTGTGAGCGAATGGGCAGAGTGCTGCAAGTGAGATGCGTGAGTGAAGCCTGACTTTTCTAACTGTTTTTATCTATCTATTTCTATCTACGTGTATCTTCTGTGCGTTCTCTTTTGTGTTGTTAATTTGTGTATATTTCTCCTTTGGTTGTGTACTTAATTCTTTTAGATTGTTTGGTTTAAATGATAGCCTAGTTTTTTTATTCAGAGGTGCGTTCAGCGTTTGCTGAATGTCCTGCAAATTGTGCAATCGTGCAAAAGCAATGGCTTATAAGAATATAACCCAATGCCAGAGTGGAGTCAGATGTTAGTGTGGAAGAATGTAGTTTGGCAGTGGGTGAAGTCGTGGGTCGTAACAATGTGGTGTCCGCTTCACGGATGAACAAAGCAGTTGCTTCATTTCTGAATCAATTGAAAAGGCAAACAAGGTTATTGAGAGGGGCACTGAAATTATCCATCTCAAAAGATAATCCTGTCTAATGTTCCTCCCTTCATCAAAGATGAGCTTCTTGTTCATGAGTTGACTCATTACGAAAAATTGGTGCCACCAATTAGGAAACTTCCGGTTGGCTGTAAGTCTCTGCTTCTCAGACACGTGCTGTCTTTTAGACGGCAACTTTTCATGGTCCGAAAAGACCAATCAAAGACAATCGAACTTGAAGTTGATGGTTTTGATTATGTTGTGTTTGTCTCCTCGGACACAACAATGAAGTGCTTGGGTTGTAGAATGTTTGGCCACCTGGTACATGATGGCCTGAGGGAAAGTGGTGAAAGCACATAGCCGGCTGTGGGAGACTGCTGCTCGGGCAGCCAGCCCTCTTGCATCCAATTCTGATACCACTGATGATAATCCAATTAATGTTACTGATTCCCCTTTAGCTGCTTCCCCTGTGTCTGGCTCTTCTACATCTGAGCCTCCTGCAGCTGGAGCCCCGACTCGGCCTATTACAGACGCTGTCAGTGCAGAGGGGGCGGGCATGAAACAACCTGCCATGATTGAACAGAGAGCAACTGAATGTAAGGTGGCTGAGCTAATCTCTCTTAAACTGACACCAAAAACGTTGATCAGCAAGACGTGTTTACTGATGCAGTCTTCGAAATGGAAACTGAGGCTTTCATGATGTCTGTGAAAAGAAGTTAGGAGCAACAGCCGAGGAGCCGACTAAAGCTAAGAAAAGAGAAACTGCCACTGCGGCAAGCCCAGGGGTACTGATGCCCACTCCCCTGGTCCGAGTCGGTCAGAAGGCCCTTAACATGGACAGACTGTCAGAAGGCTCTTAACATGGACAGACTGTCACCGAAGTGATTAATCTTAACACTTTGAAAGCACAGACTCTGTTCCTGAAGCATGTGTTTATGGAAAGAGAGCCCCCAATTTAAGTGGCGTGAAATGGAGTTCAAACGTGACTGAAACTTGCAGAAAAAAAAATTAGCCTACCTTTCTGTTGTTACCAAGACTGTTTTTATGGTGGTGATGATTTAAGTGCTTTTTTTATTAACTCTTAATACTTTATTGTTTTCTCTTCTCTCGCTCTCTTTCTCTCTCTCTTCTTCTCTCTCTTTCTCTCTCTCTCTCTCTCCTACTCTTGTACTCCTACTCGCTATAGACTGGCCATAGACTGGCTTTGGAAGGTCTATGCATATTTGTACTGCTGCAGAGTTGAAAGCAGTCAACTCAGCAGTCTCTCTTTCTTTCTGTCTTTCTTTCTTCCCTTCTTTTTCTTTTGTTCTTTCTTTTTTTCTTTCTTTCTTTCTTTCTTCCTTTCTTTCTTTCTTTCTTTCTTTCTTTCTTTCTGTCTTTCCTTCCTCCTATCTATCTTTGTTTCCTTCTTTTTCTATCTACTGTATCTATCAGTGTATGTTATGAAATGGGTGCGTCAAAGTGGTTTTGGAAACCGACGACACGTAACAATGAGTGTTGTTAGTGTGCATGTGGGAAGAGACATGAAATTGTGTGTCACGATTTGTGCGTGCGTGTGCATGCACGTTTCCCATTAACATTTATGACAGAGCCTTTTCCTGCAGCACTGATGCGTTCCCCCCAGATGACAGTAAATCTCTCCTTGTGGGCCTGTGCCTGTCTCTGGAAACTCACTGGGCCATTTAACAGCCCCTCTCCACCTACCCCTGCTCTGATGAGGGCAGTAGAATATGTTTATAGTCCCATGATGTCAGGGGTTAGGATTGGCAGCCCATGGCTGGTAGCCAGGTGGTGGGTTGTGGCCATGGGGGCGTAGGATGCCATTGATCACAGTGGCACAAGTGAAACGTATTGACATTAATAACCCAGTCAATGCTGTGTGTCGCCACCAAATGGACCCCCCATCCTGCAAGGCGGGGCAGATGATGCTGAAAATGGCTCCGGGCTCACAGTCTCACGGTGTTCTGATGGTGCAGAGGTAGAAGTTTTTAAAAGATAGTTAACTGGAGTGAATCTGGCCAGGACATACCCTGGATAAGACATATTGTTTTACAACCCACCAGCAACAGAATCTCCTGAAAAAAAGCTACAATGGACATTTAATTCCCGGAAACACTTGCATATAAAATATAGAGGATCAGTTTAGTTATGTACCCACTTTAGATGGTTCTGTCTCTGGACACTCCACATCAGCATTTGTCAAGGATCAAGGAGAGAGTTTGTCACATAAATTAGAATGCTAAGGTAATTGAAATTACATAAAAATAACTTACAGCGTTAGCTCAATAAAAGAGAAAAAGAATCACACAGGAAATGCAACAAGTCTAAACAGACATTAGTCCATATTGTCATGATTTAGTAAAATCCATTTCCAAGAACAGACATGGTTAGTTTGTGTCCAGCACCTTCCAGAGACCGTCAGTCTGCTCTGAAGACGGGAGGGAGGAAATGTGATGTGGTGTATCGAGGATGTCTTTAGACAAAGTGCTAATGGAGATGGCACTGGGCCTACCTGTAGGCTACTGATGTGAGTGGATTTATAGTCTGCATCGGACATTGCCGCAGAGGTGAAATAATCCTCCGGACCTGGCCATCTAATCGGAGCGTAGCCCTCTGCAAGCACCTGGCGTCAGCTTGAATAATGTCTGAATCTGGAACCGCCCCGCGGTTCAGCTTGCTCCCGTTACCACCATTTCTCCTCCACGTCTCGTCACCTTCACAGACAGTTCAGTTTACCTCTGCAGATGGAGATGTTATGTTAAGTTTGTTATGTTTGCTGTCACTGATCAGTGCATTGAATGATGTTCTTAGTAGTAGGCTAAGCAGCACTGGGCACCCCATCGTAGAAGCAAATCGTACAAATGGAGCAATGTCACTCTGCTGAGATGTTAAAAAAATATTTTGTTACTTAAATGAACTACTCACTGTTTTTCTGAGTAATTTGTTGATTCCATTTTACTCCCTGAATATTTTACAGTGTATCACTTTACCGTATAATAAATAAATAATGTCAAAACACATTACCCTGATGTAAATACCAGAGAGAAAAACAAACCACCTGACATTACAGCTGCTCGTTTATCACATTTCCTCCAAACAAAAACAACATGGCAGCTCTTTCCACAGGCTTGTTCTCAAAGCCTTATCACCTGACAGCAGGAGTTCAGTGCACATTAGGTGAAATATGACCTCATAAGAAACCGAACGGCAGGTCTCTCAAAGTTTTGTAGCTCTGCCAGGAAGTGCTCTCTGGAGCTTTTCAGGTCTGCTGCCTCTTCTTGTCTGAAGTTTTAAGATCTGGCAAAGTACACCAGCAAAAGTAAAGCACACACGGGTGATTGACCAAAGTGAAGCGAAGGCCATTTTCTGCTCTCTGGAGCTCTCAGCAATTTGTTTGTCCCCTCAGAGATCAGTTGAATATGAACCACAGAATTCGCAAAGGTCCACAAAGAAATTCAAGACGTCTGAAACTGATATGAATACATAAATGAGAGTTACTGAAAGTGCTTGAATTTGTAGTTTGTGTTAGAAAAGGCAAGAGAGCACATAATCCACCGTGTGACATGATGGATCCTTGAAAAGGAGTCTGAAATGTCCTTAACAAGTCCTTTGACTTGATGTTTCCAAAGAACTTAAACTAGTACAACCTTGCCAGAGCCAAAACAAGGCTTTACCAACCCAGCATTGCTCTTCATAGCTTACAGACAGTCTGTAGGAGGATTTGAAGATTTACCAGCCTAGCAGTGTCCTTCACATCCCGCCGAATATCAAAGAGAATCTGAAGCTTTACTTTGCTGGCACTGACCCTCACGGCCTCCAGGTGGTTCAAGAAAAGCCAAAGCTTTGATACTGGGCTGTGACATTGATGGTGGATCTGGGGAACCCCTAGAATTCTACAGGGAAAGGTTGTCATGATGACCTTGTTACCCTCTCCACCTCTTCACAGTAACAAAGACACTGACTGTCGTCATGGTGACCTTGTTACCCCCTCCACCTCGTCACAGTAACAAAGACACTGACTGTTGTCATGGTGACCTTTCAGGGTAGGGTGGTTATTATCACTGTGTACTGAGGATGGCACTGTGTGTGCGTGTGTGCGCGTGTGCGTATGTGTGTGTGTGTGTATTTATGCTACATGCCCACCCTCCTCCCTGCCTGCTGAGTGGAGAAGGCAAAGAAATTCAATGAGTGGTGTGGGACGATGGACACACACACACACACACACACACAGACGGCAGTGGTGGTGGCGGTGCAGAGGAGGAGAGAAGTGCATTCACTCCTCCCTCAGCCCTTAGGCACAGGCTACTGATTAGTGAGCTGAGCCTTTACCCCTTCCCTTCTCCCGCAGGAGCTGAATGTCCCACGCCAGCCACCGTTGTCTCAGTCCCATCCATCCTCTGGGCCACTGTCCTCTTAAGCGCTCAGACCAGCATGAGAGAGGACTCCCCACCCACATGCTCACACACACACCCACCCACACACACACACACACACACACATACACACTCACTCACTCAGGAGTTTATTTCACGGCAGTGACCCATTTTAATTTGGATGAGTTCAAAATGGCTGCGTTCAGTGCTCCAGCGTTAACAGCCACTGGAGAACGCTCTGCAGTGTTAATGGATGAAATTACTTTTTCACATTTTCCCTCTCCCCCCTCCTCCTTTCTCTCTCTTCCTCAGATTCTCTCTTCCTCCTCACTCTTTAGATCTCTCCATATTCCCTTCTTCAACAGTTTTTTTTTCCATCTCTAAAGAAGTAATAAAATATGCTGTCCATCTCTCAGTTAGCAGATGGATATTCAGTGTCATGTTCTTAGTTAGTTCTTTAAATGTGTTCTGTAGTGCAGATAAAATCTGACCAAGGCTCAGTTCAAACTATACAGTAGTGTGTGTGTGTTAGCAGGCTAAAACCATGTGTGCTAGCATGTCTGTTTTAGTTTCACATGGTGAGATTTACTGATCTGCACCCCACTACTCTCTACTGGCCATCATAACATACACGCTTAAGATTTATGCATGTCAAATAACATGTGTAAATGACCCGACAGTGTAGCTCTGCTTTTGTATGTTTTGTTGTCCTTAAGTAGAGCTGAATTAAATATTAAACCCACTGATCTGAGACTTCTTTATCAAAGTCCTTCATTTCAGATGAAAGAAAGAGTATAGGCTGCCCATGCCTGTGTCCTTATCCTTATGTAAAGTTCAAAGAATGCACATGCTGATGTCAGCTTTCAGGCGTGGGCACGAGAGACACAATATGAATTATTTATGTGGAGACGCTTTTTTTTTTTTTCACTAGGGAAATGACTTTTATATGGCAGTACTCCTTTCTGTGTCATTCTCAGTCACTGTAGAGTGTGTGGAGCGTGTGGAGTGTGGAGCGTGTGGAGTGTGTGGAGCGTGTGGAGTGTGTGGAGTGTGTGGAGCGTGTGGAGGTGTGGAGTGTGTGGAGTGTGTGGAGCGTGTGGAGTGTGTCTCTTGGCAGATTGTTTTCCATTTCTTGGCACACTGTCCCTCTCATAGAGCGGGCAGCAATGCGGAACAGCAATGAAAATCTCAATGTGAATTACCCAGAATAAATGTAAAGTGGCTTGTATGCAAAGATGCCAAGGCTTGCCATTTCAGCATGGGTCAACCTCACTCACTTGAACAATGTATCATCAGATGTTTCAGTCAAGGATGACCACTTAAGGTCTCCACCACTGTGATCATGCAGCTGGGTCCTCCCCTGAACCTGAGTCTGTTTGCACAAACACGCTCTCCAGCTCTCCACTGTTGGCAGTTCTGTGGGCTTTCAGTAAGGTTTGTACCACCTCAGCATCTCTTTCTTTCTTTCTTTCTTTCTTTCTTTCTTTTTTTTTTTTTTCTTTCTTTCTTTCTCTCTTGTCCCTGTGATCTGCTCTTCCCAGAATGTTGAAGAACATCTCACCAGTACCTCAGATTCCTACCTGAGGTTTGTCGGGTGATTTGTGGTTAGAAGGAAGGAACTGTCATGAGGAGAAGTCACTAGCACTTGCTGTTACACAAACCTACAGTAGAATCTAGCAGTGAAATATTTACATACGATATCATAATAATACTACTTGAGACGAGTGTTCAGTGACACTTGATATCATGTAGGTAAGGGATAATGAGTGACACCGCGTGTGTATATCGGTGAATGTTGCACATTCGAGGTGGTGATAAAGAGCACCTTGATAAGTGTAGTATTCTCCGATATATGCATGCCATGGAGTTCATTATCCAGCTTATACCACTGTTGCCATGTCTGCACTATGTAGTTTTGCTAATATTGTACATGTTTTAATAGCTAACACAGTCTCATTTGCAGAACTACTTCTTTCTGCTGCACTTGGACTCATTCAAAACTTGGACTGGAATAAACTGCCATTACTAGTTCTAAATGGATCGTTGCTGTGATCAAAAGTGGGTCTGTCGTTGTCAGGCATGACATCCAAAGATTCTATCCTGCCTTGGCTTTTGTAGAATCACCTTTTCCCATACGCCTGAATTCAGTGTAACGCTTAGAATCCTCTCGGTCACAAGTTACAATGTTGCTGTGCTGCGAACTTTGGCCAGGCTGCTAAATTGTAGCCCTGTGTTAACGTGACAGTTCATTTAAACTTCCCATTGAGTTGGGCGAATTGATATGCAAGTGTAATACGGCTAGAAACATGGAACTTCTTCACAGGCGTGCGGTTATCTTAAAATAATACGTTCTAAATAGCGCATCACAACAGGCAATTTGATAAAGCAGCGGTATAATGACATTTGTTTAACAGTGACATTTAACATCATATGGCATCAGCTTATACCTCACACTCATCAAATATAAGAGGTTCTAGTCTAGCAGCTGAAGCTTCAGCCTTGAATTAAATTAGCTCAGCCATCAGTAAACATGGTACTACTACTGTTGTGAGCAACAGACAAATGGAGATCAAAGCAAAATGATAAAGAAGCGTGAAGGACCCAGCAGGCACATAAGCGCTTTATTCACCAGCAGTGGGTTATACCTGCAGCTGCACCGTCTCAAGAAACCACAAAAGGCCTGTGACTGACAGGAATCAGCAGGAAGGCAGCTGATTGGCTGTCCTGCTGTCAACTCCCATCAGTGGAAATCAGGAAAGCTGGCTGTCCGTCAGTCACTGAGTCACTGATGAATATTCAGTGTGAGTGATTATGGTTAATTAGTCTCCTCCCCATCCACATCTTACATGATCCATATAACACTGTCACATTGCACTCTTTCTCTCTCTCTCTCTCTCTCTCTCTCTCACTCACTTCTTCTGTCTCTCTATCACTTTCTCTGCATCACTTTCTTTGCATTGTCTGTGCGTGTGTGTGTGTGTGTGTGTCTATGCAGATTTCAGTGCCTTTCTGAAAGGACCTCTGCTTTCTGCGAGTCTTAGCTGAAAGAGCTTTAAGCCTGATCTTAAGTCAGCCTGAAATGAACCCATGCCTCACACTATACGTTCACTAGGCACAGAGCCAGGCACAAATAAGAAAGTTCAGCAACAAAACAATCAAAGGGTGGTTAGAGTTAGTTCAGCTCATCGCATATCCCACCCATCCACCCTCTGCATCATTTGTGGTCTCCACCACAAAGCAAATTGAACAGGGCAGATTGTTATGCCACCGTTAATGACACGATTCCAATGAAATCATGGCCCCCTGGTCTCTTTCTGTCTTTCTCTTGTTCGTGTTCGACTCTTTGTCTGCCCTTCCTCCGCACAGGGCCATCTGCGCTCCAAGGCCTCATTAAGCCAGACCCGTCTCCACCTCTCTCTCTCCCCAGCATCCCTCTGTCTCTTTTCTCTCCTCCCTCTCTCCTTCGTTCCCTCTCTTCCTCCCTCTCTGGCCCTGGCTGTCCACGATGTGTTGGGCTCGCCGTCTTTTACGCCTGTAACCAGCCCCCTTCGGGTAGGGTCTTCAGAGGTCTCGTGGTCGACAGAGAAAGAGGAGAAAACTTTGTCCTCTCTCAACTCTGCTGTTGTTAGCAAAGGGCCCTAATTGGTCAGGCGCTGAGCACACTTCAACCACTCTCTCTCTCTTTCTCTCTAACTGCCGCAGATATGGGGGCAGACTGGCTTTGGATGTCCTCTTTTGGCTTTTCAGTTTAACGAAGCTGCTACCAGCTAGCAGCAAAGCTATTAACCTCGGTACTGCTCAGGGACATGTTGTGCATTGTTAGCATGTTTCGTTTCCAGCAGCGTTAGATGAAGAACCAGGAGAGGCCATAAACAGCAAACAGTAGTAGCAGTAAACAGCTGTAAAAATGAGAAAGGAATGTTCCAGTATCCATGAAGAGAAGCTTGTATGTTAACACAATGTGGAGACACAGAGTATATCACGCTGAGAATCAGGCTGTGTTTTAATATCCACTATAAAGCTGCAGTGCATTGAGTACATATAGTGCCATAATTAAACTGGTCTGTAAAAGGCCATCTGATGGCACAGCGTATATCTTTGTTTGTGGGTCGGAGCTCCAGGCTATTAACAGAGCGGCTCAGTATTGATCCTCAAGGCGATCTGCCACATGAATGGCTTCTTGGAAAAGCATCATCAGCCCAGCGGCTGTGCAGTTGGTGGCTGATTTGTCTGTACTTTTGTGAAGGAACCCCATAGCAGAAACACCAGTCCTTTTTACAAGAAACAGTGTAACTTAGCTGCTCAAAGGAGTTCAAAAGTGCAAAGAAAGTTTTCGACTGTGATGCCAATTATTTTTGTCCGACTTGCTCAGTTACTCAGGTGTACTTCTGCCCCTCTCACAGATGATTGGAGAATATTGACGAAAGGAGAGCAGTGTCCTTTAGTCGACTTCACCCATTTTCACTGCCTGTCAATGGCATAAATATTAGTCCATCACAGATAGACTTATGAACTCCCTGCATATGCCAAGGTGGTGAAAGGGCATTGTCTCTAGCACCAAACTAACACCCGGCTGAGCTACTACTGCCTAAACCCCTTTGTTTATGGAGTGGGAAAGTAGCCAACAGATGCCATGAAGTGACCAGCGTCGAGGGCAAGTTCAGTTGAATTTCTTTCGAAGCTTCTTTTTGGATGTTCAAAAGCTGTCAGCACTCTTTGCGTCAATGTAGGGAGTGATGGGTGCCTGTGAGCACTCTCTCACAGCCATGACTAAAACATCAAACAGAGGCTGAGATGGAGAGAGAGACTTCACTGCATTCTCAGAGCTCAGGCCTTGAAGACACTCCTGTAGGTAGAGGAAGAAGTGTGCACTTATCGAGAGGTTGAGAGGCAAACCTGTGATTATGAGGAGGCCTCTTGGGTATCTTACTGACAATTACCCAGATAAATGACCATGATTGTCGTCCAGTGTGTAATGATTTGTGATTATTCACTTTGTTATCTTGGTCTTGTTCTTCTGTACGTACCCACAGAAACATTTACACAGTTAGCAGACACTTTTATCCAAAGCAACTTACATTTCATCAACTATCAATTGTTCAGAGCCAGTGTCCCCTAGAGCAATTTAAGTGCTTTGCTCAAGGGCACAACAGTGGCAGCTGGGATTCAAACCTACAACTTCTCAGGCTACTTGTATGCTAGCCAGGTTCCTTAACCGCTACGCTACCATTGCCCACAAGCATCAAATTGTTTTTCGTGCTGAGCATATCCCTATTGCTTAAACTGCCATCCCTCTATCTTCCAGTTAGGGAGAGACAGAAAAGATGGGGGGAGAAACAGGGAGTGAGAAATAAAGGCCAGGCAGAACAAAAACGACACGGCTGTCAACCTATCAAAGGCTCCGATGCCCATGGCCAACAGGGAGTGCACTGAAGCAAACAGTATGCAACTGACGGGAGATATCAAGGGCACTGCCACTTCCAAACGCACGGCGACCAGAAACAAAATGGCACTGCCATACTGAGGCTGCGTTATCAAAGTCACTTGCAGGGAGGAGTGTTACTGTACTGTAACATGTCATCAAAGGCACTGCCTGCCATCACTGTTCATACAGAAATAGCTGTAAATGTTGCAGCTTTACCATCATGTTTTCACCAACTCATTCTTTCACTCCATAAGAGGTGTGGTACCTGTAACAAGAGTCACTGGCTAAATAATGAGTTGTACCCTTTGATGCTGTGGGGGAATCTGCTAGTTCTACTATTTTTATACACACACACACTTATACACACACTATCCCTCAGGCCTCCACATCTGCCCACAGCCGTAGGTAAATAACCAGAGGACTGTACTGTGCCTACTGTACCTGTGAGTGATGGATTACTGTGCTTTCTTGTTCTTTTTACAGTAAGCTCAGCAACTTTCAATCTTAGCCCCTTAGGAACCAAACCCTCTGTTCTCTCTCTCTCTCTCTGTCTCTCTGTCTCTCTCTCCCTGTCACCTTCTCTTGTCTACTCTTTTTCTCCAATGTTCTCCCCTTGGTTCCGTAACCCAGGCAACTCACAAAGTTTCAGTAATTGATCTGTTTCCTCTTGTTTAGTGTAAAGCAATTAGCTAATGGTCTGGTATTTTCTAGCCGGCTGCAGTGGGAGACTTAGGAAATGGCTCCCTCAGGGCTTCCATCCTGCAGAGGAATAAGTCTATGTGTGTGTGTGTGTGTGTGTGTGTAGGAAGTTGCCTACAGAGAGTGGTCTCTGTGTGGATTGTTACGTAGAGTTTGTGTGCAGTTTGACTGCTAAGGCACAGTTAGCGCTGGTAGGGAAGTCATGAAGACATGTTCTATACAACAGGCAGTCATGCATGGAGACCCAGGTCAGGGAGAGCAAGAGAGTCTGTCTGTACATCTGGGGCTGGCCAACAGAGTAATATCCTGTCCTTAAGCCCTCCCACAAACCCCTTTGCCCTGTGTGTTTCCCCTTGAGGGCTCTACTTCAAGCACAGGGCACGTCTGTTTCTGTGTTTGAACCGCCTAGTCACACGCCCCAATACACACACATACAGTACTCCCGTACTCCCTTTCTCTCTCTCTGTGTCTCCATCTCTGAACGCACACACACACTCAAACACCAACACACACACGCACACACACACACACACACACACACACACACACACACACACACACACACACACACACACACAGACACACTCACACTGCTTCCCTGGTTCCCTCTGCACTCACACAGCTGAAACTCAGAATGGTTTGCAGCAGGTCAGAGCTGAAGTTAATTAGAAATACTGCGCAGTGAAGTAACAGTGGTGCAGAGACTGTGGGCAGTGAGGTCACAGGTCTTAGCCTTCGGACCACTCGCTCCTCTGAAACGCAAGATAGAGCCAATGTACGCAAGCGAGATAGTGCCAATGCGTGTGAGCGAGACGTACGCCTCCAAACATCTTACGGTGTCTTGGTTCTTCTCTTTGTCGTCTTCTCAGGCAATCTCTTCCTGCTGTCGGAGCCTGAGACTGCCTGCCTTCATACGCTTTAGGCAGGAAGGACTCTTACAGAATACATACCTTGAACTCTCTCTCTCTCTCTCTCTCATCAAAGAGACTGCAGGGCAGTGTGATATGGCAGCCCATCTCTTATGCTGTGCTGTCCTGCAATGACCTCGCCTCCATGTGGATCATCATTTTGTGTGTTGTGTCCCCCCCAGTGGGGGGGTCACGACCTCTGACACTGATCATTGTATGTCTGTGAGCATCCAGTAATGGGGTCATTGATCAGAGGTCAAGTGGTCAGCAGTAACAGACCACCTACTCATTCCCAGCATTGACTAGGAGGGACACTTTGTTACACACTATTTCTGTTCTCATTGCCTCAGTATGGTGACGGTTGAAATGAACTTTAGAACCTTAGAACCTTAGAGCAATTACAGAATGAAGAGGTCAAAGCATAGGTCAGTTGGTGCGATGCCTCTTTCGTATTTCAAGATATCCTGTGTTGGTGTTCAACGTCAGAAACAGCGTAGTAATTTTCTCTTATTTGAGAAACTCATTCCTACGCAAATCTAATTCACCTTCGAAATTCTTTCTCCCCCCCCCCCCCCCCCCCACACACACACGCATACAACTCCCCGCCCCAATCACTTGGGATTTTCAGAGTCACTCCCTGAAGAGGAAATGGAAAATTGCAGTCCAAGTCTAACATCAGATATGTTGTTTCGTATGCATAGAAATCTAATCCTAAAATCTGGGACGGTATCCATCCTCCACAGAACAACTAAATAATGTTGCTTGTTGAGAAAATGTTCTCACATTGCAGTTTGGAGCCAAAAGCCTTCCAACAGTGAGGCAAACAAGAAGGTGACTTACTAACAAAGGAAAGTGTTGCAGAAGGCCACATTCTGAGACTGCAGTGCACAGCTTAATTAAGGCTGGCGCCCACTGGACATAACAATGACAGAAACGCATCGCTGTCATGCGATTTCGATCGACAGTGGCTTTGTGAACATTACTATGCAGTTAAGTCTACCAAATATGAGCTAGATCATCAATATTGCATTAATGACTTTTGTTTACCGAAAGCAGCAGTTGCTAAGGGAAGAAAAGTCTTGTTTTTAACTGACAGTATTATTAACTTCAGCCCAAATGGTTGAAAATAGAAAAAAGAATGACTTTGATAAAAAACCAAGCCATTTCTATGGGCTTGACGCGCAGGTTTTAGCAGAGAGTTTTCTAAATATCTGCAGCAGATGTACTGCATATGCATCCAGTGGGCTTTGCTTCGTTGAAAGCAATGGAGTTCTATTATTTTTTTTTTATTGCCGTGTCGCGGTGCAGACTTTACACATGTTTAAAGCATTACACACAAACTGTCTCTCTCTCTCTCTCATTCACGGACACACACACATCACACAAGCACTCATATAATCACTCACGCACTCACTTACTCTGCTCACATATTTTAGAGAAGACCTCTATACCAGTCTTGTGTTTCTGCCACTCCTGCGGTTGTGTCTGTCAGTGGCAGGTTGGGCAGGTTGCCCATCTCATGAGGCCCCAGCTGAGAGTCTGCTGTTTCACATGGCTAACAGGCCCATCTATCACTCCATTACAGGCAGCCAGGCTCCTCATTGGCCCTGCTCATCCTTGATGTGTCACCATCACGACCCCCTCACCAACAACCAGGTGACGGATGAGCCACCAAATAGCTGACTCTCTTTCTCTCTCTCTCCCTCTCTCTGTCTCTCTCTCTCTTTCTCTCTCTCTCTTTTCCTTCTTGTACCTATCTATCCATCCATCTATCTATCCTACTTTAATTTTTATCTCTATTATAGTTTATTTCACTCATTCAGCTCTTTCTGTCTAACCAGTCATACATCGACAATCTAAAACACCTCAAAAGCAATTCAATTACACTGAAACATGATGAGGACAAAAAGTTCACCTAAATGTATGACAGTTAAAAAAATAAATCTGATATAGTTTCTGAAACTTACTAAAAGTGGCAAAGCAACATAGCTGGCTGCATTTAGCCCAAGCTTGAATGTTGAGGCTCTGCGGTTGGTAGGGTGCTACCAGCTTTGGAGACTCAGGTGAACAGCTTGGATGTTGAGGCTCTGCGGTTGGTAGGGTGCTACCAGCTTTGGAGACTCAGGTGAACAGCTTGGATGTTGAGGCTCTGCGGTTGGTAGGGTGCTACCAACCCTAGGTGAACAGAAAAAGTCAAAAGTCCAATTTCACCTCTGGCGCATGACTCGATAGTATCCATGGCAACACAGGAATCAGGGGTTGAGGATGGACATGATAAAAGCAAAGCAGAGGACCATGACACACTCATTGTGATTACCCACAGTGCACCCTGACAAAGTGGGCCCAATTACCTCGTGCCCATGATGCAAGTGGACTTTTATGTGGCTATTATGTGGACATCTGGCTCTACCTCCGCTTTCCCATCTGACTTTGACACAACCTGGAGCAACGTTAGATTGTTGCCAAGTCTGTTCCTGCTGTGCTCTCTGATGTGTGACAGAGCGGTTTGTGTTTGAAATGTTGCACGGTGTGTGCTGTTAGCCTCTCCCCATTCATCAAGGCTTCAGAGGCAAGCAAACAAACATTCACTCCAGTCCTTGAGGGAACAGGCTCAAGAGGGCAGCAGGCTCATGACAGCAATGCATGTGTGAATGTGAGGAGGAGTATGAATACGGTCCTGCAGGAAACTCAGAGCAAGTCCGGTCAGGCCACCTGCTAAGGGCTTGAAACATAGTAGAGCTGGAGGATATTAAATATCCAATCAGTTCACATGTTGTCTTGGGGGTCACATTGAGGAGTTTTCTGGGCTTCTAAGTAGATCGGCTAAGGGATTTTGTCTTTGGCAGGTCGAAAGACGGTCCTTTTGTGTGTGTTTATGTGCTTGCATGTGTGTGTGCTTATGTGTGTGTCTGTGGCGGGGCAATGGATGGTTTGTTTGGCCATAATTACATTTCAGTCTTCTACAGTGCATGTCTGTGGTCTCGTTCCACCGCCTTCCCATCAGCCCCTTGGAGACAGCAGGGATGACGTCTGCGATTACTCTGGAGTGGACGTGCTGCTGATCTGACGAAGAGCCAGGCTTGGCCAGTTGTGCCTCTGCCCTTTGTGACTGTTAGTTCTGCCACTGTGCACTCCATTTGTCTAGCATGGTGACTTTGGTTGCTTTTCTAGAATCATCTCTCATCAGTGCTCACTGTGGACATTTGCTCAGTGCAGATATTTTTGGGGTTTTGTTTTTTTGAGAGATGAAAGCGTTTAGACTGTTTGACACTGCCTGTCTTCTCTTATTATAGTGGTTAGTTTGTTTACCTGTGTAAGTGAGCAGTGAGGCTATAACTGGATGTTAGTAATCAGAGCCAATCAGACTAGTAGGGCTGCTAGTCTTGTTTTCATGTTGGCATGATTGGACTCCATAATTGGCAAATAATTTTGCCGTTTTTTTTTTTCTTCTTTTCAAAAACATTTGTGCTGGAGCAGTGTGTGCTTGATTCCTCTGTGATTCTGTAGTTCCACTGTCGCTGTTCTCCTCTCTCTCTCTCTCTCTCTCTCTCTCTCTCTCTCTCTCTCTCCTTTCAAATTCTCATTCCCTCCATCTCCCACTTTACTCTCTGTCTGGAGAAAGGTTGGGAGCTAAGCAAGAGACCATTAGCTTTCATTCCCTCTCTTGCTTGAGTGTCTTTCATGTTGGTCCAGCCTGTCCTGGTCCCACAGGTGGTTAATTCCCCCAAAGGTCTCTGGGGTAATAAACCAATGTGCAGTATTTATCACCCCTCTCCTCTCGGACAGCCCAACAGGCAGAGGAAATCAGAGACGGGAGAGGAGGCAGTGGCTGCTCTGCAGTAACTACCTCAGGCTGATTGGATGTTTACCAGAGGCCAGTTGGTTGCAATTCACCACCATGTCGGCGCTGGAGAGTAATGGCACGTTCATTTACTGTTGTTTTGTTTTTTTTGTTTTTTTCTTTGCTTTTCTTGTAGTTGCGTTGCTTTCGTGTCTTGCGTCTTCTAGATGCTGATGAAACCGTGGTAACGGTGCTGCGGCACAGCAAATTGTGGCGTATTGCTCTCCTGGCAAGCAAAACATTGTCGTTTTTCTTTCACTCTGCTCCAGACAGAAATAGCCTGCAACGTCTGACATCCGTTTCAATTTCAGTGGATTTTTCCCCTTCTTTTTTCTTCTTCCTGCTTCATTTCCTTTTGTATTCCAGGCACCAGGACAGGGGAGGTTTATTTCTGTGTGTCCCAATTGCCGTGATTGGGGGCAGATTAGAGCAGAATAACAAAGATGTGTTGTGTTGTGGGTGGGTGGGTGGGGGTGGTGTGGAATGCATATTAAAGAGGGAGGAATACATTTGACTTGGCAACCACTTCTTCCTATTCACATACATCATATGCATCTCTCTTTACATTTAGCTTTAAACAGGCCAACCAATGCAGACACAGATGCTCTTCATATGACAAGCAAAGCATGTCTCCAGTCCCTGATTTAACACACTGTGTGTGAGAGCGAGGCAGACAGACATATGGTTTGGCCTCACACACCCTCAGCTCTCCAAAATAAAACTAGGTGTCTTTGTAGGCTCTCAGTGCCCATTTGTATTTCTTTTCCACCTGTTGGAAGTCCATCTCAAAAATCACGACAGTGTTACCGAAGAACCCTGGAACTGTGATGTGGATTGCAGCAGTCTTGCAACTCATAGTTGGAGAGTGTGAAATTTCCTGTTTTGTAGGGTTGATGCATGTCAGAGCTCCGCAGTGTGACACAAAAGTCTATCATCTTTGCCGTGAAGCGCAAATCTGTTTGGAGACTGTTCCCCGTGTCCTGTCACCTTTGAAGCTGATGCAGTGTGTTCCAGTAGAACGCTGCCGCTAATGAGAAGAGACGCTGGCCTAAGCGCACTGTGGCGTGCTGGTCATGTGGTATGACAAGGCCTGCGGTGCTAACACTCGCCCTGACAAAGCCAAGCTGGCACTGCGGGCCGATGGGCTATGAGCGATGGCAGCCTCTGCCTCTTCTGCTCCCTGTTGCAAAGGCTCATGGGTAATGATGTGGCACACAGAAGATCGGGGAGGGCTTTGCAGGTTCACTGGACCACGTTTGAGGAGAAGCAGGTGAGGTCGGTGTAGCCAGATTTCAGAGAGGAGTAAGTGAGGTAAATGCATTTTATTATAAATTACATTCAGAAAGGATAAATAGATACACAAATAGATAGATAGATAGATAGATAGATAGATAGATAGATAGATAGAAAGAGAGAGAGATATATAGATAGATATATAGATAGATAGATAGATAGATAGATAGAAAGAGAGAGATAGATAGATAGAGAGATAGATAGATAGATAGATAGATAGCTAAAAAGAGAAAGGGAGATAGATAGATAGATAGATAGAGAGATAGAGAGATAGATAGATAGAAAGAGAGAGATAGATAGATAGATATATAGATAGATAGATAGAGAAATAGATAGATAGAGAGATAGATAGATAGATAGATAGATAGATAGAGAGATAGATAGATAGATAGTCTTTATTGTCCACAATGGAAATTTGTTAGCCCCATTAGTACAGGGCCTCACACACACCTCAGGCCCACTACCTCCGCACCTCCACACTGTATTCACCTGTTGCAGGAAGTCATCGTTCATCTCCCACCCATGTGCATCAGTACACATCCCATGAAAACACACACATAGCAACACATACACGCCAGACTGAAACAGAAACAGTTCCATAGATATCACAGAGGACAGAGGAACGCCCCTCAACAGTAATCACCAACAGGCTCTTTCATTTAGAGCTGCTATCACAGATAGATCACTAGAAAAACAGCTGCTAAAGCCAGAGGTTTTGTCTTGTTGCTGGGACATAAAGGAGATGGCTCCCTGTGCAGAACAAGACCATGGGTCTGGCAAAGAGAGATTGAGATGTAGACCATAAGGAAGATTGCTTCAGCCAAACTCGGTTTCTCCGGTTCGCCTGCTCTACATCCCCACATCCCAGATGTGCTTGGCTAGGTATATGTGTGTGTGTGTGTGTGTGTGTGTGTGTGTGTGTGTGTGTGTGTGTTTGTTTGTTTTGTGATGCGCTTGGCTATGAGGATCTCTAATAATGTCATTAATTTAATTTAATCCAAAAATAATTGACTTCACCTCTCAAAGTTAGGCTGTTGCCCTGGCAGAGGTAATTAACTCTGTTTGCACTCCCTCTCTTTTCCTGAAAAAACAGCAGGAGGAGGAAGCTCCTCTAAAAGGAAGGGGGGGGGGGCAAAGGGAAATAAAAAAGAGAGAGAAACATCACAGCGTCATGTTCCTCCAGTCTGGTCTTTGTTGGCCACCGGCATGTGGCTAGGCATCAGGTGGAACTGTCAGGCTCGGTATCGACGCCGAGACCCCTGATGCGACAGACAGCCCACCGCTGGGGGGGACATTGTAGAGGGTGTGTTTGGCAAGGGCAGGGTTGGGAAGACTGTGTGTGTGTGTGTGTGTGTATCGGGGGGGGGGTCTTTTCCAGGTCAGCCACTCCACTGAGCCCCCCCACCTACCTCGGGTTGTGGAAAGTGCATAGGCTGAGAAAAGTTCAGCCTCTGATTGGTGTGATTAGGCCTTCATCATGCCTGTGATGAAGGTTCGCTATGCAATATTAATCTGTGGCTGGCTCTTGGGAATGTCCTCGCTGACAAGGAACATCTTCTTTACCCTCAGGCTAAGCAGCTTTACTAACAACAAGTGCGGTCTACTGTATATATTTATACATTCATTTCTATCAGGCTGATGTGAGCCTAACTGTGTGTTCACTGGAAGTGATACACTCTGTATGGACACGAGCGACTAGAGCAACTAAAACTACAAAAGTGACGAGCGACAACATTTGGGTGACTAGAGCGACGTTTAGAAAATGTTTAAAAACTACTCAACGTCATGCAAATTAGCTATGACGCGTTTCGGTTGTAAATGAAATGTCAATGTTAACGTTATAGCGTCATGAGCGATTAGAGCGACGTGAGTGAAGACGGGTATTTTAGCGACGAATTTTATGAGCGACAAAAGCGATTTTACATCTTCAGTAGCTCTTAGTGCGAACGCACAGTAAGGGTATTGATGCTCACACAGCTTAAGGGACTGGCAGCCTTCTGTCCACTGTGCTAACAGTGTGCTGTGCTCACTCTCTTCCCATGCCTGGGTATGGTGAGATGGGTTTGAGAAAGTGTTTAATAAACACCCACAGAGCAGGACGTGGGCAGGGTGTTGGGGACGTGGGCAGGGTGTTGCTCAGCTCAGGCATGTGTAGGCAGGATGAGGTTTCCCTGAGAGTCTTGGGCCATGTGTTTGAGATATACACATTATGGGGGCAAAAGGTGCTGGACAGAGTGTCCTGAACAACACCTCAACATGACAGGAGAGAAAAAAAAGGATAAATATGCACTGCCATATTTTCCCCTGTCATTTCTGTGGAGTGCTTGTGTTTGTTTACTTTGTTCGTTAATATAGACAATTTAGAGAGCTCTCTGATTAGCATTTTTTGTTCATTCACTTCATTTTTTATTTATTGTTCGGATGGTTGATGCAATAGCATCATTATCTGACAGGCCCATTACACTTTACAGTTGCAGTGTTCTGACAAATCCAGGGAGAATAATGAAATACCATTCTCAGTTGACACTCAGAATGAATTTAAATGGTCTGTTCACTTTCCATTTTGCTGTCATTTCCTCTGAGGTTTTTAAATTCAGATGTCAAATTTCTAAAACTTATTCAGTCATTTGAAAATGAGTTTGAAGACTATTTGATGCAGATGAGCTTGTTTTCTCATTCACCTGGTTGTTTCGAGCTGTGTTGTATTCTGTCCTGCAATCACTATTGTACATCACTGCATTTTACTGTATGCAATATTTGAGTGCCCTTTGGTCATAATGGACATCTGGATTCTCATCCCCAAACATCATTGCCACCTGCATCCTGAATGGAATCCTTCAATCCGCCCAGCCTCCAGAGCCGAACTGACTGCTGACCAGCTGTTCATCAGCACTCCTTCTTGTGTGAAGGACAGATGGAAGCCATTGCTGAGTCTGTTGGCCCCGGCCCAGTTCTGCCCGGAGACCCTCAGGTGGCAATAAAATCCAATGTGCCCTTGAACGAGGGGCAATAAGCCTGGAGCCTCGTAACCGGATAAAGTCACACTCGTAGTGAAGCCGTGCTACCTGAAGCATGTGCTCAGGAAGGGGCTTTGTTGCCGTTGGCATTCCCAGCATGCTTTTGGAATGAACCTGAAGAAACTGGAGGGTTTTCGAATGACAGCATTGTGAATTACTGCAAGAGAAAAAGAGTCTTTCATTCTCTCCATCAGAGCTTACAGTTGATCAAACAGATGGACTGAGTGCTCACATCCCTGGCTGAAACCATAGCAACACAGCGCCAGGCAACAGGAAACCCTGTTAAACCGGTGTTGAGCAGTCCTCTGACATATGGTAATGCGCGTCTGGGAGGAACACACGGGGTAAAGAAGTCACGGGGGAGGATTTCGTTCGGGGGGGTGGGGGGGGGGGGGGGTGTTGGCAGGATGGGTGTGGGAAGTCAGGGAGATATACGTCTTTACAAGTTTCCATTTGTTGTTTGTGGAGCTTAGATCTCTGAAGGGACAAACTTGAGCACAATCTAAAAGCTCACTGATGGCCAAGGTTGGCAGCAACTGTGCCAAAGTAGTTATTTCTCCTGTCAACAGAAATGGCTTACATGCAAAAGAGGAGAGAAAAATGGCAGCCTCCTGTCAGCAGATGATGACAGTAGAGAAAAAAGGATTTGGCCTTTGATGATTTAAACAGCCATATATCATAAAGTTGTTTGCTGTTAAGTTGACTTTTTAAAAAAAGAAGAAGAAAATGAGTGAAAGCGAGGGCATCGTATCACTGTGAGGTGACGGTGAGGCTCTCATCCTTTGTCTGCCTCAAATACCCCATGGAGGATCGGGGGGAAAGTTATCTCTCTCCCCGTGTCTCTCTCTGTCTATCTCTTTTTTCACTCACACTCTCTCTCTCTCTCTTTCTCTCTCTGTCTATCTCCTTTTTTGCTCTCTCTCTCTCACTCTCTCAAATTCAAACTCAAAGGGGCTTTATCGGCATGACTCAGTGAAGCAGTGTTGCCAAAGGTTACAGTAATACGGACAGATTTAATATCTGTCTCAGATGAAACAAAAAGAGGAGAAGAAATAAAATGTGAAAGAAAGCTTATAATTTTAAAATTGAATCTCTAAATTAGTTTTTTTATTAGTAGGCCTGTAAAAAAGGAAACTTATATTTTTAAACTTCTCTCTCTCTCTCCATCCCTCACTCTTCTCATTCTCATAATCTCTCTGTTTTACTATTCCCCTCTCCTCTCTCCTTTTTTTCTTTTCCTCTCTCTTCTTCTCCTCCTGTAGTTTTTACTGCATCTCCCTCCCATCTTCTGTTTCTTCTTCTCCTCCTCCTCTC
Source organism: Tenualosa ilisha (assembly GCA_015244755.2). Lineage (NCBI taxonomy): Eukaryota > Metazoa > Chordata > Actinopteri > Clupeiformes > Clupeidae > Tenualosa > Tenualosa ilisha. The sequence continues at coordinate 3,682,033 of PYXC01001801.1, read as the reverse complement.
TCCTCTTTGTCCATGGCTTCCTGCCTCGTCTGTAATGAATCTCTCTGCGCGGGGTCCAGACTTTGCGGCAGGAGCCAAACATAAGGCTGAAATACCCTGAGAGCAGCATAGAGATCAAGTTCATGTGCCAAGGTCCCCCCTGAACTCTCTGTATTAGTGTGGCCATGCGCAAACCTAGGAGAGAAAGAGAGAGAAAGATAGAAAGAAAGAAAGAAAGAAAGGTGTAATCAAATCTCTGCCAGTTTGGCAGCCACATAGGAAAAGGTCACAGCTTTGGCTGTGGTGAGATGCTGCCAGAGCGGTGGGCAGACGATGGAGCTTCCTTCTCCAGAGATGATCAGCTCAGGTGACCCGGGTCGGAGTCAGCCCGTGAAATGTCAGGCCTTTAAGCGACGAGTCGAGGGGAAATGTCAGAGCCAACATATGCTGCTGTGCACAAACACAAATGGAACAATCCAGCAAAGCCTGGTTGATGACCTGGGGCTGTGGCTGTTGGGCAGGACGCTCCAATGCACAGTACTTTTAGCCTTCCACATGGCTTGCCTTTATGTGGCTTATGTGTGTGTGACTGTGCATATGTGGGTTTGTATTTGCGTATTATTGAGAGTGTATATGTGTGTGTGTCTGTGCTTGTGTAGAAATTAGTTCATACTTGTGAGTGTGTGTGTGTTTGTGTGTGTAGGTATATGAACACTGAATTTTACTTGTAAATGTGTGTGTGTGTGTGCAATGATTACACTCGTTATTGTTGCCTCTTTGAGCCAGGGCTCAGCTGCCGTCCCCTGGTCCATGTGACAACTGTAGCACAGCGGATCTGGTAACGTGCAAATGCTACTTTCTCACCACAGATGCTTTTGCTCCAAATCCCATCTGCCCAGACCCATGACATACGACATGCGGGCGATCCCGTGGCAGAGCAGACAGCGAACAACCACGACAACTAATGAGAACAGACAGACCAGACACCATGCTAAAAAAAAAAAAAAAAAAAAAACCTCTCAAAAAACCCTCAGAACCTCAGCACGACTACATACTGCTTAGTTCCATTTGTTTTTCGTTCTCCATCCGGTCAAAGGCAAGATTGAGGAAAGGAAAGTAGTTGCATCTCATTTCTGGCAGTGTGCAGGGGTTAGTGATTCTGAAGGACCCTGAGATGGAGAGACAAACAATGGGGAGAGTGATCAGTGCGAGAGCATCTCTCTCTGTTGTGCCTCTTGAAGTCGGAGACAGCTGGTGGATGTGATGTCTTTGATGAGCTCTGTAATTGAGTTTTGAGGGGTTTTCTCTTCCTTCTTAATGTGATGAAGAGGAGGAGAGGGTAAGGAAGACGAGTGGGTGAGAGTGGGAGGCAGACAGAGAGCGAGTCGGGGAAAGATATGAGGGCGTTTTTAGTGGTGTTATCTGAAGCATTCAGTCTCACTATGAGGCAGGACTGTCTGTTCGTTGTTGTTCTAGGGGGGGCACTGGCAGGGAGGGGGAAATGGATTACATGTTGCGTCAATCCAAAGACCACTGACTTTGTCACTTCATTTCCCCCAAGTACAACTGCACAAACACACACACACACACATGGGGAGAGCTGGGACTTTGTGGAGAAACAGACATGCACACACCATCACTCCTGAAACCCACCATAACCCCCCCTAAAACACACACACACACACACACACACACACACACACACACACACACACACACACACACTTGTCTATTCTGTTGAGGACAGCTTAGTTGGCTTTATGAAAGGTTTAGTTAGTGTGGTCTTGTACTGGAAATTGGTTTTCTTCAGGACACACTTTTGACTTTTAATTTGCTGAATCCTCTTCTGGTAAAGGGGGCATCTTCGTGTGATATTAAAACAGGCCCACAGTAATGCTAGTGTACCATTGCAATATATCATATAGTACGTCATAGACATGTAGGACAGGAAGAGAGAATGCTGGCTATACGCATACATGTACACACACGCACACACACACAGTCACACACACATACACACATATATACACAGACATACAGAACATACACACAGTGCTTCAGAAGTGGAATGCTGAGCAATAGTGTTTCAGGCAATAGGCCAGTGTTATGTAGGACAGCATGAGAAAAATGCTGCCGATGTTACTTTTTAATGAGGTAAGTTTAGACCCATCAAAGCCCCTATCCATCTTCTCATTTGTTTACCAATTTTATGTAAATTTCACAATGCCAGGTCCTGTACTGTTTATAGACTCTGAAAAGACTAATGTCTGCAAGTGCCTCTGCAACAATCTTCTTTATCCCCTGCTTGTCCGGGCATTTGTGAGAGAGATAAAAACAAAACAAGGAGGTAGCACCAAAGGCCCAATAGCTCATCCTGTCAGCGCTTCACGGGCCCGACCCGATGCGTACTGACAGGCCCGACAGCCGTCGGCGCACGCTAAAAAGTTTTTAACGAGGCTCTCCGGGTTGAAAGCGGCGCTTTTATGAGTTACGAAAGTGGCTGGATGCCGCGGGAAGAGAGTCGTTGCCCCCGTTAACGAGGAGCGAAGCTGACATTCACAAACGGCCCTCTCCCGCCACCGCCCTGCTTAACCCCCCTCACCCCCCACACCCCACCCCCTCCCCCCCCACCTTCTTTTAAATACAGGTGAGTGCTTGCTTCCGCTTGCCCCGACAGCTGAATTATTGAAAGAGCTTTGGAGTGTCTCTTGAGGAAGGGAGACGGCGGGCGGGGAAGCAGTGGTGAGGAGAAAAGTTGTGTCTGTAAGACTCCTGGTGTTGATCTGTGTTTTGATCATTTCCACAAGGGAGTGAAATACCCTGTAAAAACAGGCGCGCTTTAGGTTTTTATGTGTAAAGCCAGCACGCTGTGAGTGAATACACCCTGTGACTATCAACTGTGAAGCATAGCAGTGAGCTATAATGGAGTCACCATCTTTTATTTATACAACACCTTTAACAATACAACACACTGTAGCTCAGGGGAAAACATGCGGCAGAGAAACAAGCTCCTTGTATAACAGGAGGACACAGTAAGTGGAACTCAGCTCTGAAACTGACTAGAGTGACGGAGTGGGGTTGGTGGGAAGGTCGGATGGACCAAAGAAAAAAGAAAAAAACACCTCCAGAACATTCTTTGTTTACAGTCCAATACGGACGTGATGTTTCAAGTCAACTACTTGGGCCAAAGACTGGGGAGAAGTGATGTGGGGGGATGCAGGAGAGAGTGTGAGGGATGGAGGAAATAGAAATTTGTACTCGGAACGTCAAGTTTGTAAAGGTAGCGGCACAGACACGCAGAGTTCAGAATCAGTGGGTTTCATGATGCAACTCTATACTCAGATGAAGCTGTATGGCAACGATGACACATCGTTGCCTCACCTGAGCTCCCTGTTCTCCCCCCAGGCGACAGAGGCGAGTGGCAATCAGGTGACTGCTGCTGCTGAGATACTTTCCTCTGCGGGGGAACTGAAGCTGAGCAAATCTGAGAGACGTGCAAGAAGATTACATGGAAATTGAAACCAGAGTCCTGCTTGGTAAATTAGTAAATCATGAACCCAAGGTGGAGTCTGAGAGCGTGATTGTGAATGTGGACTGACCACTGAGCCTCTGTGCTCCTTGACTGTTATTCTTAACTGTTGCTCTGCTGCTCAAGTTGGGAGGTGTTCTAGAGCCTCATTAGAAGGTGAAAGCAACCCATTCTCAGAGTGATTAACGGCTCTTGTGCATCACTTACTCTTGATTAATGTGGCCACTCACAATGGCATTAGAATCCAGCACCTGAGCAAGGTGAGTGAATAGTCCATGCTCTCTGTTGCCCAGCAGCTAGGAGTGAGGCACCCTTCGAAGCACTTCAAGGTGAGGGGTGGTGATTTGTGACACTTGGCAGAGTTAGGCCCATGTTCTGGCCTTGAGTATTGTCCCTGAGGCTTTAGGTTGACCTCTACTACAGCCCACGGCAATTTGTGAGCAGGGAAGAGGTGAGCCCTCAATTCAGTATATCCTTCAAGCAAACAGAACAAAGTGGAGGCCAACCAGTCAGGACTTGCTCTTTAACATGGGCAAATTTCTTTTGGGAGAAGCCTTAACGCCTTAGATTAATGGAGAAGGAGGCAGAATGTGTTATACAGAGGATTCAAGGCAGCTTGTTCACTGGCAACACCTTTAACCCCTAAACTTTTTCTCAATGGCTGTAGAGGATTCTGGGTATAGTGGGCAACAACCAGGTGAAAATCTTCCCCTGTGAGACAGGGGAAACCCTGAAAGAACACCTTAAACCTCATTCTGCATTCATAGAAAGTAGAGACAGCCTCACAGTAATGAATCCAACACCACAAGAAGTTCAGTCACAGTAAGCTTCCAATAAAGGCAAACGGAAATTATGTGAAAATGAAGTTCAGTAATGTAAAATGCTTGTAAAAGAAATCTAATTAGTTTTCCCACGAGTGTCCAGTGTTAAGCATGCATCAGATATCAATTACTTCATTTAATTGTGCATGAGCACAGTTTGTCTCTATGACCGTTTATCTGATTTACTAGCCTGAGTAAACCCATACCACCTCTCGAATCTCAGATTGAAAATGGGTTTAGAGTCAACTCATTCATTTCCCATTTACAGGGGCGTAACTAGCACGAAAATTTAAACTGATGCATTCAAGTCTTACCCATTTATGGAAATATAGACAACACAGTCACTATTCTAAACAGTGGTTTTAAGTGCAGTTGTTTACTCACTTTGAAGGACGATATCCTCCCTACATTAACGCTGATGCCATCATCAGTTGTGCTGAAATGCACCACCCTGCCTGCCATTATGTAAAGCCCACCCCCATGCAAGATTAAGTGATTGTGATTGGTTGCTGTGTTTTTCGTGATGTGGAAATGGTTTTTAACTTTGTCTGGGTGCACCCAAGCTACAGGTTTGCTGCATGAACCTGCAAAATAATTGACATTGGGACATAAGGATGTGGGACTTGTCAAGCTCATCTACAAATTTGGGTAGACAGCCACGTAGCTCATGCTGAGGTAATGAGATGTCCCCATAAAGCAACTGTGACAGAATAATAAGCTGACCAGTTGAAATGTGGAACAGGACAGTCAGCAAGATTATGACGCGCACAGGAGGCTCCATGAGAGGATGAGTGGCCTCAGTCTACATCAGTGTGTTGTTAATTGTGATCACCACAGTAAACGCCAAACAAGCTGTTTCATTTAAACAACAGATTAGTATGAAATGCATATTTTGTTTCTTTAAAAGTAAATTCTGGCCAGTAAAAAAAAGGCAAAACAACAAAATAGTGTAGAGTGAGATTGCAGTGAAGCTGAAAGGTAGCTCATTAAAGCTGCAATGGTGGCTCTCGCTCTGGCTTCCTGGGAGAGAAGTGCCAGACTCTCATTTTCAGTGATGGGCCGATCATGGTTGCAGGAAGCTATGTCTGATTTCGCCTGTTCATTCATTCGTGTGTTTGTTTATGTATGTATTTATTTATTTATTTTTACTCTGTTAAATTTGCTTCAGGGGTACATCACAGAGCATCTGTTTACTGAGGTGCCTTCATCTTGGATTCATTTGATCTTTATGTGCTTGTTTGTGTTCCAGTGTGTGTTTTTTCGGTTTTCTGGTGATGGTGGTGATAGTAAAGTAAAGTAATCAAAGTATACTTTATTGTCCCCAAGGAGAAATTTGTCCTGGGCTTCAGAGTCATTGCATCACAGACGTACACAACTCATGCATAAATAAAAACTAGCGGTAACACATACAGCACCACGACAGCACAGTTACACCAACACACATCTCAGTCAGAACTGTGCTCTGCATAGCACATTATTAGCAGGATAGCCTGCTGTCTGTTGTTGAGCATCTTTATAGCAGCTAGTGCAGAGAAGTCTTAGAGAAGCGTCTGCTCTAGGGTAGCAGGGCAAATTCCTGGTGCAGGTGTGTGTGGGGTCATCTAAAATTGTCAGTGCCTCCCTGAGCCATGACTTTTCATAGAGAGACTGCATGTAGCCCTGGTCTGGGTGACCTACAATTTTTAGTGCAGTTTTCAACAGATGCCCCAACTTGGATTTTAATTGAAGTGTCCGATTGCAATACCAGGTTTGCGTGGGGGATGGGTCCTAATGTGGATGGGGACAGTGTGGTTGGCACAGGTGAATGCTTGTGTGTGTTAAATATTTGAATGTCACTCTCAACAAATACTCTAGATTTGTAACACCACTGAATGTCAGAGAGGTGGTTTGAGGAGTTTCTTTGTATTAGTGGAGGCGTTTCCTTAGTGTTGATCACCATGTGTGAAGCTGCATTGCTAAGGCAACCACTCTATTTTGTACATCGATGAGCATATAAGAGACTACTGGGGTTAGTGACAGGGTAAACACAGAGTTCTGTGCGGACATCTTCTTCTCTGTGGTGGCCACTGGGGGCTATAATCAAAGCGTAAGACTGACACAAGTTCTTGAGCAGAATAGAATCAGGTATGGTTCTGTCAGGCAAGGTTTGGCCCTTATCAAAAAGGGCCTTAAGAGTTTGAATGGGAAAATGAAATGTCCTTGTAAATGAGACACTAAGCCCCTCACGTCTGGATGTGGAAGTGAATTCTCGCTGTCCTCTAATCTGAACTGCACCTTGGTGAGGCCTCACTTGCACTGGTTTGCCCATGACTTGAATTCTTTCCCATTTCTGGTCAGGTCTGCACAGCAATTAAAACCTCTCAACCGAGTTTTCATACGTCTGCGCTCGTCTGATTTCCCATGTAATTCAGCCCTGGCAACAGTATTTTCAGTCAACAGAATCTCCTCGTTTGTTCTGACTTTGTTCCCTGAGGGTCATTGTCTTCTAACCAACCCAATTTCAGTTGTACTCTCATCCTCCATAACGCCTGTTTGATCCTGTTTGAACTCACACTCCAAGCCATTCCAGTGAGCTCGGATGAGCCGGCCTGTTGATGAGAAGCACTCAGACATTGATTTCTTTGGAGTCCCCAGGTTGCTAGACCCAAACGCTGGGATGCACCAAGCTCACTGTGGCCTTCATTTTAATGAGGAGCATCGTTAA
>PYXC01001801.1:3582500-3672500 GCA_015244755.2 Tenualosa ilisha | reverse complement strand
GAACCACAAAGGCCGCCAACACTGGCTCTCAATAGCACTTTGCTGAGTCACCATAATGTCATGTTTCTATAAGCGCTGTCACAGAGATTCTGCTGAGTCATCTTTGACATTATGTCTGCTTGAGTGCTAGTCTTCAGACGCCATGTCTCCGCACGGTTTCTCTCGTCCTCCCAGACAGGTTCATCTGCTGATTAGCATCACAGGGGCTGATGCTCAGACAGACTAGCACATGTTAGCACGGTTGTAGGCAAGCACATCGACAGCAGCCAGGAGCACGAGTGAAGTGCAGGTTTTGTGTCGCTCACTATTTGGCCTTTTTAATTAATGATAATGATTTCACTAGGCTAACGTGTCATACCATAAAACCCAGAGACCCGAGTTCAAGTCCGACCAGAGGTCACTTCTTACATTACAGAAGGCACCTAAGCACTTTACAGTAGAAGGGGATATCACTAATCACCACCAACGTGTAGCACTCTTCTGGGTGATGCAATGCAACCATTATGCATCAGAACGCTCACCGCGCATCAGCTTGAGGTGGAAAGGTAGAGAGTGAATGAGCCAATATTTTACACAAATGCTTCTCCATGGATTTTTCTCCCTTTGCAAAGATGTCCTCAATAAATTTGAAGCTGTTATGTAGAACTTGTTATATAGATTTCTCCTCTTAATATTCCATCCCAATTATGCTTCAGTAGGTATGTGTGTATGTGTGTGAACTGTTTGTGTGTGTTTTTTGTGTTTAAGTGTGTGTGTATGTGTGTGTGTGTGAGAGAGAGAGAGACAGACAGAGAGAAAGAGAGAGAGAAGAGAGTTTAAATGTTTGCTGTCTGCAGTGAATTGCTCCAGTGGTGTTTCCTGACGTGTTTTTTTTCTCTGAGTTGATTGTGAGCCTTCAGGCTTCAGTCAGCGAGTGAAGAGAAGAAAAAGTCATTTAGCCGCGGCTTCCTACCTTCAGCTGACAATCCAAATTGGAAGTGAAGGGCCAGAGCTGTCTGCTGTCATAGTGGATCAGTTGAATAGGAGGCATGTGTGTGTGTGTGTGTGTGTCTGTCTGTGTCTTTCTATCTGTCTGTTTGTCTATGTGTGTGTGTGTGTGTGTGTGTGGTCTGTATGTAAATGCATACACAGTCAGTGGTTGTTAAGTCACAGGGTGCATCAATGCGTTTTTACAGTAACATTCATAAATCCCCATGTTTTTGTGTGACTGCATGCTGAGGGAGAAGAATGAAGAGAACACAAGAGAGGGGATGGACGGAGGAATGGAGAGGGGATTGTTAGAGGTGTCTAGAAAGAGAGAATGGGAGTGTGCAGAGCAATTATTGCTGTAAACACACACATACATCACAAACACACACACACACACACAGAATGACAAACCAGACACTCACACACAAACACACACACACACACACACACACTCTCTCTCTCTCATTCTGAGCCCCTCATTTTGTCACAGCAGCAAACACCTGCCTTTTGTGCTGTTAAGCTTTTCCCAGAAAAGGCTTTCATGAGGAACACAACAAAACAAGACGGCTGTCTTTTTACAGGAGAACCCTGCAAAGCCTTGACCCCCAGCTTTTGATAAAGCTGCCTCTTCTCTTCCTTATTCCTCCTTCCATCAGCACTCTCATTCTCTCTCTCTCTCTCTCTCTCTCTCTCTCTCTCTCTCTCTTTAATACTTTGCAGTAGGCTTAGACACAAGTGAAATACCTCTAAAAAGGTCCTTGGTTTTGAAACTTTGTTTTCCTCCACCCCTACCACCCTTCCCACTTCCTTTCTCTCTCTCTCTTCCTCTCTTTCTCTCTTCCTCTCTTTCTCTCTTTCTGAAGAGTTTTGAGAGATAGCATGCTCCTCCATCAGATCCACCTTTCCCACTTCCTTTCTCTGTCTCTTCTTCTCTCTCTCTCTCTTCCTCTCTTTCTCTCTTTCTGAAGTTTTGAGAGATAGCATGCTCCTCCATCAGCCCTTCAGCCCGTATGGGTGGCTAACACTGCTGTGTCATTGACCAATGCTTGCGTCAGAAGGACACTGGGTAGGCCTGCATTTGCAAGCTGGTGAGTTTCACCATCTTTATGCAAACAGCACAGATACTGCATTGAGGGGTGTGCATGAACTCAGCACTCATGCACACAGGGCCTAATGTGTTAAGAGTGACATAATGTGAGCCACTATTGAGAGTGGATGGTTTATTCGCTTTTATTCACATTTACATTTACATTACATTTGTGCATTTAGCAGATGCTTTTATCCAAAGCAACTTACATTTGTCAGCTATCAGTTCCATCAGGGCCAGTCTCCCCTAGAGCAATGTAGGGTTAAGTGCCCTGCTCAAGGGCACAACGGTGGCAGCCGAGATTCAAACTCACAATCTCCAGACTACTAGCATGCTAGCCAGGTTCCTTCACCACTAGACCACCAACACCAACATTTGCTGCATCTCTATCCATAGCCGTTGTCCTGTCCTGATTATGCTTTCATCACACAGCTGGTCGGAGTACTAGTCTAAATTGGGTTAATGTCCATTTTTAATTCACATCACACAGTGGGTGAAAATACACCCATCCTCTTGAGCCAGATTTTCTCAAATGTGCATATAAAATGCAAATAAGTTGAGTGGAAACTCGGCTGCTCAGAAACTCGGCTGGAGTCTGATGTCTGATGTATCTTACGCACATCATTAGGGCAAATATTTATCAGCTCAACTGGTCATTTTATCAGTAGGAAATGTTAGTCTGATTTCCTGGCAAATGTTTGCCCTGATCTGATGATCTTATTGGTTTGGTCATGTCCAGTCACATGGGTTTGGTGTGCTTGTGTTCACTGACCTCTCATAGTGTTGATCATAAAACATATGACTGTGACAAAGAAATTGGTCTGTTAACATGACAAAGATGCCTCACAACACCAGTATGGGCAACAAGCACAGCTCCAAAACCCTAAAAAGGGGTTTGCATCTTAGTGGTTGTCATTCTCTGCTGGAGCTTATACTGCCCCCTGTAGATTGGTTAGAGGAACTGCATTTAAAATAGATCAAATGACAGTACAGTTGGTTGTCAAAGCCAAAGGATCACCTTGTTCTCAGCAGAGGTTTTGATTATTTGTTTCAACTCTCAGATGCAGTTAGTTCCTCTTTCATTACGCACAACGAATGTGGACTGTGGAGTACTTGTGTTTTTCCCCCTTAGGAGCAATGTTATGAACCAATAAAAAAACTGTTGGCAAATGGCTGCTCATTATGTCCAAGCACAGGCCACTGTGCACATTACTGTAATGGAAACACTTTTCTAGGGTTTGATCTATCTATCTATCTCTCTCTCTCTATCACTCTCCCTCTGCCTCTCTCTCTATCACTCTCCCTCTGCCTCTCTCTGTCACTCTCTCTGCCTCTCTCTCTCAATAGTATAGATTGTGTCATTTGTATGTGAATGTATAAAATACAGCCTCCTGCTGTCTGAGAGACAAAGAGAGAGGGGGGGAGGACAGTGGGCGTGATGGAGAGTGAGTGAATGGTTGTGTTTAATTGAACTGCTGTGGATTACCTCAGTGAAAGCACTCTAAATCTGTGTTTGTGTGTGTGTGTGTGTGTGTGTGTGTGTGTGTGTGAGTGTGTGCTCAGGTCACTGATGTTCCATATAATTAGCTTTATTTATGCCATGCTGAAGGGGCCTCAGTAGCGACAGTGGCGGCTGGCCCTGGCAGCAGTTATGTCGTCTGGTCTCACAGCAGGGTGCTGGACGTGGTGTGCAGGGTTAATGGAGCAGATTTGTTTTTGCTTCAATAGGTAGCCATGTCTCTCTCTCTCTTTCTCTCTCTCTCTCTCTCTCTCTCTCTGTCTTCCATTACCTTCATACCCTGATCTCTTTATCAGTTGTCATGGTTTTGCTTGCCTGAAATAGTGCAGTGTGTGTGCATAGTGTGTGCGTGTGTGAGTGTATATGTGTGTGTGTGTGTGTGTTTATGCATGTGCATGTGAGGTTGTTGCGGTTGGGCTGGGGTTGGGTGGTTGTGATGTAGTTGTGGGCACAAGAAGAAAGCACTTCAGCTGCAACAATAACAAAACAAAAAGAAAAACAGGATGTTTCAAAGTGCCGTTTATTTTTTTTGTGTGTGTGAAGCATATTGTTTTGTTTTTTTTTTAGCTGTTTTTTTTTTTTGTTGTTTTTATAATTATTTCTTCTCTAAATTGGGATGACACATCCAGACATCCAGAGCACATAACAGCCGCTCTCCACTCTTTGTTTGCTCTGCTGCAGGTGTTTAAGCGGAAGGCGCTGGAGCTGGGAGAGAAGCTGCTGCCTGCCTTCAACACCCCAACAGGCATCCCCCGAGGAGTGATCAATCTGGGGAGGTGAGCTTCAGACGCAGCACCCCACCCCCATCTAACCCCCTCAAACCGAACACGCGGCTCTGGGGCTTGGATGAGCAGCACTGAATTGTGTCAGATTAGTACATCTGCTGTGTCACGTACAGTCCTGTGACTCTCCGCCAGCGCACTGGGTGTCCAGCACTGGGAGAGTAGCCCAGACTAGATCTGCCCTTTGGCCAGCCTTATTTCTCTTAGATTGAATTTCAGCTCAGTATAATATTAATATAAGATGGGATTCTCTGGGCATCACCATGACGGGTGGCAGGTGGCAGTGGTAGATATAACCAAAAGCATTGTTACTTTTCAAACTAGATCTAGTTATTACTCCAACACTAGATGTTAACACAACCTATGTAACAGATGTACAGTATAGTACACCATGTAGGCTTAATCATAGTCAAGCAATGATGACTTTGTTACCATATGTGATGATACTTTCAGACAGTGACCATGGGACTGAACAGACATTGCAGGTTTGAGGGAAAACAAGTGATGATGATGGCTTATTTCCATTTTCCGTTTTTTTTTTGTTAACCCTTCTTTACACTTTACTGCTCTCCTCTTTCCTCCTCCTCTCTTCTCCACTCACAGTAGACAGAACAGTGCAGAAGCATATATGCTAAAAAGGCTGTTTCTACAGTGTCTTTTTTCACTTAAAGGAGTCCAGGACGTTTGTTCAGAAATGAGTGAGCCTGCTAATATTGTAAGTACCTACCAAAAGTAGCTATTAGGGCAGAGTGTACAACTCCAAATAAAAGCCTAGTTCTACCCCGTTACCTGTTTTGTAGTTCTTATGTTATTAGTGGTTAGCTCACTTGTTTCTGAATGGATTTTTGTCATTTTTGTACAGCTATAGGCTGGATGTGGCAGAGTTCTCCTTTAAAGGTGTCCTGCTACACATCTATAGGGTATTGTTCTCTGAGGTCTCCAAAGATGGAATGTAACTTTAGTTGGGCTGAAAACACTCCAAAGAGACCTTAACAGGACCCTCTGTAAACTATTGAAATATCCCTCGAGTGAACTGCCTCATTTTCCATCTATGATAATGAGCTATGCTCTGTTGTGCTGCTGTAGCTTGTCAGTGATGCATGGCTCTGATGGCACATGGAGGGAATATATTTACATTAGTTCGCCAATGTCAGAATTGCAAGGGAAGAAGAACGAAATGTTTTGGAATATTACATTTTAGAGGAAGCTGAGGAAGAAATAGCCAATGATTCACACATCCACCAATTGCTTGGAGATTGTAAACAGACACTTTGCAATGGTAAGCTTCTAATGTGTAGGGTTTTATACTATTCCACATAACCAGGTAACTGCTTCATAACTGCAATGTTACTGTTACAGCCACAGGTGAAAACTTACGAACCCTGCTGTATTCCGTAAGTCTGAAATGCGCTGGAAACAGAAATTATATTGATAAAACTAAAATTGCTCTTCCTCCTGTTGTCTTTCTTTCATGGATTTTTAGTAATCTGGCATAATTAGGATTCTGTAGGGCAGGCACTAATGAAATCCAGGAAAGCCTGGATTGACTGATAATTCAGTTCTGTTGATGACTCTTAAGATGGTCAAAGCTGCGTAAAACTGACCAACTTTCTGAATTGTCCTGATTTCTCCATTTGTTTCATTTCATTGACTATTGCAGACAGTGCAGCATATAACACAAACTCATATAGACTTATCACACTTTGAAAACAACAGCTAAACAGACTTGTGTGGCAGGGCACCTTTAAGAACTCGGAGCATTATATCACAGCTGACTCTAATCTAGGCACAGTGATTGCAGCAGAACAGTGGCAGAGCTGCCATGGTCACTGTGAGAGATCTGAGGCACAGTGTCATCCTCAAGGACACTGGAATGAAATACTGTCCATCTCTCTCTCTCTTTCTCTGTTTCTCTTATCTTTCCTCCCTCATATCTATTTTTGAGAGAGGACTCTTCACTGGCACCTCTGCCTCCCACCTGTTTCCATTTATCCAGTGGGTTGAGGAAGACAGCTGCTAAATTTAATTAATGGATTCTGCTGCTAATTCCAGTTATATCAGTAACCAGAGCCACAGTGTGCAGATGAGTAGGGAACAACATATTACTTTTCCATGGCAGCTTGAACATGCCCACTTATCATACCCATGTACTATAGGGAGTGTCAATAAATGGATAGGCCTACAGTTTTTACACACATGTGCACCTACGGCATTGAGGTATGGATGTATGCACATAAATATACACACACACACACATTGCACGTTACACATATGCACACCAATTCAAAAAACACAGACATCCCGGACATGTAGCTCTTCTGGAACATTCTGAAGGCGTTTCCCAGTTCTCTGGCCTGTGTTCACATAAACAGTAATTTAGTTGCACTGGAACACAGTGGACACATGCATAGGGTGACACTGTATGCATGAGCTCACAGAAGTACACCCACAGACCTCCACCATCATGCACACACACAAACACACACTTGCACACACACACAGATGGATAGATAGAGAGAGGGGGAGAGAGAGTCACTCATCTTGTAAAGTCAAAGCTCCACCAGTTCCCTAAATATTTTATATACAGTAAGCTTCATAGTAAAATGTTCCCCATCTAATTTCCTGCTCATATTTCCCAAGATGTGTGTGTTTGTGTGTATGTGTGTGTGGGGGTGCCTGTCTTCCTCAGTGTTCTCTCTGCACAGCAGAGGCAATTTTTATTATGGGATGTGGGGATGTGGTATCACAGCGTCCTTTAACCAACACTGCTAAACACATGGGAACAGGATAGGAAATGCTTTTCTTATCCCTTGTGGCTGATCTATGTCCCTTTTTCTTTGTGTGTGTGTGTGTGTGTGTGTGTGTGTGTGTGCACGTGCTTCTGTTTGTGGATGGCATGTGTGCACATGTTTATGGATGGTGTTTGTGTGTGTGTGTGTGTGTGATGTGATATGAGAGAGAAGTTGATAGGAAGATAAATAGTAGTGAACTCGTTACTATCCTCCATGTACACAGCCTTTCCCCCTCTCTCTCTCCCTCTCTCCCCATCATTCCACATCCCTCCATCACTGATTGATTTACTCTGTACTCTGGATGGCAACCCAGCATTACTAGCGCAGGCTAATTATCCAAGTCCAATTTCCATTAGCTGCCTGGGGATCACAGAGTCTGGCTGTCTTCCAGCCTCGTTCCTGATCAGTGCACGCCTCAGTCTGATCTCCCGACATCCTCCTCTCCCTGGCCTCACTGGGAGATCGCCTAGAATTGTGTGTATTAGGTACACAATGATTATCTCTGGTGTTTGGTATTTTAGGGACGCCTCACTTCTCTGCATGCATCTCTCATCTTGAATTATATCTATGATTTACTTTCTATTCCTTGGATCTAGTGATTGATATGTACATACATGTCCTCTCCCGCATGTAGGATTGCATAGATATTTCCACTTTGGGAATATGTCACTTTGTGCTTTAGTAAGTGTATGCACAGGTACTGTCCTCCACCTGTCTCTTCATATTGGGTTTAGTTGCTTTCAGTTCTTTTTCAGGTCTTTGTATTCATAAGTCTTTAAACATGGGTAGGGATTGTAATATATCATTCTCAAATTAAGGAGATTGAAGTGATCGCTTTCCAACTTAAATCTTGTTTAACCCTAGACACAGTGGTTTCTTGATGTGTGTCTTGAAGTGTCGTTATCAACCAGTTCAAGCGACAAAGGCGGTTGTCTGCTATTGTCGACTAGCATTCTGTACATCACCAATCAGATGCTACTCTTTGTTGGCACGCTAATCAGCAAAGATTTAGATGGTTTGACTTTACCAGGCCCTGTCATGAGCCAGATGTAATGACTAAGTATAGATTTATTCACAGCAAAAGTGCAGTCTTGTCCGTAGACTGCTGGGTGAGTTTGCCAGTGTTTTGTCAGTGCTGTGATATGTTTCTGTGGGTGCTCTGCTGGGTTGGTGTTTTGAAAGGCGGTTGAAAAGGAGGTTAGTTTCCAGGATGAGATTCCCAGGTCCATCTGCACTGGTCCCGGGAGGATTTCACCCTTATTGATTGTTCATTCTGAGGCAGGAGAAACAGCACTGTTGTTTCTGTTGCTGGTGCTCAAAGGAAACATCACCACGCTTCCACAGACGGCACCCGTGGATGGGCACCAGGGAGTTAGGGGGCCAGACAAACGCCCAGAGACATCTGGAGATGGTGCCTATAGACACAGGAATCTCAGATGTTTCCCGCTCGGAATCAGACAAACACCCAGAGACGTCTGGACATGGTTCCCTCTTCGGTATCAGACAAACACCCAGAGACGTCTGGACATGGTTCCCTCCTTGGTATCAGACAAACACCCAGAGACGTCTGGACATGGTTCCCTGCTTGATATCAGGCATGCTTGAATGGTGCATTCTCCTCACAGACTGGCACGGGTCTCACATCCTCCTCCAAGCTGAGTCTGGTATAAGCAGATGCTGTCCAGAAAGGGTTTGTGTTAGAAAAGAAATGAGAAGACAGATGTAGGACTGTTCAGTGCTGTTTCATTGCATCATCCTTCAGCTGAGGCTTTTATCTGAAGATGATGAACATATGTATGCAATTGTAACAACCATTGTGTATTTTCTGAATCCTGTGCCCATGCCTTTGGTTTAGTGAATGCCTCTAGCTCTGTTAAATGAGCTATATATAGTACATGTAATTAGTTGAAGAGTTGTTGTAGAGTTGTTGTTGTGGAAAATTCCTGTATGACGAAAAGTGCTGAGGAGGTCATGTATGATTCTAAAAGTACTGCTACATACCTGCAATTAGTGATCACTTGACTTGTTTTACTGTTGATAATTAGCATGGTGTATTTGCCCGCATCTCATTTTATGGCTGTTGAAATGAGTCATGTAAAATAAGCATGCATTTCTGTGAGGCTGCTGTAGGTTTGTCATTAATCACAACAGATTAAAACGATTATAGATTACAGATGATATTTTTGGTCATGCTCATAACTCTGTGTTTTCATACTCTTATGGTGTTCAGAGAAGTGTGCTGGGACCTGAGTGTAAAATGGAGGAATCAGGTTTGGTTTTATTTTTCCAGAGAGAACATAGCCTGTGTGGTTCCTGTGGTGTGGAGGAACCGTTCACGCTCTTTTGTTTGATTTCTGAGGAGTGTTTGTGGTGTGATAGGAGGTGTCCATGAAGCATGGCACATTTGTGTGTGTGTGTGTGTGTGTGTGTTTGCTGTCTCTGGTGTGTCTAAGGAAAGGTCCCTGGCCTAATTGGCTCCACTGAGCATTCCCTGCTGGACTGTGTGGATCTGTGTAGTTTGCTGGTTGGTTAAGTTCCTGTGTGTATGAGAAGTATGATTTGATTAAGATAAAATTGTCTGAAGATACCCATCACTTCACTTCACTTTGTGGATTGTGTGTGTTTGTGTGCGTGTGTACGAGTGATGTGATGTGAGATAGAATGCTGAGAAACCAGTTGCTAGGAGGATGGATGGTAGTGTCACTCCAGAACTATGTATCCCCCCCCCCTCTCTCTTTATCTGTTGTTCCTTCCCTTTTTTTTTTTACTTCAGTGGTACATGATAAATGGTTGGTTCATGGCTGTGTTCCCTAATGGTGTTGTAAGAGCTGTGTTCCCTAATGGAATTGTAAGAGCTGTGTTCCCTAATGGTGGATGTAAGAGCTGTGTTCCCTAATGGTGGATGTAAGAGGGTGTTCCCTAATGGTGGATGTAAGAGGGTGTTCACGCTGTATGGTGTGCGTCCTATTGCAGTGGCACCAGCTGGAGCTGGGGCTGGGCCTCGGCCGGCAGCAGCATCCTGGCGGAGTTCGGGACCCTCCACCTGGAGTTTGTGCACCTCACCGAACTCTCGAACAACCCAGTCTACACAGAGAAGGTCAGGACCTTGTGCAGCAGCTCTGGTTTTCTTAATGTCTCCTTCATGTTTGAAGTGATTGCTTACTGTTTTACACTGGAGCACTGCAGGTAATTCTGTATTCTAGAGGATAGCACTGTATAGAGTAACACTATAAAGCTCCCTTTTCTATAGGTAAACAGGCTTATATTATGTGCTTAATGATGCAACAGTGCAAGTTGTCTTGGCATTTTGCCATTTCACCTTTATTGATTAATTTATTTTTGTCCTCTCTGATCACCTCAGGTGATGAATATCCGGAAGGTTCTGAACAAAATTGAGAAGCCGCATGGTCTTTACCCCAACTTCCTCAGTCCTGTCAGTGGAAACTGGGTCCAACGTGAGTATCAATTATGACAGCCAGTAAACAGCACTGGGAATAAACAAACAAACAAACAAACAAACAAACACAAATGATTAGTCCTGCTGCCTCTGCTGCTTTTTTTACTTGCTGTCGACACAACAGTTTAAATGGGTTGTAGGAAGAGGAGGGATGTTGTTTGTGTGAACAGATGAAGAGGGACCAGCTGGTGATAAATAAAGGTCATAATAGAAGGAGAGCGGAAAGGTTGAAAACAATAGGAAGAAAATACCCCTAAATTGTCCACTCATGCCTGGGAAATGCAAAAGCAAACCTGTTGTTTACACACACATATACATCGCACACACACACACACACACACACACACACACACACACACACACACATATACAGCACACACACACACACACACACACACTCACACATATACATCGCACACACACACACACACTGTATTCCTTTATTTCATCCTACACTATGTGCATTACGCCTAATTTGCCCTCAATACATTTTATGACATCCGTGCCACAATATGGTGTCATGGCCAATAATAGATTTTACATTCCAAAAGATCTGTGTTCTTGTCTTGAATCCGGCAGGATTAGGATCATGTAATTGATTTTCATGACATTTCCTCTGGCCGTTACCTGGGGTATTTGCGGCAGAATTACAGAGCATGAGCGATGCCCTTGGCTCCTCCCACGTGACCTGGAGCCTGTGGGTCTGCACTTGCTCTCGGCACTCTCTCGGTTCTGTCTCGGTATCAGCCTCAGACAGGGCCACACGGGCCATTAAAATGATAATAAATCCCATTACCTGGGGAAATTGAATCCCTCAGATTCACCTGAAACACAGAAAGAGGTGGCTGTGTAGTGCTTGGAGGGGTAATCCGAGTGCTTGCCATGTTAATTGTTATTGTGGCTGAATAGCTAATGTAGGCAGAGATAAGGAGAATAAGAGAGAGAGAGAGAGAGAGAAAGAGAGAGAGAGAGAGAAGTGAAGGACAAACCAAATTCGAAACCAACAAGCTTGGGCATTCATAATTCTAGTGGTGTTACATCATACACATGAACAAGATTGCCGCCGCATTCTCTTGGCTGGGTTGGTTGGGTGTGGGTGTGTGTTATACATTGAAATACCCATGTGTATGAAATGCACTTTATAAATATGCAATTCCTTGTGTGTGTGTGTGTGTGTGTGTGTGTGTGTGTTTGTTGTGCACTGGCATGTGTTTGTATTGGTTTGTAAGTGTTAATGCAAGTCTGTATACTTTTTGCATTAATGCCAACATCAAATGATAAGATTAAGAAACCCAGTAGATTATTGTATTCTACGTGCTGTAGATTATTGCTGTTAATCCGTTACTTTAATATACCCAGCTGAATGCACATTGATGGTTTACTGTACAGGCCCTGCACAGAGAGAGAGCGAGAGAGAGAGTGAGATTGTGTGTGTGTGTGTCTTTGTGTAGAATCATTCTGCCTTTTCTCTGAATGATTGTATCCTCCTGAAAACATGGTGTATGCCAAAGGCTGCAGTAGAATGTGAAATCTATTTCTCTCTCCCCTCCTCTTCTGTATGTCCTAGACCACGTTTCCATCGGAGGCTTGGGGGATAGTTTCTACGAGTACCTGATCAAATCATATCTCATGTCAGACAAGACGGATGAGGAGGCTAAGCGGATGTACTACGGCGCTCTGGAGGTACGGACCATGATGCCTTTCCAGCTACTGTCCATTCTCTCGCTATTCTCTACCCTGAGCCTCAGCCGCATCTTATGCCAGCCAACCGTGACAATGCTCAAATGGAGGCACAGGATTGTGGGATAGCTTTTTGACAATCAAGCAGTCGTCATGCCATGCCACCCCCCAACAGATTACTGTCTCCATTGTTAATTTACCACAATGGTTGCTGTTTGTGTGTGTGGGAGGGGAAGTAATTGAGGCCGCCGAGAGCCTGCAGGGTGGAGAAAAAAAAAACAAAAATGTTGTGTTATGTTGCTCAGACTCAGCCAAAGATGCTACTATGATATTCATACAACTGCCAGAAATAGACCTCTGTTGTTCCAAGAATCTGCAGTCTCCTCCAAATGGATCAGAAATAATTGAGCAGATGTTTTTTTGTCCCCCCCCCTCAACGTTTGCACCAAGCATCTGCTGAAATATGTGTAGGGTAACCTTTTATTGCACTAATTTGTCTGTGAGAAGACTTATAGTCCCCTATAGCTTCATTAAGTACACACCATAGCTAACATCATCCAAAGCTAATTAGAGCAGATTGCTTGTTTCTTTGCCATGCCAGGCTAGAGTATTGTGAGCCACAAATTAGCTCTGCTATGGCTGACTGATAGCCGCTAATGGAAGAGACTCAGGTGGATTCGTTTAAGCCGTGGATATGGCACCATTAAACACAGATCTTTGAGTTGGTTTCTGTGAGGCTGAAAAGCAGATCAGAGTTTGTGTGTTCTGAGGGATATTTCTTCACTGATCATGACATGGGAAACAAGGCGCGGGAAGGCGAATGGAAAATGAGAAAAGCCGACGTGAGTGAAAGTGAGAAGGGGGAGGGGGGGAGACGAACGAGTGAAAACAATGAGTCATGCTCCATTGATCTTGTGAGATGGCCTAGTTCATTTTCCACCCTCAAAAGAAAGTCTGAGCTCACAAGCTGAGGATCAGGAGGAGCAGAACAGAACCACTGGCAGGAGACACAGGGCCCAGGAGAGAAGGAGGAGACAAAGACAGATATATAGATTTGGCTCTCCATCTCTCTCTTTCCATCTCTCTCTCTCTCTCTCTCTCTCTCTCTCTTTCCCTGTCCTTTGTTTTGCCCAGATTTATAACTCTCACACTCTGTATTTCGAATGGGATTGCAATGAGCCTTGACTTCAGCTCCCTAGAAAGTGCAGACCATGTGCTTTACCATGCATAAATCATTTGAGATATTAATGTAGACACACAAAAGAGATTGAGAGAAAACGAGAGAGAGAGAGAGAGAGAGAAAGAGAAACTGAGCAAGAGGCTAGTGCCTCAGAGAGTAAGTCTGAGCATATGCGCTGCTGATGACTGAGTTTTGTTCAAAACTTTTGTGCATGTGCCTTGCCAAATCCAGTAATACTATGCTTCCCATCTCTCAACCAAGACAAGAGCTCACTTTGTATCTTGTCTGAACAGCCTGTGCAGGATAAGTAATGTGACACACACACACACACACACACACACACACACACACACACACACACACACACACTCACACACACTCACATATTCAACAACTTAGCAGCTGTTCCTTCCATTAAGGTTCACATAACCACGCAAGCACAATTCGCAGTCTAGTCCTTAAGGGGCCGTCTTTAACAGCACTTTAACCTGGCCGGCCTTTCTCGATGTCTTCTCCACAGGCTATAGAGACCAACCTGGTGCAGAAATCCCCTGGCGGTCTGACCTACTTGGCTGAGTGGAGAGGGGGGATCCTGGACCACAAAATGGGCCACCTGGCCTGCTTCTTTGGAGGAATGGTGGGCATCGGGGCAGATGACGGTGCCCTGGAGAAGAAGCAACACTATTTGGACTTAGCAGCTGAGATCACCCACACCTGCCATGAGTCTTACACTCGCTCAGGTGAGGGGGGCGAGGTGGGATGACTGTGTGCTTTGTTTATAAGATCTGAAATAGCTGAAATAGTTCAGGAAAATGTGCAGTGGAAGATGAATAAGAGGTCACAGACTCTGAGTTTTCAAGGGACTTAATCAATACAAGCAGTCTACTGAGAAAAAAAGACCTGTTCTTATTCCAGAAAATCTACAGAGGAGCAGGTCGAAGCCTATACAGCAGCACTTCTTTCTTACTGAGAGAGGTGCCTTTTGGAAAACCAATCTATTCTGTTGACTCATAATGTACAGTCCTGCCAGCTAAACGTCATAGAGAATGCTGGAAGTGGTCTGGGCCACAGCAGAGCTATGTGGTGGCTGTTTTTCTTCAGGCAGGGGTTCTGATTTTGAGTGGGACTTGGTCAACATGACATGGCCTCAGCTGAAAGTGGCAGACTTATGAAGCTCTCAGTGTTGAACCTGATTGAAACCAACTGATGGCTTTGGTTGGGCTTGAGGCAATTTCATAATCACAGCTTTCCATTTTTAAATGACCTTCTCTGTCTCCTCTCTCTCTCTCTCTCTATTTATCTCTCTCTCTATTTCTCTCTCTCTCTCAGATTCTGCAGCAATACTCTTGTTTTTCTTGTCTTTCTAACACCAGCTCTGGTTAATCTCTTCTGTCGGTTGCACTTAAGCATTAGTGGGAAAACAGATGTAAAAGGTAATGCAGAGCAGCAGAAACTTGTGTCTACAGAGATTTCAGGTTCTGCTTTATTGTCTTCTCGTCTTTCCTGCCACCACTTCAGTCACGGTGAAAGTGTGAACAATCAGCCCCCAGCCTTCCCAGTCCTCTTTTGTCAGGGCACAGGAGAGTGTTTTGCATTCTGTGCTGTGGCATGCGGCAAACAGAGAAAGTAGCTTTCAGACAGACATAAATCAAATGAGAAAAAGCCCAATGGCAGGAGTCAAGAGCTGGAGGGTTTTTCTCTTTCAGGTGTAATGAAAGGTGCGTTGAAATGCCTTGGGAAAGGCATTGCCCCAATGTTGTGGAGATCATACCTCTCGTGGACACCATTTAGTGTTGCCACAAGGAGAATGTTACATAATATTTCTCTATGACCAAACGACATAGCACAAAAACAACAGTGAAAAGCTTCTGCAGAGGTATTTTAGATGTCATCTACTCTCATGACTGTTATGCTTTTTATATAATACATAACTGTTATGTTATGATGTTATACTGTTATGTAACCTTAACATGCAAGTCTGTGAAAGTAAAGCAAGTGTGGAGTAGTATCATCATAGTGAATTTACTGTATTTTTAAACCTCCAGCCCTTAATTGTAAACACAGATGTCATTATCCTGGTGTACAAACTCTCAAGTGAGAGGTTTTCTTATGATGAATGTCGCCTGGCTTGTGGTTTCTCAGATCCACTTTCCGCAAAGTAGATTGATGAAGTCCTCTTGATGAATGAGCCTCTATCTCTATGCCATTAGTGGGCCAGGCAGTTTTATTAAAGAGCTTTCTATCTCCATGGTTCTAGCCATAACACAACATTAGGCTCCCGACTTGAGGATGGTTTCCATTACTAGACAGCATCGATGCGCTCAAGGGAGGTGGTTAAGCTTTTCCTGGAGCGTCTGACAAAGGCAGACAGTTTATATAACTCTCCAGTCAGTCTACACTCAGTCTGGTGCCGGTGTGTGTTCTCATCCACTCAGTCCATGCTTTGATATCAGGACAATCACTCAAAGCTTGCTGGGATGGGTCAAAGGCCTAACACGCTATTCATTGTGATACAGTTGAAATAACTCAATCGAGATGGCTTCACCAATGTTGAGGAATGTCTAGGTCTGTTGTCCATTTTGTTCCGGCAGTGGTCCGTCTTTCGCAAAGCCATTTCATGCTGGTGCACATGCCTTGACCCTTCATTGATGTGGACCTATAACAAAACTGACCCAATTGACTCTGTATGGTCACTATTGACTCTGTATGGAGAAGCAAATCAGCGCTGGGTAAGATTTGGTCAGTGCCCCAAACTGCTAGGAAATAGTCTCTTGATCATGCCCAGTCAAGTCCAATTTATATATCTTAAAAGGTTGTTCTGCTTGTCTTTGGGGGTTTAGCAGCAACAGATCAGAATGTATTTAAATCTTATTTGTTTCCGTGAGACAGAGACAAGACTGCTGTAAGGAGTAACTTTTTCCTCCGGCGTCGTGCACCATGTTTTTATGACCATTAGCTGAAAGGCAATCAAGCAATGGAATAAAACCAAGCATCTCTTGAGAAAATCATTTGCTCTAGTCAGGCTTATCAGTCTGCAGGGGAGTTTTATTTGGTCGTGTTGTTTGGAAGGGCTTTGAGCACAGGCATATTTCCCTCACTCTGCATGGAGGCGCTTTTAAATGAAATGGCCATGAGGAGGCAGCAGACGTGGATAACTAGGCGACTGTTTTCACAACAGCAAATGTATTTATTATTGATACTAGTTTATGTATTTTGTTTTTAAAATTCATTTTACAATGAAGACATAGGAGGGGAATAGAAGGAATTTGGCTGAGCGAATGAGTTCGGTGTTATTTGTGTCTAATGTCTTGATAAAGATTGTGTGTTTTTTGCTATTAGATACTGAGTCATTTTCCCATGCAGGGTGCTCTTCGAAATGCTTTTGTGCATCTTTCACCAAATGGTTTTGTGCATTCCTTCTTTTCCTTTCACCATTCTGCTTTGCTGTTAGTTCCATACATGCCACATTCCTGAGTGTTATCTGTATAATGTCTGCAGGGGTTTGCTTTAGACGAGAATTTCTTTTTTCTGAGGCCATTCTTGTTACTCAATGCCTTGCCTTCCTAGCCAATGCTCAGACAAAAACATATCTGGGCTTTTTGTTGAGTGACATTAACAGAATCACCTTGAAGAATTCATCTTTTGAATAAGTAAAATATGTGGCAAATATGTGATATCATGATGTTAAGCAAGGCCTGATAAGTGGACACCAATCATAGTTAGATATTGATGTTTGTCGTTTTTGTTAACTTCCAACATCAGCTACCAAGCTGGGACCAGAGGCATTCCGGTTCGACGCAGGGGCTGAAGCCACGGCAACACGTCTAAACGAGAGATATTACATCCTGCGGCCAGAGGTCATCGAGAGCTATATGTACATGTGGCGTCTGACCCATGACCCCAAATACCGGCAGTGGGGCTGGGAGGCCGTGGAGGTAAGTGGAGAGCTGGAGAGCAATCTGTGACCTTCGCCGAAATTTATGCTTCAGTACCCAACTAGGATACATGCTGATCATATAATGGAGCTCGGGCCTCATTTATATAAACCTGCGTAGAAACAATCCTTCATTTCATCTAGGAACTTTTCTGAAATTATTGTGCGTGTGATCCAGAGAAAACAAATGTACGCAACTCTGCCTTTTATAATTCACAGATGATGGTGAAATTGTGCCCATTCTACTCTTTCTACATCTCCGCCTCATAAATGCCCCCTCATTAACATCATTAACATAGAACTGCTTGAACAGTGGTCTAACCAACATAACTAAACCGTCTACAGTGACCATCTACAGCAGGATCTATCCATGAGAATCTCATCTACCTTGTCCCATACTTGCATTTACCCCTACTTGCAAACATGTACAGAATCATTTTTAATTAGGTTCAAACTATTTTTAAGGATGGTTAGGTCTGTTTTGGAAGTAGGCTGTTGTAAGAATAACGGCAGCTCCAGAAGTTTCTTTTTTTCATCCTGCTGAAATTGATACATTTTGCACCAACAAGTTTATGGAAAGACCTCTTCAACACAGTCCTGTAGGGTTAAACTATGATGATCTAAGTCTCCTCTTCAGCACAGTCCTGTAGGATTACATTATGATGATCTAAGTCTCCTCTTCAGCACAGTCCTGTAGGATTACATTATGATGATCTAAGTCTCCTCTTCAGCACAGTCCTGTGGGGTTACATTTTGATGATCTAAGTCTCCTCTTCAGCACAGTCCTGTAGGGTTACATTATGATGATCTGAGTCTCCAATGCGTAATGCCGATCTAGGCCTGCTTGCCTACAAAAAGCAGACTAAATTGCAAACTTGATTTTTTTTGTATGTTTTCAGTTGCAGCCATCTGGCCGGGTTCAATAAGTAGTCTTGACAGAGTGGTGCGACAGTGCACATGTCAGTAGGCAAGTGGCACAGACCACCAGCAGCAGAGCTGCAGTAGGCTACAGTTATTGCTCCTACTGCTGATGAAGTCTTGGTTATTCCCAGCTCATTATTCATTCATTCTGCATGTCGGAATTCAGTCTGTTAGCCCTTCACAATTGTTTTCTTTCTAAATGAATAGGGATGGAAACTTGTTATGTCACCCATAAAACAGATAATTGTGTCATGCATGTGAAACTCAATGGTTTGATTATGAAGATGCAAGGCCCTGTTTTCACCTTTATGCCTTGGTGGTATATAGAAATTCAAAAAAACAAGACATGCATTTTAATATGGGCTCGCTTAGCTGGAAAATATCAATGGCGCATCCTGTTCTCTCCCAAACGTGCATAACTGGACAGTTTATGGTCAACATGAGGTCAAAATGGGAGCACGAAATAGGCTAGAGGTTAGATGCATATATACGGTATATAGACAAGTTAGACTAGGCTAGAGGTTAGATGCATATATACGGTATATAGACAAGTTAGACTCTTTTTATGGTTATGGGTGGGATCTTGGCAGATGCTTATCCAGATATTATATTAAAAAACAAAAGTACTTGGCAAAATTAATTAAATGTAAAATCAACATTTTGGTAAAAATTTAAGCATATTGAGGAACAATTTAGTTCTTAATTATGTCTGCTGTCTCCACTGAAAATTGCTGCCAGTTGGGTTTGCATTATTGGTGGTTTTGTGCTGGAGTAAATTCAATTTAGTTTCCTAAATGAAGTGATTTGAATAAGTGAAATGCTCTTTTTCTACCAATAATTCTCACACATAACATTAACCATGTAAAAGGCCATGTTTTTTTACATGGAGAATCTCTAACATGTTTGGAGATTGCATTGGTTAGGTGCAAATTCATTTGATTAAACTTATTCAGGGGAGCTCAGTCAGCTGGCTAGATTCCCAACCAGAGGTCCTCATATGCTTTCAGAAGATATAACGTTTTTCAAAAAGAGATGGGTGGTTTGGATCCTATTAAATTAACTTTCTGGGTCACAGTTTGCTCTGCTGGACTACTTAGTGTGTCATATAATTACCAAGAGCACGGCGTGAAATAAACAAGCTGAGTTCATCGCATGTTATTTCTTCATTTTTTTTTAACCAAGGCCATATCTAATGGCAGTGCAGTTACTTGTCATTTTTCTGGGCTAATAGGCTGGTTGCTGTCCTTTTCAGAAATTACCATGCATCAGTGGATCAGCTAATCTAAGCTTTAAGAAATGTGTGGTTGCCGTGTGGATTTCAGGAGCTGGCACATTAGGTGTCACTAGGCCAAACTGTTGCTGGAATGCCACGGCAACTTTAACATTTCAGTGTCATTTTTCTGGGATTGCATGATAACTTTGGTGTTATATACATGTTACGTACATAAAAGACTCTGAGTTCAGTCCATATTCTGAATTTCTTTTTCATCTTTAGAGCAGCCCTTGATACAGTTTCAGCCGATCGAAAGGTTCATGAATTTGCTGAGCCACAACCTCCAGCTGTCACAAATTGTTCATGTATATAAAGTATCTGTTTTGTGTAGTTTTCTTAGTGTGTAGACTGCGTTGGTTTAGCTTGGTCTTGTGTCTTAGTGTGTAGACTGAGTTGGTTTAGCTTGGTCTTGTCAGGAATGCTTTGAGCTAACACAAATGACCCGTCTCCAAAACAGGCGCTGGAGAAGCACTGTCGCACCGAGGGAGGATTCTCCGGCATCAGAGATGTCTACTCTTCTGTGGTCAGCCATGACAACATGCAGCAGAGCTTCTTCCTCTCCGAGACTCTCAAGTGAGTAGATCTTTCCTCTCTCTCACACCACACAAATGGTTGAGTACTTCCCTTAGCACTGTGAAGAGAAAGAGAGAGGGCTTAATGTGTTCAGTCCCCATCCAAGGTTTGACATTCTCAGGCACTGCTCTTGAATTCAGGTGTGGACTGAGCTGTTAAGATGTGAAAATGGACTGTTCTGATGATATATCGGCCTCAAAAGTGTTGTGCTAACTGTGCTTACAGAAATGTTTGTTCCTCCGAGCCCTCAGTCACTCACAGTTGCACTTGTTTCATGCCAGTCCTTGAATGATGTAATAAAATTCGTCTGTTACTCTCATAAAGGTTCAGTATTTAAGAATTTTTGTAGGGGGAACCAACATGGCAGTAACCTGTCTTAGCCATTGAGGCTAATAGGGTTGGTGCTTATATTTCTGTCATTCTAAGTGGATGAGAGCTATAGGCTCACCCAGGGTAGGACACCATTTCATTGCTGGTTATGGTATCTTTTAGCACAGTCTTTCTTTCTTTGCTTGTTTCTGTCAGGTATCTGTACCTGTTGTTCTCGGATGATGACCTGCTGTCACTGGACGACTGGATCTTCAACACGGAGGCTCATCCCCTCCCTGTCATCCGTAAAGGCTGTCTTCAGTCAGAGACCGAGACCCAAGATGCAGACAAATCCACAGCCGAGTAGCCCCCTGATCTCTGTCCCAAACAGCACCTGGATACAGACAATTAACACTCAACAACGCCGAATACACACACACACACACACACACACACACACTCACACAGTTCAAACGTCCATGAGTAAGGACATGTCAAGAAAAAGTCCAGTTAGACACACACAAGCATACCAGTACACAGGGCTTCTCCCTAGCAAAGGATCTGGGTGTAGATGCCGTGATTGTAGAACCTCGGGCCCGGATGTCTCTGTGGAGGCCAACAGGGGGCACCGGTGCAAATTCCTTTTTTTCTGCGGACAATCAGACAGGACTTTCATGAGAAGAGCACCTTTTTTTCTTTCCTTCTTTCCTCCGTGAGGAAAAAACAAAGAAGAAGAATCATAATAACCCACAGATTTGTATGATGATTGCTGTGCCATTGGGTCAAATGGAAAGAGAGAGAACCACTGCGCTTTTCATTTTCATTTTTTTCTCTTCACCTTCACTTTTAAACTTTAGTTTTTCCTCTTTTCATTACATGAGATTTTCTGATCTTTATGCCATGTTTAGTCTACTCTCTGACCAAAGTATTATTTTCTCTCTACTGAATGGATTCCTATGGGGAACGATTCACACAGATTACAGTCTACCATATACAGTTTTTCGGTCAGACATGTAAACACACTGATTGACTTTGTGTCAGATGAACTTTTCCCAGCCTAGTATTAGCTTTGCTGTGCTACACCTGAATCAAATCATGGGTCTGTGTGTGAATCTAATCTCAAAGTCAGTGAGGGAAAAAAATTACTTCTTTTCAATCCTGTCTGTTTCATTTCAGTTCTTTTTTAAAAATAAGTGGACCAATTTTTTTTCTCTTTTTTGAAAAAAAAAAAAGAAGTAGAATTGATTTATATTTCCCTCAGAAATGTGTAGATTCAAGTAATGTAATGTGTAAAATGAATTTTTGAGGTATTGCTAACTCTGGCTTTTCAGACAAAGAAGTCGTGTGAGGAGGAGCATTTGGAGAGATGGTCGACCACGTCCTTCATGTGCAGTTTGTTTTGTGTTTGTTTGTTTGTTTGTTTTGGCTAATGGTGTTGTGTTATGACGAGCTCATATCTGCTACATGCTGAGCACTGAGTCTCAGGATCACCGCATTGTCAGCTTGTGTGTAACACTGACTGTAACACTCTTATGAACATTTATTCTGCCAGATGCACATACATGTCTCTGCACACACACACACACACACACGCACACATGCACACACACACACACACACACACATACACACACACGCACTCACACACATTTACATTCTAACACACACACACACACACACACACACACACACACACATTCTTTACATATATGCTTACATACAGTGAACAGAGAGTACCTAGAGAATACATATGTACCTAGACCAAGAAATCCTTGCCAAGACCTTGCACCATTCTGTGTCTTTGACATAAAAGGAGTTATAGTCTGGTCAAAAAGTGAGTCTGGACACAAGGCCCAAGGCACCTTTCTTTGTCCGCTATCGTTAAACACAGAGCTATGGGAGAATGTGCTGTACAGAAAGCCAATGAATGTGAGTGATTCCTGGTATTAATAAATGTGTTTTGCTTTTCTTTCCATCTTTTGTGGGCAGGGGGGGAATTCTCTCTATTTTTTGCATAATGATGTCATTCTTATTCTTTTAATATATACATTGTTTCTTTTTAATTTCATTCCCTCAGGTGTTTCCGTAAAAAAGAGGTGAAATAAGCATTTTATTATAATTCCTGCTACTATTAATTACTGTTCTTAATTCTTATTGATGATTTTATCTGTCTTTCGTTGTTGAGTATTTTCAAATACTGGTAAAAGACCTGTGCAAATTTGTACATTTAAAACAACTGCAAAAGTATCATGTGTGGTTCTTTGCTTTACGTCCTTCTCCATTCAGCTTGCTGGCGTCACGTACATTAGCCACCGTGTGACCTAGTTGTTCCTTGAGGAGCACTCTAGCCACGTTCTCTCCTACAAGAGGAATGCCCCTGCACCTCAGTTCTATGTTTATTGATGTTCCTGTGTGCCTCCAGAGATGTTCCCCCATCAGTGTAAGGCATCTCCCATTAAAAAGAACCTTCATGGTTGTGTCCACCAAACCAACCAACCATCCAAGCAGAAATGACTTGAGCAACATGAAATTTTAATGGCTGTGAATGATCAGGTCACAGGGGACTCTGCTATCCCTTTCTCCCTCACTTCTAATTTGTGCACAGAGCACATCACATCACCACAGGTTCAGCGTGAGGTGAAGGGGAAGGTGAGCTTGCTGCTGTATAGCTGCAGGACAGGAAATGGGGAAATGTGTAAGTTGGAGGGGGTTGTGAGGGAATAAGGGACATGGGAGGGGGAGCGGGAATGTTGCTGATGAAGGAGATTCATTTTAGAGGTGGGAGGTTGGTGGTGGATGTCCCCAGGAGTCTCTCACAAGATTCTCACCAGACTCAGCATTCACAGAGAGCATCCAGCTCCAAGTCTGACCATACACCAGGCTGCCCTGAGGTCAGCCACCATCTAGGCCCTCACAACTCCCAGTGGGCCCCTTAGAGTTACTGACTAATTATTTAAGCCCATTTTTTTTCTTCCTTAAAAATGATACTAATATAATTACTAAATGTAGATCTGTCTATAATTATTAAGCATCCCTACTAGTTTCTTCTACTTTGTATTTCAAGAACACCATAGCTGATTGGATGGAGTGAGGTGCTGGAAAGCTATTCCGACAAGTGCCTATTGCTGTGTTTGTGTAAAATTGGGTCTGCGCTCAACTCCTGAAATGCAAGTGTATACGTGAATATATGTGAGAGAGTGGGATTGGGACTGCAGTAAGCCACAGGAGAACATTTAAAAGAGAAGTACCCCACAAACAAGTTTGGATCCACACATAATACAAGCCAGTTAATGAATGTAAATCTGAGTTTAAATAATTCAATTTCAATCTGTTCACAGCTAATACCTTGAAAGGGGTGGGCTATAAAATGCAGTTAGCTATAAATTACATGATGGAGAAATATCTAGTTTTTCAATCTTTCATCTTTTTCAGAAATTATCTTTTGCATTTGTTAAATTATGTAATGGCATTTCCTCATCCTTTTGTTCTCCCAGTTACAAAAAGGAACATTTCCCCATAACTTCCAGAAGGACAAAGGAGGAGAAAGGTTCATAGACAGTGAAATGAAATTTGTTCCATTGTTTGTTCAAATGAAGTTCATTAGAGATTTAATTGATGAGACAGCTCCTGGGATAGGGAGAGTAACAGTAATTAGCAGCATGGGGATCCAGCTTTTCCTTTCCTACAAATGAGAGAAATTAAGAGAGAGACTTCAAGTGAATGAAAGAAAAGCGACCACACATACTGTGTCCACAGAGGTATGCAAAAGTGGAACTCCACTGAAGCTGTGTCTGTATTACGCCAGCGAAATATGTATATTTGAAGAGAACATTTCTGTTTACATTGTAATGTTGACATTGTTAGCAGTGTCCACCCAAACTTGTGTCAAAATCATGGCATCCAAGCATCATTTCTGAATTTCCCAAACACTACTACATCAGCCCAAAGTTTTTGAAAAGTATTCTTTTTATTTGGCATCCAAAGAGCCTGTCGGGGTACTGTGTGCCAAATCTAACTGATGCTCTAAGGTGGGCTGCCAGAGATTGGGATTGCACATGAACATCCCCAGAGATTCCCTGGTTGCCCCGAAACACAGATAAACAGGCACAAATGTTTACACGTATCAGGCAGACTTCCAGCCCAGCCAGCGTGAGCGAGCCAGTGTGCTATGTGCTGGGCTGCCAGTGGACAGTGGTGGTGTTTATGAATACTTGTTTGGGTAGGAGAGGGTGATGTAGAGGGAGGGAGGGAGGGGAGAGAGGGGTGTGGGGAGTGGGCTAGTATTGGCTGTATGAGAGCCTTTGGGAAAGATAACAGAACACAAACAAGGTTGTTAATCCCCTCTCTCCTTCATCCAAACTGCAGTTCTTTTGGTTGACTCTGGTTTGGGAGGGAGAGAGGGAGTTGGAGAAGAAGAGAGAGAGGGAGTGAGAGAGAGATTGAGAGAGGGAGTGGGAGAGGAAGAGGGAGAGACAGAGGGAGTGGGAGTTGAGAGAGGGAGTGTGAGTGAGAGAGGGAGTGGGAGTGAGAGAGGGAGTGGGAGAGGGAGTGTGAGTGAGAGAGGAAGAGGGAGTGAGAGAGAGAGTAAAAGAGGGAGAGGGAGTGGAAGAGGGTCCTAGAAAGCACAAGCAGTGGCAGTGGAGGCCGGAGAGGGTTAGTAGACCTGTAGGTGCTCATTATCTCAGCTCTGCACATCGCCCTCTCCGTGATGACCATGCGATGGGTGCAGCCCGCCTGTCCAAGAACACACACATGAACAAACACGTCACACACACGCTTATTCACAGACCTGGCAAGTGGCTTAGTATTTGGGTGTGTGTCTGTGTTTATGCTGTGCTTTTTACTGTGGGTATGTCTGTTGACATGGATGAAGATTGACCTGTTAGCATGGCAGCCAGGCCAGCAGACCAAAGCTGGATGAATGAATAATTAAAGGCCCCTTTTTCTTTTTCCCTTCTTTACTCCTCTGTTTGTCCCTAGAACAAATTAAGATGGAACTTCCTGCTCGACAACTTTCATTCTGGTCCTCTTTTCAGCTTTTGGGCATTGTTTTCATGGTTAGTTGAGTGTGATTATTTTCTCACTGGGTTACCGGCAGAAAAAAAGAAGGGAAGACAAGGGAGGATTCTGAGATGAATAGCATCCACCTTTATTCTGTGTTGTCATTTTCTTCTAAGGCAAAGGCAAGCTGTCCGTATCTAATCCTATGAGAAAGCAGATCTTACAGCAACTAGGGCTCGTCTGGTCTTTTGTGTGTGTGTTTGTGTGTGTGTGTGTGTTTGTATTGTGACGCTCTTGCATCTCTGCACACATAAAATCCATTCGAACACATTCATACATCCAAAACACGCAAGGTGACGCATACACTCGAACGTTCCCCTGAATTCCCAATCAGAGTAACGAGTGGGTAATTAATAAAAATGCTTCCTGTTTGAATCAGGGGCGGGAAGATCCTCAGAAAAGCAACAGACGTAGCACGCTGTAGTCACAGGCAGTGTCTTATCCCTGTAGCTAAAGTTGTAAAATAAGCTACGCCTCTGGGAGTTTATGTTTTTACAGACCAAATAGGACTGCTCTTTCTGATAGCTCGGAACAACCGGCTCCACTGTGACTGGAAGGCCACTTTCCTCAACTTGACCAGACCCGACCTGGACTGACAAACAAAGCAGTAGGCCACGGGTTCAGTTTGATTGTGCTGGGTTGTGGGTGTCCGCCGTGAACCCCAGGTTGGAACGAGTGTCTGAGAACCTTGTTCCTCAAATAAAAGCTTCTTTAATTCAGAAATTATCTTTTCTTTCATCTGTGTACAGAAATGTGCGTCAGCAGGCTGATTAACTCAGTCTCTATTCAGAAATATCTGTGAAGCACCCACATTGGATGTAGAGGTTGACCTCACAGCATGGGTAAATGCGTCAGCAACAGAGCGTTTAAATAACCTTCCAAGAAAATTATTCTCTCTTGCTTTTCGCCCAAAACACGCTTTGCTTGATGGCTAAAGTGAAGATAGTTGGCGTTCATGGCGAGGCTGAACCTATTTCTTGCATTTATGCATTTACATTTATGCACTTTTTTGGTGGTAATAACTATGATGGAGTTGGTGGTGGTGGTGGTGTTGATGACTATGATGATTGTGGTGATGGTGATTATGATGTTGGTGTTGGTGGTGGTGATTAGGATGTAGGTAGTGGTGGTGATTTTGGTGGTAATGATTATGATGGAGGTGATGATTATGATGGTTGTGGTGATGGTGATTATGCTGCTGCTGCTGGTGGTTTCAGTGGTGATGATTATGATGGAGGTGGTGGTGGTGGTGATGACGGGAGGGGGGGGGCACTTGGAGGAACTTCTGTTATGAGTCCCCCGTTTCCTTAGGAATAAAGACATCTGTGATGGTTAACTAGACACCTCATCAGCTGTGGAGCTGCCGGCCTCATCATCAGCTCAGTGCAGACATCTATTCTCCTGACTCACCAGCCTTCAGGCCCTGTCAGCAAGCCAGCGCCACAGCGCCTAATCATTCTCAAGCACTATCAAGTCTCTAATAGCATGCACGTCGCACTCACAGTACGGCCTAAACAGATTGGAAGATGTGTTTTTAAGTTTAAGATGTAAAAATAAGCCCATTTGAGATTGTCTTTTGTGCTTATTTAAAGAGTAATCATGGGGAGGGCTATAGGGGAAGAGGGAGGGGTGGAGGGAGGCTGTCAGCTAGGTGCTTTGCAGAGGCTGAGAGCTTTGAGGCTGTCTGTCATTGGAGGATGTTTTACCTTTATCTCTGTGGGTGGTGTGATGCTTTTCCTCTGTTTTATTACCTTTCAGATCTCTCTCTCTCTCTCTCTCTCTCTCTCTAAACACGCACACATACAAACGCTGTCACACAGAAAAAGCTGTCATGCTTACATTAGCCTGAACTGTCACATCCAGGCTAGACGTCTCTGCTATTTTACTGTATTTCTGTCTCTGATTTAAAATCACTTGCTGCCGTGGCTACCAAACAAACAGAAATTCACATGAGAATTCCCACTGGGTCAGCCTTGGTGAAAACATGTTTGTGATTGGAGGCTATGAGGTGTGAAAAGGTGGTGCCATTTTAAGTGCCTTTATTGAGGGCTGTATGCACCTCAACTGGATCGATGGGGTCCTGGAGGGGTTAGGAAGGTTGTGAAGGGGAATCAGAAGAAGAAGGTATGAAGTGGCATGATTGTTTTTTTTTTTTAGACTCAGGCTTTTCAAAATGCTCAATAGCCTATTTGTGGACATGAGTATGTGTGTGTGCGTGCGTGCGCGCGCGCGCTTGGCTTCATTCCTTAGCCAGGCTTATTCTGACACAGTTTATATTTACCCAGTCATTGTGTGTGTGTGTGTGTTTGTTTTTTTTTTTTTTTTTTGTTGTGTGTGTGTGTGTGTGTTTAGCTATGTTTATGTGTGCAAATGAATCTTGTGTATGTATGGGAATGTATTTTGAATGTATTTGTGTCTGTGCCTGCCATTCCGTACCCAGGCTTTGTGTATATTTACGAACCAGCTCATTGTGTGTACGTGTATGTGTGTGTGTGTGTGTGTGTGTGTGTGTGTGTGTGTGTGTACAGCATATTTCCCCAGTCATCTCTAGTCTGCAGCAGGAACTTGAGCTCTCAGTCCATCACTGCATAAGCAGCTTCATCTTTCCATATTGCTGCAGGAAAAGGCACAACTAGACTCAGAGCAGAGGTCACTTTCAAAATCCTCCAGAGAAATGTATTACCGCAGTTTGTCAAGTAAAGATGGTTGAGTTAAGGAACAGGAAGTATTGGACGGCCCAATCACACTGTTGGAGTTGGCATGATTGACAGCCAGTCTTTTTTTTTTCTCTCTCTCCGTCGCCATGGTATTAGCCATATGGCGAATATTGGCACAGCAGCAGTAAGCTAATTAGTGTTTTAAATAACTTTTTTTTAGCGTTATTTGAGTGATCTAGGATAAGATATTTACTGTACACTGTCAATTGTGATGCTGTTACTTCAAAATAGGTGTCCAAAGGCATCACCAAGATGGCCGCTGAGTGTAGGGCAACTGAGTGAAGGGCCTTAAAGGGTGATGGTGGCGCAGGTGGTAGAGGTGCTGTTCTCAGCCCTGCTCCGCCCGACCCCATTAAAGTATCCTTGAGCAAGGCACTGAACCCCACATTGCTCCCGGTGGCAGGTTGGCCCCTTCCATTGCAGCCTCTGCCACTGATGTGTGTGAATGTGTGAATGTGAGGAAGACGTTGTAAAGGGTATTGAGTGCTCGTAGGAGCAGAAAAGTGCTATATGCAGTCTACCTTAGTTGTAGTAGTAGTTGTAGTAGTAGTTGTAGTTGGTTACCTTAAAGGACTTTGGCACAACTCACTGAGGCTCTGTACACATGTACTCTGGAATTTATTATATTTTATGTTATTGCGCTCATCATCCACACATAAGCGGTGGTTTCAGTCATTGAAACCAGCCATTTTTGAAAATGATATCTGAAAACTCTATGCACTATGCATAGACAAGGAAAACAGACTTTTTGCACTGTGACCTGACGATCCCTCTTTGGTTTTCAGATCTCTGGCTGGCTATTTATTTGTTCGATGTGCCTTATCCAGATCTTTTTGAGCTTTTGTGTGGATGCAATTAGTTTTAAATACAAATGTATATAGCTTTCAGTAAATACCCAGCTATGTGTGTACAAGGCTTGAGCATAGCCTGCCAACCTATGTGTGTACAAGGCTTGAGCATAGTCTGCCAACCTATGTGTGTACAAGGCTTGAGCATAGTCTGCCAACCTATGTGTGTACAAGGCTTGAGCATAGCCTGTCAATGTGGAGGGCACTCACTGGCTCTCCACTCCATCAACTATCATCCTCACCACCATCGCACACCATCTCTGTTTCCCTGATGTCTCCCCCGGGGTTTCCAAGCAGTTCCCATCCCCATGTCTAAGCTGAGGCAGGCACCTTCGCTTGGACTGGTGCCCAGAGGTGGGCTCAGGTATGTGGCCATCATCCGAGACTTCAGCTCCACTGCTCTTTGGATGCATGGGACACAGCTGCACATTTTTTGTCAGAGTCCCAATTAAAGTCCTTCCTAAGCTCATAACAACCAGCCTGCAGGCGAGGATAGGGAGAGGCTTTGATGTGTGGTGGAGGTGAGAGGTCCAGCAGCGTCGTCGTCCCCCCTCCCCCACACACGTGCACACACACACACACACACCCCTCCCTGGGCCCAGTGCCAGACCTGCTGAGCCTTCATTCCACCCCTGACACCACAACAGGGCGGTTTCATTACCTAGATAGTTCTGTTATTACTCTCATCACTTGGCCTCTGCTTCATGGACTTCCGGCTGTCCAGCCAGGTGTCCACCTTACTGGTGGGTTTCTCATATGCTGCAGTGGGCAGTTCATCAGGACTGTTTGAGTGACATCTCTCTCGGCCAGTCAGTGATAAGCCAGTCAGGTCTGTTCCTTCTCGTTGCCATAGTTAATGGGAACTCCAGTAACACTTTAGTATAGGGAACACATGTTAGCCGTTAATATATAATGTATTAGCGTTTAATAGGTCTGTATTAAGTACAAATACATATGTATTATTAGGTATGTATTTATGTGGTATTTATAAGTCTTTATTGAACAATTCCATATTACTCCACAAGTCTACTATTATTAATAAATCCTTAATAAGCATCTACTAGGTATTAGAGAATAAATGACCTATTCAGTAAAAATAAGAAACTGTTGAGTGAATAATACATGTGTAATGATGCTTAATGCAGATCTTATTGAGCACAGTTTCCTAGACTAAAGTGGTACCCAAACCCCTATAAAATTCTGGGTGTTCATTGATAGAGAAGGTAAATAGAGAAAATGGCAAACGTTCCCCTGTCTCCCATCATACTCATAATGTGTGTCCTGGTTACACATATCTGTGTAACTAGTTCATTTGTATACAGCTGTGTACTTCACAGAGATTTGACTCAGTTGACTAAAGACAGAGAAACAGAGGTTGTGGTCGTCATAGCATTAGTTGCTATATAAATCACAGAACTCAATTTATGTCCCCATTTTCTGTTCTCTGATGTGCTGTATCTTTTCCTACGCCTGTCAGCTCATTATCTTTCGCAGATTAATGACAGTTGTGCTTGTTAATTTGAAATGGATGTGTGTGATTAATTACGACATCAGAACAACTCAGACATGCTTGGTGCTGCTCTGCAGACCAAGGAGTGCAGCGTTCCTATGGGGAAATTCATTTTTCATTAGAACCATGATAAATACATTATGTAGATTAACACTATAAGCAGTTTCTTGTTTTCTGTGCCATAGTCATTTTCCTTACATAATTGCCATAGAGTTGGAAAAAAAGCCACAATTCAACTGAATGTTAAAGTCAAATCACAGCAGTGGATTTTCTGTCTCCTGTGTTGTTTTTCCCTTTTCTTTTTTTACCTCCGCTCATTTGCATTAGTTGTGGCCTTAGGCTGGCACCAGACAGTAGTTCCAGGTTTGTCAGAGATGCAGCAGCCATTTTGAGATTTCCAGGAGGCAGCATTAAGTGTGTTGTGCTGTCATCACTCTCTCTCGCTTCCAGTGGAAGTCATCTGCACACCATTTCGACAACACTACACATGTTGCATTGTCTTCATTTGCAAACTGTGATGTGAAAATTTAGCTGTGAACAGTGTAGATTTGTAACAGACCTGGGGCTTAACGCTATTTCAAGAAAATAAGTAGAGAACAGTCGTGACGTCTTCATTACATAATGAAATAAAATTGGCTACATTTTTATTGTTCAAGAAAGTGATGAATATTACTGACGAAGTGGGAACTTCTCGTGCTGATTGAAAGCCTCATTTATTGATCATAATCATTTTCATTAGACTAATTCATCATAGGAAGACCAGCTGGGTGCCATAACCAGGGGGCTCCAATTAGACTCAAGTATTATATTGTCATTGCACATCGGCCTGTTTCGCACAGTTTAGAAATGCAAATACTGCCCATTAGTGTGAACAACAGGGAGAATACAAGAGAAACAAAGCAACAACATATGCATAGCCAAAGCACTGCAGTGCTTGTGGACATCGCTTCAATGCCCACTCATCTCAGGGTCATACTTACACACAGGTCTACCAAATAAGAGAAGGTGTGTGTTTGTGTGTGTGTGTGTGTGTGTGTGTTGGGGGCTGGGTTAAGGCCAGAAGTTAAGTTACAAATAACAGTTGCAAAAATGTTGTGTTGGTCAGTTGTGTTTCACACCCTCTTTTGTAATTCATCATTGAGTAATTGGTACTTTGGGTTTCTGAGACCCCTCAGAGAACAGTAATGACAGGAGGGGGACACTTTAGAACTGCACTAGCACATATCGCTGTGCTGCACAGATTCAATTTGCATGTCTTGCTTCGCTTCTTGCCTCTAATGACAGGGCATGCATGGCGCTCAGGCCAGATGCTAAAGATGCTAATATCTAATGTAGAGTTCACATTTATATGCAAATACTTGCCCTAGTCATGGAAGTGTAACAATATGATTGCCTGTTGTCAGATGACTTGCGATGGTAGTTGCTTTGACTTCACATGAAGAGTGCCTTGCAGAACACAGAGGAGACGGTGATGTTAAGGTGGCAGAATTATTAAATGGAACACGCGCACACACACACACACACACACACACACACACACACACACACACACACACACACACACACACACCCCAATACCTCTCCATACACATGCATATTTTGTTGGTCTGAATGAATCAGTAGACACTGAGAAATAGCTTATAAACAACCTCTGTGTAAATACTGTTGACAGTGCAATAAATCAAAAGAATGTTGGAATGTAATGTGAACACAGTCAACAAAAATTGAGTTTGATCTCTTTCTATGCAAACAACTCTCCTTGCGTTTATCGTCATCCTATTCTGTTCTAACATTTATCTGCAAAATCACATCTTCTCTTGCTCAAATTTGCTGAGCCTTAATGAAATGTTAGCTTTTAGCACGGGGCTAGAGCAGTTAGTCCCTTTGATAGACTTTAAAACACAAACAAATGAACTGGCAATGAGAGGTAGTAGAATCATGACATCTTCTGCAGCTCTGCTTCATTATGGGCTCATTTCCAATGGTTAATCATTCACCCCCCAAAAAACATCATCATGCCATTATTCATCACCAGAGCTGGTAGGAGGCCTCCTGGAGAAGAGGCTGAGGAAGATAAAGAAGAAGAATATCTGCCTCACTACATCCACAGCATGGCCATGGCTGCTTTTACTTGCATTGGCAATTACAGGAAGTCATTAGGCAGACTCAATTAAACAAACATGAGCTCAGCTGGAACTTTGTGACACATCGTGTTTTCTCTTGGATCTTTCCCGAGCCTAATGTGTTTGAGACTGCAGAAAGCAACCGTCTCCCCAGTGCTGTTGTGTAGCTGCTAAGCCCACTTGTAAAACCAATGTTTACAAAAAGGCACACGAAGAGCCAACACTATTCAGTCCACAATGGTTGTTTTTAATTCAGTGTGTTTGTGTTTGTGTGTGTGTGTGTGTGTGTGTGTGGTGGCAGTGGCGGGGGGTTGGAAAATCCTGTAAATTGTGGGTCCAAATCCCATCTGCCACCATTGTGTCCATGAGCAAGGCAATTTACCCTAAGTTGCTAAAGGGGAGACTGGCCCTGATGATGGTAAGTTAGTTTGGATCAAAGTGTCTGCTAAATGCAAAAATGTGTGTGTTTTCCAATTAAAAAGGGAAGAGTTCTGACCAGTGATGGGATCAAATCGGTTGCCAGGACAACAAACAAGTAGAAGCACAACCAATGTCAATATTTCATGTCACTGTTTTCAGGGAATTATGCACTTTGAGAGTTAATCCAATCCCCCCGTGAATTGTATTTGTATGCAAATTAGATGCCTGTACATGAATTTTAGGTGTTCCCAATATGACCATTACCATGTTGAATGGAAACCCTGTTAGTGATGTCAACATTAGAAGTCAACAGAAGTTTTTCTTTATTTAGTGCATAAGAAAACACTGCCATTAAGTTATGCCCTTCGTTGATGGTTAGAACTTGTCTTGAAGAGCTACTCAATCTCAAAAACAAATGATGTAAAGTCTAGGCTACAGTCTGTGATATCAGCTGCCCACCTCACTTCTATTGACACGAAAACTATTGTTCTTCCAGCCCTGAGCATCACTTTACATTTGCAAGAGGCCAATTCATAACTTGAGTGCTGTGACCCTGTAGTCATCTAAGTGATCACCCTCCTGTATTGTTGTAATTACCACCTTTCTGCTGCTTCAAGAGGGACTTAGTATTACCCTGCTAAGGCATGTTGTTGCAGTTTGTGTCTTTACAATGTATTTGCTGTACAGCTGAAGCTTTTACACTGAGGCTTCAAAGTGTGGGTAGACAAGCCGTTAGCAAATGGGTGAGTGAAAGCAACTCTGATACTGAATGTTTGAATGGTGATGACCGAGGTGATGGACGCCGACCTTCTACTCATTTGTTTGACGTCATCGCTCAGTGCACAGGTCTCTCTGCACTATTGATGGTGCATGACTAGTCCAATATAAGCGCCCAGCCAAGGACAAAACCAACATCACTCCTGATGAGTTGGTCTTCGTCACACAACCACACTGTGCATATGCTTCCTGTTTTCTACTGAGTTCTTATTCAGATCACAGTAGATCAGTGCAAGTCTCAGTAAATAACAGTCAATTTCTCATGTCTTTCAAGAAGTTTGGAGATGAGAGAGAGGAAAGCAAGAAGCTGAGGAAACAATGAAGTGCTGAGGCACTGGATCATAATTATAGATAATTAGCTGCTCCTTCCAGAAGATGCTCTTCCCAGTGACTGGTGTGGGAACCTAATTGAGAGAGGTGGGGGTAGTTGAGGCTTAAGTGGAAAATGTGGAGGTGGTGATGACTTTAGCTCTTCAGCTGGTGTGGTGACAGTTTCGGAGGGAATCACAGATTGTCGACATGGGGAAAGTGGATGACTGTACTGTGAATATCACATTGTGGACTGCATGGGATGTGACTATGTGCCAGTGCATTCATCAAGCAGTAGGGATGGGATGTTAAAAACCAATCAGATACTTGATACAGAGTAGGCTGCCGGTCTTTCTCAGCTGTAGATGTATTGTGTATATATGTGTGTGTGTGTGTGTGTGTGTGTGTGTGTGTGTGTGTGTGTGTGTGTGTGTGTGTGTGTGTGTGTGTGCGGTGCAGTATATTTGTCTGTGTGTATCTACATCTGCGTGTGTATGCATATGTTTTAATGTTCTTTTGGAAGAGATCCATGCATGATGAAAGTATTTGCATCTTAACATCTTAAATCAAATAAATACAGTTCATATATTTTTTGTTTTTCTGTGACATGCAACCAAATCAACACTCCCGTAGCCAAAAGCTGTATGGTTGACTGACATCAGGCAGTAACAGGCCTCGTGTGTGTCAGCAGAAAGGAACTGATGCAAAGAAAAGAACAATCTAGAGTATCTAGGGAGAGTTAAGCTCCGCTGGAATAAAACTTTCATGGATTCATGGATATGCTACTCAAGAGGACAATACGCCATGTTGTCTCCGTTGCTAATGACTAGTCCAGTCAAGTCAAAGTTAGCTTTATTGTCAATTTCTCCACATGTGCCAGACATACAGAGGAATCGAAAGTACATTTCTCGCTGTCCCACAGTGAAGCCAAAATGCACAACAGATAAGACATTTGCTCGTACTAAAGTAAAAAGGTGCACAATAGATAAGGACATTTTTCCTAACAACAAACAGTAAAGAAGACAAGATCATAAGACAAAAACACAAGAATTTCAACTCAGTCATTTTTTTACCTGCAGAACTGGTAACTGGTAACAGAACTGGGTCTGTTTACTTCTGAAAATCAAATATGCCTAAACCTCTCCAAGCTTATGTCACCTCTTTTCTCAGTAGCTGTTTCTACCTCTCTGATTGCCTTTATGAAAAAATGCAATTTCAACTGTGTGGAAATCGAACAGTGCTTTTGCTGAATTGGCTGCTTTTTCCCACCCATAGGCTATTTCTGAAACACAGTTTCTGGAAATCACAAAGCATGCTAAAGGCATAAATCCACAGCTCCTAAGTGCATATAGTTCAAGCTGAGCTGAGCTGATGCACGAAAGGCGTCAGTGTTTTATTTTTTGTGCCACAGACCATGGGATCATGTGCATGAACAGACTGCACATGAATAGAGGAACATTGGACAAGGCACAGCAGAGCTTTTGGACCTGCGGCCCTCGTGCCTTTGTGTTCAGCAAAACTGATGAAGGTG
This sequence comes from Tenualosa ilisha, assembly GCA_015244755.2. Lineage (NCBI taxonomy): Eukaryota > Metazoa > Chordata > Actinopteri > Clupeiformes > Clupeidae > Tenualosa > Tenualosa ilisha. The sequence continues at coordinate 3,636,728 of PYXC01001801.1, read as the reverse complement.
CCTAGTTGATAACACAGATGAAATCCTCACATAGGTTGCTCTGTTGCAAAGAACTATCCTGTTGTTAGCATTTATTAGTAGAGGTATGTCAGGGTATCAGAGGCAGGATCCAAACACTCAACACCGGAGGCATTAGTAAAAGAAAACAGGTGCGCTGTGAAACAGAAAATTATTCACAACGTGGTGCACGATTCCAGACAAAGAGAAGTAGCGAGCACAGTCAAAGAAAAAATCCAAAAGGAGACAAAAGCAAACATAGAACTTTCAGCTGGGCACAGTGGGGAACAAGCAAACTCGACAAACACAAAAAACAAACCAAAACAAATAAGCAAGGGCATGGAGGAGTAGAAACGTAAACACTAAAGGGAGCTAAGTGGAGAAGACAGATAAAGACAGGTAAACTTAATGCAGACAATTAAAAGACATTTTTTTAACATATGACATTGATTGGCCACTATGGGATTGCACACCTCCCTCCTTTAGGGTTGAAAATTTCCAACTTTTATAAGCAAGTGTGAACCAGATTGCAAAACAATCTAAGAACAGCACAGAACCATTCAACCATTCAGAGTATCAGCTGTTGTTGTTTCTGTATCATACACTGTTTTACTTCACGGTCACTAAACCTTTGACTTCCTTGGCCTCGACTTCCTTGTCATGAGTTGGTTCCATTCAACTGGGGGTATGGTTGTGGGCACCACAAACTGATGTTGGAGGCATGCTCCTTACCTGATGAAGTGAACATGAATTCCAAAGGGAATATGAAAGGCACAGTATGTGTTTCATGTGAACTAAAAAACATGCCAATTATGTTTCCTCCATAAATCTCCCCCTCAGTTTTATCAGGATGATCATCCATAAAATATATACTTTGTGTGTATGGATATTCATGCCCTTACAGCATTAACTCCCCAGCTAATAAATGCTCCTCTTTCAGCGAAGCCTAATTGCATAGCTTTTAATCTCCCCACACTAATTATGAGCCAAGCTCCCACCAAAAACACATTCAGGCATAATGAACTTGCCAGTGTTTCCCTAATACACCTGAAGAGTGAATATTTATGTCTGGGGAATAAGAAGCGATTCATTCAGGCCTTTTCCAGCAGAAATCCCCAAACGGAGTTCGGGTAAGCATTAAACACGTCCACTCATTTCAAATAACATCATGACAACATGACACACAGACATGGGTGCTGCCAGTGACACACTGGGGGTTGTTGATGTTCATGTTGGTCACTGTTTGTTGGAGTGTGTGTGATGGATGGCACCTCTCCACACACACACGCACACACGCACGGGCACAGTAATGGTGAGCCATTAATCATGGGCACTAGAGCGGGGGCCAGCCTGGTGAAGTAGAGTCGGCTGTGCTCAAGCCAGAGACGACGGAGAGTGACGTGAGGATGGCACAGCGATGGGCACAGCAGGAGAGATTTGGCCCTGCATGTGTGAACGCATTTCCTCCTTTCCTATTCTCATATCAGTGAGTTTTCAACTTTACTTTTTGCCCTTCCTCAACCTGTGCTGTCTAGTCTGAAGTCACTCAGGGTTCTTTTTTTTACTTTTGTTCCCTGCAAATCAACCACCTCATATATGTCATTGTGTGGGCCAGAGGCTAATTCTGCTTAAGCCAGTCCTGTCTGATCTTGGAAAATAGGCTCTACGTGCAGTTAAAGCAGGGGTCTGCTCTTTCCTTTTGAAAAGTAGGAATTTAATTAGCTTGAGTTTGACATAGTCATGATGAATGTATTAAGTTCTTCATTTCAAAATCAAGTTTGAGCAAAAGGTAAGTGCATAAACTTTTTACTTGCTGAAGAAACCCAGCTCAGTCAGATTGAGAAGAGCTACTTTTGCATAATGACAAATAACAACTGATTATATTGTCAGCATCTTCACAACATATAGCATACAATGGAGACTTTTATGCTCTTTGTGTAATGTGTTCATTTAGTGAAGTCAAAAGACAAGCACATCTAATGAAATACCCTAAAGAGAACATCATCACATCAAATAGTGCTGACACACATTATACACACACAATATATAAACAAATCAGCACATTGAATTGAACTAATATTGGAATGGGCGTGCCTGAAATGTCTAAAGGACCACCAATGTATGTTTCCCTGTCTAGATAATATTGCAGAAGTGGCATTAAATGTGTGTGGAGATGGAAATCTTTTCTTCAATTTTTCTATTTTAATTTCTGAGCACCAAACTCACGCAGCCCCCAAGCTGTGAAGTCACCGTTGCAGGGTGCTGTCAGTAGGTATGACGGTGACGGAATTTGGTGCAATCTAGACCAAATATTGAAACGGCATCCAACGCCAACTGATGGGGGTAAGGAAGCTTCCTTTTCTTATGCCACCATCTGTTAGCGTTAGCTGCCAGTCCACAAGTTCAGTCTTCAGTTGTACCAAATGCTATCATTCTTAAACCTACTGACAGCACTCAGCAGCCACAAAGAACAGGGACATGGGGTGATTGACTCCAGATTTTCCTTTAATGACCCACTGAAATGTCACCCTGCACTGCAGATATTCGTAGCTGATTGATTGACTGCCCCATTGATATATTGAGTAAACACTGGTTGTCTCAGAGATGTTTGTCACGTCAACTCCAGCTGAGGGGTAAAGCATTACATAATTACAACTGCATTAATAACATTAATTACAATGCACATTCATTAGTTCACTTCACATCAGAGTCCTACTTACCAGGGACTTTTCATGTTGAGCAGTGAACAAGATGTTCTCATTTACATATTTTATTCAATGGTATATTCGCATAGTTTTCAGTGTAATGTAAATTATTTTGTCTTTTGGTTTTTCAGGACCAAGGACTTTACACTGAAATACTTTACACCTAAGGAGATCTGGATGCATATGTTAAGTGCAAATGTGTTATCTGCAAATAATGTTTTTATATGATTCTAACTGATGATGCTATTTATTGGAATAAATAGTGATTACACACATACAGTCAAGCAGAAATTTATTTTAAACACTCTTTGAGCAACCAATGGCAGAGAATGAGTTCAATGATTTGCAACAGTGGGAGAGGAGAGACATGTATGTTTAATCAGAGATTCACCAGTCACTGAGCAACCAGGGGTAGACCATGCACAAGGTTTGTGGTGTTCAAGACTTTGCGGGCAGGAACGTGTGCCAGTCATGTAACACACTCCCATGAGGTGCATCCCAGAAAGGACAGATGTCTCTCTGACATTGGCTTAATATATTCTGTTTGCATAAGGGGCAATCTCATATCAATTGAAACAGGCCTGACACCATGGTCCTCATTTTTTTCTTGATTTTTTTTTGTCCAAACATTTCTCCATGTCTGAAATTGTCCTCCATGAAAATTTCAGCTTGATGTCTTGTTTGGTTTCTGAGATATGGCACTTCAAACATGGCTAGACAAGACCAAGAAAAACACTGAAAATTTCAGCTTTTCATGAGGACCACTTTTTCATATATTCCCCTCCTCTGTAGATGCAAAGACATTCTTCCCTGAAAAATTGCACACTGGGGTGGTACCATGTGAAGATGTCTAAGATCAGAGTTACAGTCTGTCCCACCATTGATGTCTTATTCATTGAGATAAACCCAGATTATATTTTTTTTCAGTGTCTAGAAAAAAAAGCCAAATTGCCAAAGCCTTCTTGAATGTGGAGCACTCGCATTTTTAAAACTTTGCAGACGTGTAGTCATTATGAGACAATGTACACGACAAAAACAAAAGAGATGGTTAGTTGTCTTGTTCCAAAGTTACAGGCCTTTCTATTTCTCCTGAACTGTGTTTTTTTCTGTAAATATGCCAATTTTACTGCCTTTTTGAAGTAGAGGATGAAATGTTGACAAAATTCCTCCTTTTGTGGCAATAGTGTGGCATGTTGTGGAGCAAGTAAATGTGTAAGATCTCGCTTTTACCGTCTCCTCAGAACATGGCTGACGTTGGAAAAAATGAAATACAATCTTTGCCAAAAGCCAAGAGCCAAAAAATGAAGTGAAAAAGTGATGTAAAATACATATTTTTGTTCACAAGTGGTTTTGAGAACGGAGTGCTAACCATTTCAAAACTTTGCCGAAGTCAGAAATAATGAACTCCTACATTAGGCCTAAATAACGATTTTTCTGTGAAGTTGACAATTTTATTACCCCCTTGGAAGGACAGAATGAAATGCAAACCCAATTCTTCCTTTTTATTGAACTCTCTCTATCTATCACACACACACACACACACACACACACACACACACACACACACACACACACTTTCTACAGCTGCATGTGACTGAGATCAAAGAGGGCAGAAATTAGCAGTGGGCTGATGCACTCATGCTCATTAAATGATTAGTCTTATCTGCCACTGGGCATTCTGCTTTCTGATGTGGCAAAGTGCAAAGCTGAATACACACACACACACACACCTCCACCTCCCTCTCTCTGAAGCCTTCACTTCGTGTCTGTTTCTTCCAGCAATCAAATTCAGTGCTACAAAGTTGATCTTAACTATGACAGATCTGAATCTGTGTGTATGAGAACCTATTTTGCAGATGCAGTGTTTTCGTTAGTCTCGCCTTTGAAAGGCAATATTAAGAGCAATGAGTTTCAAGTGTCTGGCAAGTATCTTTTGTTCTTTCCCCACATCCAGGACCTTCCTCATTCCTGCCATCTTTCTGATAGTCATAACATGCACATTTTTCTGAGTGCTTCAACACTTGGGCCTCATTCACATGGGATCAGTGCGTTCACAGTGCGAGCATGATTTTGGTCCGTTTTCATCTAGGATGCATGTTACTGTAACAGATTAGACCATGCACACACCATGTGTGTTTTCATTTAGGATGCATGTTACTGTAACAGATTAGACCACGCACACACCATGTGTGTTTTCATTTAGGATGCATGTTACTGTAACAGATTAGACCACGCACACACCATGTGTGTTTTCATTTAGGATGCATGTTACTGTAACAGATTAGACCACGCACACGCCATGTGTGTGTTCATCTAGGATGCATGTTACTGTAACAGATTAGACCATGCACACACCATGTGTGTTTTCATTTAGGATGCATGTTACTGTAACAGATTAGACCACGCACACACCATGTGTGTGTTCATCTAGGATGCATGTTACTGTAACAGATTAGACCATGCACACACCATGTGTGTGTTCATTTAGGATGCATGTTACTGTAACAGATTAGACCATGCACACACCATGTGTGTTCCGTGTGGCTCACATTGTGCTGTCTGTTAAAAATAGAGGAGAGTTCTGTTATCTCTCCATGTGCTGTGCGTGGTATAACATGGACTCCACAGGCTTTAAACGAGAACTTGGGCACCCGGTTCACACAGGAGACCGTTTGTGGTGTGAATACACCACCGTCAGTGCACATGTACTGTGAACACACAGTAATGGTTATGGACCACAAATGCACTGACTGCTGTGTGAATGAGGTCTTACGCATGAATGTTTTTTTCTCAGTTATAAGACAAACATAACAAAAAAACACCACCCCTTTAAAAGACTTTGCTATTTATTCTGTCTGTATTATTCACACATATATATAGCTACTCTTTCTCTCTTTTTTGCAATATCGGTCCTTTCATTTTCCACTCGAAGTATCTTTTGCTCCCTCCTGGTGGCCAGCCTTCAGCCGTGACAAGCTGTGATGTCCCCTGCTGTCTTTGTGATTGAACTCCATTTCCCAGCTGCCTTTGTGATGAGTGTTCTGCAGGGGGTTAGTCAGATCGCTGGCAGTGGGGTGCTCTCGTCCCATCAGGACTAATGGACAAGATGGAAGATGCTACTTACCCTCTTGTGTTGACTGGGAGACAAAGACAACAGTGGGAGTCCTGGGAGATATTTTTCTTGTTTTTTTCAGCTTTCAGCTTTAGGAATCAACTTTGGTTGTATTAAAAAGACAACAGCTGTGAAATTGTGTTGTATTCATTTAAAAAAACAGCTTAATGTCTAAAACCTGAATGTATTATTTTCATGATGTTCATTTTTATTATTTTATTTTCTCTCCCTAGCTACAAAGCTGTTGCTTCATTTTTGACAGCTTGTGGTTGATTGCCAGCCACTTGTCTGGATTTGAATAATTTCCGCTCTGCTTGAGTTGAGGATCGATTCATGTCAAAATTCAGTTGAGCTCGACTTGGCTTCCCTCACAATAACCACTTGGCTTCAAGCACTCATCAGTCTGTACATCATCATCATCATCCTCATCATCATCATCATCACCACCCAGAGCTCAAGAACAAAAGGGGGGGGGGGGATTCTTCAGACAAGCCTTATCTAGAATGTTCTATAGGGTCCTTAGACTCCTCATCACACCAGTTGATCCTACGGCCCCATCCAGCCATCTGCACAGAAGCCTCTGTCTGTTCTCTGTTCCTCTCCCCGAGACACTCATAAACCTCTTGATCTTCCCCGTCTGCTGCTACCCTCCTGCTCTGCCGCCCTCTCACACTGTGAGCTGAGACGAAGCCAAATATCATATTTCTGTCTTTATGAGCCCGTGGTGCACATAAGCCACTTGGCTCTTTCATATCCTCCCCCATCTCCCACCACTTCCTCGTGGGTTCATCCCACCAAGCCTCCTCTGAAAGGTGCTCGTAAATGCGGTGAAATGACACCAATTTCATTTCAAGGGTATTGGAACAGGCTGCCGACTGATGGATGCTGCTATGTCACCAGAGCCCTGCACTGCAGAAAGGAGGGGAGAAACCTGTGTGGTTTGAGAACACAGAGGATGACTGCATTATACTCGCTCTCAAGCCTTCACCATAATGTGCCTTTCCAATAGCTGTAGAAAACAGTGACGTGAGTAGTTAGGAGTACAGAGGAACAAAATGGTGAATATTGATTGAGACAAAAGTGCTGCTGTTCACTTTTGTAGTCTGACTTTAAACTGGGCGCCTAATGCCATACTGGAGGGTAAGTAAATCAAATAGTACTGTAAGTGTGAGAAATGGACCACAGCTAAGCATTTAACTAGCTTTCTATATGTCTCCACTGATGAAGACGAAGGGTTGGAGATTAGGGGACAAAAACAGATGTTTTTGCTGTTCTCCCTTCACTTTGTTTTATAGATGTTAGCAGGAGCCTGGGAAAGGATCCAACCAAATAAAGTTGGGCGTATTTGTTCAATTTGATGTTATAATTGTGCAGTTGCAGGCGCTTCCGTCCGGACAACATGGACTTGCAGCAGGGCTGGGTATTGAGGCCATGTCAAGCAACTGTCAGTCGGTGAAGTTTCAGCTGCGACACTCATGCCAAAATATAGCCTATACTATGAACCTGTGGCTGTATAAGATGTGACATATTCAGGGCATGATAAATATAGTACCATTTTTGGCCCTACCACTACCACCATCCTATTAAACTTTTTCATTTGCTGTAAGTAATCTTTCATTAAAGCCATTTGTAATTACAACACATTCTACAATGTAATTACATCAACAACGATCTCCAAAGAGCTTTACAGCTTAATCACATGAGAGATTGATCTTCCCTGACTAGCTTGTGGTGAATTACAAAACTAATTTCACTTTGGCCCAATCCCAGCCTCTGGCGAGACCAAATTCATATCTTTCCTCTCTGCCTCTGTCTCTTCTCCTGGCAACGGGCTAATCACTGGTCTGTGTGCCACCTGCTCCTGACACCCACTGTAGTTCCTCTTGGTGGAGGGGGGGGCATGACAGGCGAACACCCCCCTCCACTACCACCCCAAAACTCTCGCCAGTTTCTCTGTTAGACCTGCTGTCCCTGGTCCTGGGAGCTGACTGAGAGCATTTCAGCAGATGGGGCCCTTGACACACACACACACACACACACACACACACACACATACACACACGAGTCACTGTCACACCATCTCAGCCACTGCGGGCAAAATGTGACAACGAAGTTGCTTGTTTTTTCATAAGTGGGTTTTGACATGCTGAGAAATGTTTGAACATGCATTGCACGCTCGCCCAACAAGCACATTTATGAGCGCTGTGACAAATGCGCACAAACAAGCGCAAAGTTATTGCGTTTCTTTTGGAGAGTCAAGCTGACTGACTTTAGCCTCGGGAGGTGCAGGCTCTTGTCACCCATGACAGCGAGGGTCCGGAAAGAGGACATCATAAATGTTGTGCGGAAGGAGGTCGTCATTCAGCAGACTGCTCCGCTGACAGCTAACCTCCGTGCGATCAGTGGCTTGGCAATGAGATTCCCCACCTTGGCAAAGCGGGGGAGCCAGGTGGGGAATCTCACCCTACCATGTCGCGCTGTCCCTGGGCCAACCGCAGCAGAACACACGGCCATCTGGGGAATTAATCGCCCTGGAACGTTATCAGTGTCGCTAACTTCCCCCGCGCCCTGTGCCTCATCACGCTATGTACGCCCCCCCCGCACCCACTTTCCCACTCCCACCCATGCCTTCACCCCTTCATCCCTGCCCTAGCCTCCACAGTCTCTTTTGTGCCTATGCCCCACGACCCTGGGGCTGAGTCAGCAGTTTATGTGGGTGCCAGGCGATTGGTTTCTTTCCTGCTGTGAACTCAAATGAGCCCTTAGCGCTTGGCAACATCCATTAAACTGCAGTACACAAACACGGCCCCTCTCTCATACACACCCACACACACATACTACTCTCTCTCTCTCACAAAGACACACACATACACATATATATTTACACACACAAACACACACCGGGTATCATTTTCCACACTAACCACTGAAATAGCCTCGAAGCACGGACTATTGATTCTCAGTGATATATGATTGCATAAATGAGGAGGAGTTACAGGCAGATGCGCACACTCTGATCGAACACACACCATCAAACTGCTCTCCTCCAGCTGCACACACACACACACGCACACACACCTATCTCCTGCTGAGTCACACTCCTTAGTGGCTCTTCCCCTCTGCTGAGGCAAAACGTGTGCCTCCATCGCTATGTTGGTTTGGTTCATGAGTGAGTCAGTGTGCGTCAGCATGGCCCGTCATGGCTGATTGGCATGGAGGGCTTGTCTGTGCCTCATGGTTATGCCCTGCCTCTGATTACTTCTAACAGAGGGCACTGGAACTTTGGCTGGCTGTGTTGGTGTTCAAAAGCCCTCAGGCTGGCTCTGCCGCTGCCGCTCTTCTGCTGCTCTTCTGCTGCTCTTCTGCTCAGTATTGTCCTACTACATCAGGGTACTCTCCCAAGGCCTCAGTTTTTCCAACTAGATTTTCTAGCAACCAATTAGTGAACAGATTTTGAAGGCAGAACGGAGATTTTATCGTAAGTTCACACAATGCAAGTAAACACATGCCTTTTAAGAGTGTCCAGACACTTTCATTTTGTCTACTTTGTCATGCTGAAATTCACGTTGTCTAAAATGATACAATGAATGATAGTTATGATTATTTTGGGGCTTTTTGCTAGAAACCACATTTACATATGCATGATAACCTTTGAAACCATTTTGATTGGTCCGATAATCTTTCTCCCTGCCTGTGTCTGTTTTTTGGGATGTATGTGTGTGTATGTGTATATGGGTGTGTGTATTTGTGTGTGCATGCGCGTGTGCATGTGTCTGTCTGCCTGTATGCGCCTGTTGTGTGTGTGTGTGTGTGTGTGTGTGTGTGTGTGTGTGTGTGTGTGATCAGGTGGCGTATTTGTTCAGAGGATATTAAAACTGCCTCGGATTCAAAGTGGTGGCAATCTCATGAAGCGAGAAGCACTCCAGATCTAAATGCCACCACCTCTCCTGCCTCCTAATAAGGGGGAAGAAAAAAAAAAAAGAAAAAACTCAATCAAATGCCACACAGAAGGGGGGGGGGGGGCTCCAAAAGCCCTTAATCTGATTAAACCCATCTGCTTCTGGGTTGCTAACTTTAGTGTTAGCCACACTGCCGATGCCGGCTTCCCAATATTTGAATTTAATCGGATGTTTGGGAGGCCAAATCATCTTGAGATTTATACTGTTTGTCAAGTGAGTGAGCTGGCCCTGGGCTTCAGTGTGTGGTTTAGGGGAAAGGTGTGTGTGAGTGGGGGAGAGTAACGCACAGTAGTGTGGAGTGCAAGGCCATTGAGTGATTCAGATGGGAAGAAGGCAATTAACATTTAAAATGGCAAACAGCATTAAAATTTACAAGCAATTAATTTTTTAACACTGTGTCTATCATGAGGGTCTAAAATGGCGCCTGTCGCCGGTCTATTCTGGAGAGAGAGAAAGAGAGAGAGAGATGCTGGAATTGGAGGATCTGCATTGTACTTTTAATTCAAAGTGATGTGTTTCCTTTTTGGCCCTAAAAAGGCCCCTGGTCCCTGAAGGCCGAGTGAAAACCAAGGAAGGAGGTGAATGAGAGGCGGTTTTAAAAGCGACGCTGTGCCCCAGTGGAGCTTAGGGGAGGTAATTAGCCAGTCTTTCTGCTCGTTCAGTCTCCATTTCCTGAGCCCAGAGGACATCTCTCTGTGACTCCTACTCTACAAAACACATCAGTGGGCTCGGCGTTTTGTTTGTGTGTAGTGTGTGTGTGTGTGTGTGTGTGTGTGCCTCAATGGCCTACCTTTTATCTCTTTCTCTGAGACTGACAATTTTCCTTCCCTCTGCTCTAAACAGCTCACCAAGTGACAAACTTCATCCCGCCTCTTCTCTCCCCATCAGGGTGGCGCACAGGCCTTATTTGTATACCACCTACCAATCATACACACACACACACACTCCACGGGTGGCCCAGGAGTCGGGCCCCTGCTGCAGAGCCCCTCGGTAGAGATCTGGCACCGGCAGCTCCCCCTCACCTCCCTCTGAGGTGGTAATTAACTCAGTCAGATTGAGCCATCAGCGCTCCCAGCCACGCATGGCAGATCTGGGATGAGACAGACTTCAAATCCATATACAGTATGAGGCCTTATGTGACAGATATCATAAGATACAGATCATTTACTACATGACACTGCACTTCAAATTTTGTCTCCCTAAAACTGTGTTCTATAAATATAAATGGGAAAACAATGTTGCCTGAAACTCTAAACTGTCTTGGTGTGTTTGACAATGTTTACCTGCCAGATGTGCTAAATATTTAATTAATCCTATAGAAAACCAGAGGCAGTGGAATATGGAACGCACTGCAGTCGTTTTCTCATTAGAGAGCAACACACTGGTAGGGTGTGGGTGAAGCAGGAGGCCAAATCCATTTTACCAGCTGCAGAGCCTGATGAGTGGGGATGTCCTCAGGAAATGTACTCCACTGTGATGATCACAGTAGACCCCCCCCCCCCCCCCCCACACACACACCCCAAACATCCACTTATACACATCAGTAGTCATAAATTCACTGAGCATCAATAGATACTCTTTAATATTTAAAGCCAACACAGGTTCCTTGCTTTTACATAGAGGTTAACTTAAACAGAAACATTTATGAACACCCTTAGAGGCGTCTCTCAGAGCAGTGGACTCCAGAGTAGAACTGCTCCATGTCTTTTCCAGAATCCGCTGACGTACGTAGCTCTCTGAAGTTAGTTAATTCACAGAGAATTTTAAAGTAAAGATTAGCACTAAGCTGGCCCAGCTCATCTAGCTGAGAAAAGGCTCTGAGGAACTCACAGGAGATGCATAGAGTTCCCTACTCATCATTGGAAAAGGACAATAGAGTAATAATCTTTAAATACGACAAACGTTTTTTTTTTTTTTATGTGTTTGTGTGTTCCATGCCACTGTTGGCTTCTTTGGCAGGTGATTTGGTAAAGCGATGAGCAGCACTGACCATTGTAACCACTCCCCCTCTCACATACCACACACTCTCACAGTACAGCGATGAACCAGCGCATAGGTAAAAAGCCATTTGAGTCCGGTACTGAGTAGTCATTGCCATAATGCCATTAACAGGGTTAGAATGCATACTAATTTGAAAATATGCTGTTGTTGATGTGAGTTCTGAGCTGGGTAATGGAGTATTGATAAGTGGGTAGGAGTTAAGGCTTGGACTGGGTTTAAATCAGCTGCAGCACATTAGGGAGGTCATTAGGACACGGCACACAGCCTGTGCCTACACAGTGAAGCATGGCTCTGCCCCCAACATGGTGCTGAGGTGCAGCTGGGGCCTGCTAGCTTGATGAGCCGTGTTATCGCTCCTGTCCTTCGAGGCCATGTTTGGGTGGGCTGTACCACTCTGTCCCAGAGGGGGGGGGGCACTTGGGGGTGAACACTCTAGGATGATTTACCCAGTTATTATATTCATGCATGTCCTCCTTTCTGTTCATTTCTCCTCTCTTCCCACTTTCTGTCTCTTAGGCGTTTAACATATTCTCATTCTCTGCCTCTTTTTTCCTGTCTTCACTTTTCTTTTTTCCCTTTGAATTTTGTCTCCCTGAGGCAAGTAGTATATTCCTTCATGTCTTCATACTTCCCCACCTCTTTTTAGGCAGCCTGTTCAGAGTGGCACCTCAGGTGGATCAGCATTCACATGTTGCCCATGGGAGCTATTCAGGGTCGTGAAGGGGGATTGTTTCAGTGAGAATGAGAACCCACATGTGTTCAGTCAGGAGCTTCTTACCCCCTGACAGACACACACACACACACACACACACACATGCATACAAATACAAGCGTACACACATACTCACATGCACTCATGCAGCCTCACAAACACACAAATGTGCAGGTGTATGAGCTCAAGCCAAAGCTTGCTAATAGCCCACTCACCAAAGCAGCACACTCTGCATTAGTCACACAATTTCAAAAAGAATAAAATATCTAGCTTTATTTTTGTTCCTTTACTATTCCCTCAACCCAACCACTGTAGAAGCTGCAAAGTGCTGTTGTGTAAGTGGGTCCATAAGAGCAGCACAGGCCTGTCCACACTGTCTGACTGCTGTAGGAGCTCCACTCTCAGACCAGTCCAGCCTTTCACTCGTGGTCTGTTTATCAGAGGTCTTTTTGTCAGGTTGTGATGATCCCACGTCATCATAATGCTGTGGGCTTGCTTCATCCTCCCAGCCCTTCAGAAGTGTTTTATGTAACCCTCACTCAGCTCAGCAGCGTGTGCGTTAGTCTTTGAGTGTGTTGTGAGGTAAAGCTCTGCTGCCATGGACACAGGAGGCCATCTGTTCCTGCTCACTCTGTATAACACTGATATAGAAGTGGGGATTTTCAATCCAGCTGAATATCTTTTGAAAGAACTAAAGTCATGTAAAAATTCAAAGTTCAAATTCATAGTCATTTTGTTTTTGTTTGGTCATTAAATTTCCATTTTTTTTGTACAGTAACTCACACATATCATCAGCAAGACCCATGAACAAGAGAAATATTGTAACCAAGACATGGACAAGTGAAATATCATAGACAAGACCCATGATTGCAGTTTTAAAAGTGCCTGCAGCAACAGCAGTATGGCCTAGCAGTATAGACGTGAGGAGCCTGGCGTCAGGTGTGTATATAGCATTGGTTCTCCAACTTGGGTCTGGAGACCCCCAAGGGTCCACAGCACATTGCCAGGGAGTCTGTGAAAAAGTTTGCTACAAAGTATAAACTTGTCTTATGGAAAGAAAAATACTAGAGATCAGTATAGAGCATTGTGGTCATTACTCCCACCAGCATAACGTTAGTGTTAAATTAGCCTACATGATGCATTACATCAGTCTGTCAAAACACTTTCCCTAGGCACTGCAAGCAAAATTAGTTATCATCAGTTGTGTGAAACAAACAGTATTTTTTAAAGGTACACCAGGCAACGTTTTTAGGTTCATTTATCAGCTTCGATGACTAAATGGCTCATTATGGGGTGGAGGCTCTCTCGGCCGACTCTAGCATAGATTCTATGGTTACTTCACTTGAAGGATCTGAAACACCAGGTAAGAGGAAACGAAACTTATTTATTATGCTTTTATTACCAGCTTGTCAGTCAACATAACGCATGAAAATTATCATCGCTGGTTCCTATTCTTTGGATTGCAAGTAAATTCACATGGATTGATGAGAGTGTATAATATTGTTACAATTTTTTCCAAAAATCACCGACTGTACGGGAACCTCCAGAGATAAAAAAATCAGTCTTGCCTGGTAGCCTTCAAGAACGTAGGCCTAGAATGTATGTATGTATGTATGTATGTACAGTATGTATGTATGTATGTATGTATGTATGTATGTAATTACTGCTCCTGCACTGTTAAGTTTGGCAAATGCAATAATAATATGCCCATTTAAAACTGTTGTAGTATGAGCAAAATATGTTTTTAGAATAAGACCTCAAAAGCATCTGAAAGAGCAAATGACTATAATCTTATATGGTTACATTTTTGTCGCGATTATGAGGGGTCCTTGAAAAAAATCCTGCTCCATGAGCGGTCCCCGGCCAAAAAAAGTTTGAGAACCCGTGGTGTATAGAATATTGGGTTCAAATGTCTGCCGTGAATAACATTATAGGACTGCATGTCATTGCACAGAGTGACTCAGTCCCTGGATCTTGTGTTGTGTTGTGCTGAGCTGTCATCTCTCAGAGCAATCAGACTCCTTCCTGTCTCAGGAAGCCCCAAATCAGACTGGAGTGATGTTTTCCCTAGAGGTGCCATGCATTGTGAGCTCAAGATGCACATAACAAGACTTTCAACTGACTGAGAAAATGAGTCAGTTTGTCAGGTGATTGTTTGTTTTTCTTTCTTTCATCTTGCACAAAGTCAACAAAACCACAGCATAAGCTGTAACATTCTCCTTTTTTAAACCTCAAAGTGATTATGTCTCTTGCCGCTCTTATCAGCTAGCTGCTTCATGTGAACGATTTTCCATTTCTTGCAAACTATGAAACCATTCTGGCCCCCTGCCAGTTACTCTCCAGTCCCCAGGCTTCTGACTGGCTCTCATTAAGCATTCTTTAGGTGGCCGGCTCTCTGCTAAGCTAGCTAGCTTGGCATCCTGCCTCAGTGGAAACCATAAAAACGCTGCAGGGATTTGTGAACAGCTCCACTTAAATCTCTTTAGTGTGATCGAGAGTGGCTGCAGCGGCTTGTCCTCGGGTGTGAACGTCTGGCTCTTCGAGCAAAGAGGATGGCTGGTCAACAGGGAGAGGGAGGCAACAGGGAGTGGAGCAGGCCACTGACTGAGGGGTAGCTATTTCAGGAACACTGACACAGAGCAGCAGGCTTCATTGCTTACTCTTCACTGATTTTGTTTTCTATTCCCTTCATGGAGACTCATGTAAATCATGTTTTAGATTTTACTTTTTAAAATATTAAAGAATATTCTACATTCAGGGCCCAGTTTAGTAAATTATTATAATGATCATTTTGTCTCCCTGAACAATGACGTAAGTCCTTAAAGTAGAAATCCATGGTGTAAATCAATCCATAGCCCTGTAGTTCAGGGTCACCACGTGTTGTCGGTAGGAAAAAGATTGAGAAAATACAACATAGACCAAAGAGTGACCTGGCAGCTATCCTTTAACTGAGTGAGGCACAGAAACCTTTGGAAAGAAAAACGTTTTTTAGTGCTGATCAGCCAGTGAGAATATGGTGTGGAGTGGTGGAGAAATGGAGGAGCAGAGATGGGAGGAGGAGAGTGGAGTGCAGATGAGTGTCTCCTCGGCAGGTGTCTCCTCTCCAGTGCTCCTCTCCTCCACTCGCGTGTCCTCACAGTCCTCCTGCTCCTCACCTGGAGCTGCTCCTCCTACTCCCCTCCCTATGACATCAGCCATCAAAGCACTGTGCAGCAGAGGGCAGCAGTACACCTACTGGACAGGTGTGTGTGTCTGTGTGTGTGTGTGTGTGTGTGTGTGTGTGTGTGTGTGTGTTTACAGCAATAGATTGCTTTGCACGCTCCCATTCTGTCTTTCTGTGTGCATGTGTGTGTGTAAATCTTTACAGCAATAGATTACTCTGCACTCTCTCTCTCTCTCTCTCTCTGTGTGTGTGTGTGTGTGTGTGTGTGTGTGTGTGTGTGTGTGGTGTCTTTTAGGAGGCTCACGTTCCCCTTGCTTGTCACTGTCTCCGTTCTACTCCCCATCCAGTACCCAAACAGTTGGATGTGCACTCTCTGTGTGTGTGTGTGTGTGTGCATGAGTGAATGTTGCCAGAGCTTAAAGGCTGGAGGGCATTGTTAGGTCTTGCCCCATTGGGATTGCACAGAACACTTACTTTCCTTCACACTGGGCCAATGACACTGTAATGGGAGATGAGCGGGAACATCATAAAATGATGTGCTTGCATGTCTGTTTTTCTGCTCAGTGTGTGTGTGTGTGTGTGTGTGTGTGTAACTCTGTCTATATTGTTACGACGAGTCTCTGCCTTGAGGGCTCCGCCTCTTGTCTGTTCTCTGTGTTGTGTGTGTCTTTCAGGGGGTATGGGGGTGATGTCTGGCCATGGTCTGACCATGTCTCTCTGTCACTCATTCTCCTAGCTGCTCAGACTGGAGAGCTTGTTGGGAGCTCTCTTCTGATTGGAGAGTTTGTTGGGAGCTCTGCTCTGATTGGAGAGCTTGTTGGGAGCTCTGCTCTGATTGGAGAGCTTGTTGGAAGCTCTGCTCTGCTCTGACCCGCTGCCTGTTTTGGGATCTCCCTCCCTCTCCGACTCTGTCGACTTATGATTTTGTTTATCCATTTACCCCTAGACACATATTGCACCACACCCTACTTTTATACATTATACTGACATTTATATTCATATTAATCATACTATATATATATATAATATTATTGAAAATGTAATGCTAAGGCGTGGTCTCCCTCATGTTCAGTCTGCCGTGAGCCAAGTGCTCTTAACAGTGTGCTTTTGTGTTTTTGTGTGTTTTGTTTGGCCAAAAAGTGTGTGCTCACATGCATATGTGTGTGCTTGAGTTGCAATTTGACCATGTTTGTGTGTGTGTGTGTGTCTGTGGGCGGTGTCTGTTGGCATATTTTATAAATGGTTGTCTGCTGTCTGCCCCAACCTCAAAAACATGACAAAAAAATGTGTTTGCTAAAGGTCAGACCAGACATTCTAGCACTTCCATCTTTCCTCCTTCTCTCTCACTCTCTTCTTCCCTCATCCACTTCCTCCATCTATCTCTCCAGAGTCATTCTCATTCCGTACGCACCCTGCCTGTCCTGCTTGCTAGGGCAGGTCTGCTATTGCCCGTCACATACCACCGCCCATGACCACTCTCTCTCCCTGACATGGGCGAGAGGTCTCCACACGTTTGGAGATTCAGTCATGCAGACTCTCTCTGTCCCTCTGTCTTTTCTCTGTTAGCTCCTCTCTCACACACATGAACAGGCCCACACACAGACACAGACACACACCCACGTGCAGAGACAAACAGAAAGAAAAGAGAGAGAGAGCACAGTTTCTGAAGGTGCTTTTTCTTTATTTATTATGGTTGGTAACAGAGCGGAGAGTTCTGGGCCCGCTGTCTCCCGCCTAGATAAGCATAGTTGTGATTTTCATGGGCAAGGTGAGAGTAATAAGCCCAGATAATGGGCCTGTTTTCTAATAAAAGACAGAATGGGTCTATGGCAGTGAAATTTGGAAAAATGTGTTGTGCTCTCTGTGGTGATTTTATCACAGAACAGCAAAGGTAGAAACAAAGTGAGCTTTGCAGAACCAAACTACAGTAACTACTGAGAAAAATAAACTTTTTTGACTTTTTTAAAAGGAAACAACAACAAAACTTGTTTATTTATGTAAATTTATGTTTATTTCGACCAGATGTATTTACACATAGCATGCATTATATTTCCATCAAAAAAAATACTTGAAAAGCTCTTCTCTCTTCCTCCTTAGAATGGGCATGTCTGTAAAAGCAGACACAATGGCACAGAGAGATAATTAAATGTACAGAATACTAATTAAATTCACAACTGCTTGCATAGTCTACTGTATGCTACGTAAACAATGAGCCATATGGTCACTACATAACAGATAACAACCACTACATAAAAGCTAGTCTCAGGGGCGCCGTGGCTCAGGGAGCTGAGGCATCATACCATGGGCCCGGGGACCCGGGTCCGGGTCTGAGTCCGACCCGAAGTCATTTCCCAATCTCTCCTTACCTCTCCTTCACACTCATTTCCTGTCCCACTCTACTGCCCTGTCAGAGTAAAGGCGAAAAGCCCCCAAAATATTTTCTAATGGGCTCAATCACTAATGCAATGCTGCGTCGGTGAGGAGTGATTTCTCATTGACATTCTGTATGATTATGAAATTAATCATCATTTAAAAAACATTATTATTGCAAGGTCGTAAATGACTATGTTGGAACAAGCAAAGAAATCAAAAGATGATAATGATTGAAGCATCTTATTGGTCGTTTACTCTGTGGACCATTAGGCATGTGAGAAGCAGCAACGGACCTGACACCAACCAAAGAGACTGGTGTCTGTTGCTGTTGCTTTGCAGAGCTGATCCTCTTTGACAGTGGTATTAAGGAATGGGCCCTGGGCCAGAAAGGAGGGGGGGTTGTGGGTACAGATTTTGACAGGAAAGGCACTGAAGTCTTTATTGATGTCTTCTTGTCTGCTTTATTGGATATTTGAGCAGGACCTTAGGGAGCATTGTGATTTTACACACGTGCCCATGGTGACCCTACAGTGCTTTAAGTCAATAGATCAAAATAACATTTTCTCCTGTTTTAGTTGCATTGGCCAGAGGGCATTTCGACATGTGAATTGGATTTAAATGTGTACTGTGGGGGTTTTCCTCAGGTTCATCATTCATTTCATTTCTACAGAATGAAGATATCTGCCAATTACTGACTCCTCTTTGATGTTTCACTGTTGATGGCCAGCAGCTTTGACCCGGGATGCTTTTGAGATGGACACCCTCCATTTGAGGAGGCACCGCGTGTCAAAGAAGCTCCTTTTACTTTGACAGTTTTATCACACTAAAAGGTCTGCAGTGTTAGCTGATGGAACGTTAATGACATCTGGATCTCCATCTTGGATATTGTGGCTGAAGTCAACCACCATTTCAACTCTACGCCCCCCCCTGCTGGAGGCTTTGATCATGGACCTGCCATGAAATCTAGACAACAGTCAGTGAGGCTCTCACAGTGCACATTGTTAAAATACAGTCCACAAGGCCGGGACATCCTTGTCTTTACTGGTGTCATGATCAGAGTCTGTATGTCTGTATGGGCTGTTAAGAAAATGCTTGTGTCTGTTTGTCTGTGTGTGTGTGTGTGTGTGTGTGTGTGTGTGTGTGACTAGAGTCTATAGTTTGGTGTACTAGAATCCCAATGAGCTAGTTTTGGGACAGGGCTAGATATGACAGAGAGAGAGAGAGAGAGAGAGAAAGAGAGTGAGAATCTTCTGTTGACAGTTTGCTACATTGAGTTCTGTCTGGTGCAGGAAGATGAGATGTCAGATGGACAAAAATGAAAGATGAGTCAGCTTTGTCTTGATGGCACCCATAATGGGGCGAGTACTGCTGATGTGTTACAGGCAAAAGCAATTTTGACTTTTAGACGCACCGACACCTTGACAGAGCGCTGCACTCCAAGGAAGAACATTACCCATCAGGGTACATTCAGACTGGAACAATGTGACAGGCGGACTTATTTCAACTCTGCACGGAGTCTCATACCACCCAGAGTTCAAAGTTAATTGTTGGGTTTATGATCCATCACTTTTTTTTTATTTATTTATTAAATCTGACAAAATTTACCTATTGTGAAAAATGAAGAAAGAAATAAGAAAACATTCATTAATTGCCAGAAGTATCAGCCTCACCCTTTGGCAACCATTCACACTGCACTTTATTGGCTACGAACAATCAACTGAAAGCCCTTTAGTGTTGCAGGAGTTTGAAACATTTTGTGAACTTGACAGGGGACCAACTGAGGAATCATGGGCCAGTCAGAATCTCCTGAAATCTCAAGAATATTCGCGCAGATTAAGCCTCAGCTCAGGGCCGGAGTGTGCCGTCCCCTGGGCCTGACGTTTCTGCAGCGTGTGGAGACCTCTGATTTACTGGGGCTAAATGAAGCAAGACTTCAGCTACTGATTTAATGACCCAGACCTTTTTAATCAGCCCGTAATAATTAATAAGATGGAAATATATAATGAATCCAAAACAAGCCCTATATCAGCAGTTGTATGTTGGGTCTTTATAATTTCCATGGATGTCAGAAATGTTGGCTTATTAAGATTCACAGGGAAGAAAATAAGCATAATTGTTGTTACTGGCATGAACACCATCATCATCATTATTATTCTCCACCTTCTTCTCCCCACCCCACCCCATCATTCATCATCAACAACAACACACACATTAAGACCTCGTTAAAATATGGACCTAAAGTAATGCCTGTGCCCCAATTATTCCATTTTTGTGGCTAAATGAAGAAGGAAAAGGATGAAATAAATCATGATGTGCCAAGAAATATCACCAACTAAGCCGAGAGGAAGAAAGGTTTGCATTTGACAAATTGCCTGGAAACAGATTTGGTGTGTAAATATGTGAAACAGATATGAAATCAAACTGAGGGTTCATCATGAATTTCTGTCTTTCCTCATTCCTCTAATTGGTTGCTTAAATTTTATTTGACAGTTGGATGCAAACCTGCTGCAAATCAAATGATTACACACACACACACACACACACACACACACACACATGCAGATGCTGTCTGCAGTAATTCTATAGCCACCTGTCAGATATTTGTTCTCTATTTCTGGTATAATGAGGGAGATTACTGCTCAAACATGGTCCAGTATTCGAATGCCAAAAAAAGCATGACTACAACAGCGAGTCCCTTTGCTGTGCTGAGTTGTACAAAAACAAAGGAACAAGCAAACACAACACTCTCATGATCACAGTGCAGTGCTGATTTGCTGGTCCAGCCTTCATCAGCTGCTGAGCCAGGCTTGGCTGCTCCGTGTCCCAAGATGACAGACAAATGCATAATGTATTTGCTGAAGTCGGGTGGCAGGACCTCACCTCTCATCTGTGTAAACATCACCAGGGGTGACGTGTGGACAGGCTACAGAACATGGGTTTGACACAACTAGGTTTCCACAGACTTGGAGCAGGCCGGCGTGTGTGTGCTTCTCAATATCACTCTCAGCGACCGGCAAAAAGGACACAGCCACACTAGATCTAAGTCCAGGTTTGAGGGATAACTAAAAGCCCTGGATAATTCCAAGCAAGACTTTTGCAGCTTCGTGGACCAATAGGGACTCATAAGCCGGATGAAACGCTAACTCAGACTTGTACAATATTTATATTGGTTACTAATGCAGACCATTGCGATGCAGTTTAGTTAGGCCTGTCTGCATGTGTGGGGAGCCTACTGAGAGAACTGAGAGGGAGACGGTGTGGTATTGGATTAGCCAAAGTTGAATGTTGGATACATGAAAAATCCAAAGGCGCGTTCAAATTTGCTAATTTATATGAACATTTGCAAATAGTTTTCTGTTTGTCTTGAATTTGTGCACTGTCAAACAGTCTGAGGGAGCATTTCTCTTTAAACATCCAGCGCAGGGCCTCTGAAAAATCGTTAATGTTGAAATGGAATGTTTGCACAAAATTATTCAAATTCAACAGCTCAAAAAAAAGTTAATTGGAAATGCTTGCCTTGCATATAACTATGAACTCACATAACTCTGTTCATGTAGCCATCACATTTACGACTTATTTCTTGTTGACAGTTTTTTTCCCCCCTGGGAAACAAAATCTAATCTTCTCCAAGATGGTCTCACTTGCATTAACATGCAAATTTAAGCACACTGAAGTAGATGACCTAGTGGCACCAATTAGAGTTTGGAATCCCCTGCCTTGTTCCGTCCAGACACGACTGAGGTGAGCTTTAGCAGATAGCATCTTAGTCAGGGGCTCTGACTTTGCCACAGAAGCTTCTCTCCTTAACAGGGAACAGAATACTGCAGATTAGGGAATTCATATTTTTTGATTGGTTCATTTTTCTCCAAATATGAAATGAGTTTTTTTCAGACTTAGTTCTAAGTCTCAGCTGACCTCTGTTTGGCTTCTGCCATGTCTCCGTCAGGCCCACAGATGCACACAGTAGCTAACCACTTCTATTGTGTGCCTATCCCTTATTATGCTTCTCTATTGCAGTCTCTCCACCTCTCTTTCTCTTTATCTCCCTTCATCATTTCCTTCCATGTTTCTAGTCATCCTACATACATCTCTCTCTCACACACACTCTCTCTGGCATAGCTTGTCGCTCTCTCTCTCTCTCTCTATTTCTCCACTCTTCTCTGGAATATTGCACTTCCCCAAGGGTCTACAGTTCTCTTTGATCAAAGTCAAACTGAGGCGTCTCAAGTGTGTGTCTCCCACTCCTTAAATTGGATTCCGCCCAATTCGACTGGGGTCCACTAGAGGACTCAAATCATTTGGAGGGAATTGACTCATGCCAGACGTCCATCTCCAGAGTCCCCTCGCCTTTGGAGCCTGCAGCGGTGGAGGGAAAATAAACAAAACGTCTATGAAGCTGATTACCGCAATTTCACGGTTATTAACCCAGGTTAATGCATTGATTTGACAAAATTTCTTCATCTGTGAGGTTAATATATGGGTGGGCTGTATACAGGATTCATCTAGCCTACTTGATCTGATCTGATTGTGATTCAATAGGTAATGTTTAGTAAACTGCGGTTAATACATGGGTGAGGTTAATACAAGGTTGAGGTCAATACATGGTTTTGTTTTTTTAGTTTGCATAAAGCACTGGCCTGGGGTTGAGATTACTGTAAATGTTTAGATCCCTCCCCTCCTCACCCACGCTCCCCCTGCTTGCAGGATTACTGTGCGTTATTTTAATGAGCAAGTGAGAAACCTCAGCCCTGAGAGCTCATTTGACTGAGGCTCATGGGCACTGTTGGTGCCAGCCTGTTTGAGGTGCCATTATGCAGCAGGCTTGTGTATACTGATACAGGTTGAAATGAGATGCAAACAAGTCCATATGCAGGTGTGTGGGGATGTGCAAAGGTTTACCGATGCTGCTCCTTGGTAATGAGGTACCATTGATCAATATTTCATGGTCTGTCTGACAACACACGGCCTTACTGCCACAATCACTGGGAGCCATTTAGCTTTGCATGGCATGATGAAAAATCAATAAAAAAAATCAATGACATGATTAAAAAATCAATAAAAATAACTATACAACAATGAATAATGACTGTAAAAAACAGCAAAATACATTTCCAGATATAATTAATTATCATTAATGAATACTCTAGGTCAGTGGTCATCAAACTGGGTGATGAGCTCCCCAGGAGGTGTTTGGATCAGTCTGGGGGGGTTCACATAATAAATCTGTAAATGGGTTCTCAGCTCTCACCAGTATGAAGATAAACTACACAGAAAAAAGATCTTACACTCAAACTATCAACACTACAACACAAGTGTGTGTGTGTGTGTGTGTGCGTGCATGTGTGTGAGTGTCCATTTGTGTGTGTGTGTGCGTGTACGTGTGTGTGTGTGTGTGTGTGTGTGTGTGTGTGCGTGTGTGTATGTTCACATTTTGTTCATGCAGTAGTTATGCAGAAACATTTGTTTTTATAACAAACTATCCGTGGTTCAGGTGGTACACCGCAGTCAAAAGTGTGGCACCCACAGTCCTAGGTTGTTAATCAACAGTACCGACTTGAATGTTCTCTTTGGTAAAGCTGGAAAGCTGGCTATGCAGATCTAGGCTGGGGCAGAGCTGGTGGCTTTGGTTCAGACTGAGTGGAGTTTAGATAGGGGTGACTGGTGAGCGGAGGACAGAGGATGAGGGCAGTCAGAAGCTTTCCTCCGAGATTAGAGGCTTTGGTTGGATGCTCTTACATTGCCCCGAGTCAGCTGCCAAAGCCCATAGCCATCTCTCTTTCGATCTCTCGTTCTATCCCTCGCTCAGCATCCTTCCTTCTGTCTCTGCTCTCTCTCTCATCTCTCCTTTTCTCTCAGTCTCTTTCATCACACACTATCTTTCTTTTCTCTCTTTCGCTCTCTCTCCATTTGTATTTTGGTTCTTGGCTTTGTGTTCATGAATTAATCAAGCCTCTTAGAGAGCACGAAAGAAGACAGAGAAAATCTGGTGAAGCAAATCAGGAACACAGGAAGAGAGGGTTCTGGTCAAATCCTGTTACAGCTCCAAGTATAGGCACATTTACACAGTCTCAAAACCATGGCCATTTTTCTGAACTGGCATGTACTTTATAAAACTGTGCCTAAACACCTCACTCAAACCCTCATTCTACATCTATACTACCAGAACTGCCAGAACTATGTAGGTGCATCTTCCAAGTCTAAATGCAAAAGTCCTTCAACAGTCCTTCAGCAGTTTTCTTCTGCAGAGTCACTATCAGTATTCCTGACTGTGGTGTGAAGGCAGTGGCACCTTGTGAGTGGGGTGTGTTTCTCTGGGCGTGATGGATTGTGCTCCAGGTTAAATGTGTTTGGCGAACCATCTGGCCCTTTTGTTGTCTCGCTGTCAAATGCAGATAGAGTCTAAGCATCGGAAGCGCGTGAAGCATACTAACACAACCACAGGGCCACGGGTTCGCCTCGAGTGGGCCTACCTGTGTGAACTTTTCCCTCGCACCTTCTATTTGTGTTCACAAACAAAGCAATTAACAGCAGATCGGCGTGGGTGTGCCTGTTAGATTCCTCCAATGATTTCCTTTTCTTTGTTATTTCTTACAGTAAATGTCATCAGCTCAATCAATAATTGGGGTAATTGCTATTGACCAAAAAGCACTGAAAGTACATTATACCATGTTCCCATGAGGTACAAATGACCTTTTTGTCTCATTTTGAAATATGTCATTATTGCTTTTGTTTGACTAAGCTCACAAGGTAGATTTCAAATGCTGGCACTCAACATAAGTTCTGCAGGGTTTTGGTTCATTTAGAAGAGATTCAGTGAGAACCGAAGATTCTAGAGTGCTACACACTCCGCTCTAGAATCTTTGGTGAGAAACACACCTCACCGTTGGGGCTTCAACAATGGCTCTATTTTTTTGTATGTTATAAATTGTTTGAATATCTACATTTTTATCTGTTATCTGTCTGTGCTTTTTGCTTTTATTTACTGTGTGTAAACATGGCCTATGGAATGAGCCTTACAACTTTCTTAGCCTTATACTGCTTTAAATGCACACACACAAAAAAAATTCTGTGCTCGTTTGCTTTGTCCTTCCACTTAAAATATACCACAGGCAGCTGAGAGCCCCTGTAGTATAGCTGCACTAGAGAGTCCAGGCCTCCAGCATACCTTCCCTCCCTTCCCTGACATGAGACTCTGTTCTGGAGGTAGCATGTCAAATCATCGCTGGTTAAGGTCAGACATGTTTCATAATAGCTGCTGTGCAGCTCGTGCAAAATGCCTCTGGCCTTTCTCTGTCCTTCAGGTACACAGCAGTAGGGACAAGCCTCTGGATTTACTAGGTTCTGCCATTGTTATTGTTTGAAATGTTCACAGTGCAAGGTGCATATAATGATATGTTGTTTTTGTATTTAATGAAAACCTATAAATTTAGTCACTGATGAAATAATTCATTCTGTCAGTTCATTCAAAGACATCCTACTGCCTAGTGTTGCTTTGATGTCAACCATGTTGAATTTTCTATCACCACTGAGTAAAGATGATGATACACATGGCAACTCTGAGAAATGTTGCTGGGCAGTTTGGCCTGTGGTTCGGGTACATTCCTATTGACGTTGGCCAATGTTGTTCAGAAGGCAAGCTGTCATGATCATTCAGTCAGAATTCATGAAGCTGGTTCTGTGGTTGGCTTGGAATGCTGCTCAAACGGTTGCACCTGTGTCGTCGTAATATCCGGTAAGTCTGTAATTCAAACATCTACCTGCTTTATGACTTTGTAACCCAGTCATCTACCTGTTCTTCTTCAGAAAATGTGTCGCGCAGGCAACAGGCACTGTAAAAGTGGGCTGGTTCTTGGCGAAGCGTAAGTGGATTTGCCAGCTTAACTCTGGCCTGTCACTGCTTCCATTCTTTTGTTAATATTGTATGATCTCCACAGCGGGCACGACCAGTTTAAGCACTGCCCCTTGCTAAACGGCCTGTCTGCTGCAGTCGCGTATTTGAAGGGCAAATAAATCTCCTCTCTGAACTCTATTATTCTGGATGCACCAAGAGAGCAAATTTGCAAGATAAGCCACACAAAAGGGTTTCATTGTATATGTAT
The DNA here is from genome assembly GCA_015244755.2 of Tenualosa ilisha. Taxonomy (NCBI): domain Eukaryota; kingdom Metazoa; phylum Chordata; class Actinopteri; order Clupeiformes; family Clupeidae; genus Tenualosa; species Tenualosa ilisha. Next base: position 3,610,607 of record PYXC01001801.1, on the reverse strand, counting down.
TCATTTCTTGTGGCGTGACCTCGGGCTCTACAGGGAACTGAACAGGGATTTCACTTCTCTTTTATTCCACAAGTGGGAAGTGGTAACTTGGTGGAAGTAATGAGCAGAGCACTAAATGTATGTTGTTATTGTAGAATGGGAGCAGAGGTAATCAGGTTCATTAGTGGCATGAGATGGCTTGCGACCTTACAGTGTTTCATGTTAGTGTTTTACAGCTCTTCTGACAAAATAACCCAAGGCAGGAGAATAAACAAGCATAATCAAGCATCTTTTGCACTCTGTGTATAAAATCTAAATAAACTGATAGGAAATTATCTGTTTTGTAAGCAGTTATCTTTGAAATCTGTTACACTGTGGTTGGACAATAAGATAATACATAATACATAGTGCATCATTTGCGCAGGAAGCTGTGTACCAAAAACTATCAATACAAAGGAAGTGACATAATTGAAAGGTTCATGGGCAGCACGGATCCATTATGGCACTAAAGTAAGTGCCATGCATCTTCAGTTGCACACCACACTCAGCCCTGAGAGGCCTGGAGGGCCATAACTGGATGACCTAGAATGGTAATGCTGATTGATGACCTGGCTTTGTTCACTCATACAGTCCATATGCTGCATTGTGGGATAAAAAAAACCCTTGTGTTTCAAATCATCACGGAAAACAATCCCATTATAATGGCAAATTGAATCTTCATTTCTCTTCCCATTTGAAGAAAAATATGTGTTTATTTCCCAAGGCGAGGCTCTGGCTGTGAGGGGGATGCATGGGGCTGTAAGATGTGTGTGTGTCTAGCCCTGCAACTATGCCTCGGTAGAACAGCCTGCTGTGTTTACCAGACAGGGTTTGAAGCTTTGCTACCCACCAGGGTATCTCTGGGATGGCTCTGCTAGTAAAAGATGTGTCTGGGACACCCTGTCTTCACACGCACTGGGAGGGGGATTGGGCTCGTCTTTCAAATTTAGGAAAGAAAGACAAGAAAAAAAATCAGCTTTTCGTCTTTCGCCTCCAGGGGAAAGGATGATGCATTGTTGTCAAAGCTCAGTGAACGGGCAGTGAGCAGTGAGGTCAGCTCAGGCCTCAGTACTGGCATTTTGACCACGCTGGAGCCTGGGGACCTCTGTCACTATTAATGGCTGGAAATAAATGGAGGGTCAAGGAAGTGGAAAGTCGCCACCCACCACCCCGGGGCCACGTTAGCTCCTTGCCAGGCAAGACAGTTTTAGGTTGAGCACTTTCTTTACGAATCACGACACAAACTGCAGGTGATGCCACCAATCTCATAGCTCAACATCAACATCATCAACATCAACATCAACACCATCAAAGGTGACAAAGTCATCCTGGTTACTGTCAGGCAAAGCCTGTCTTTCCTCCATGTAGTAGTCACTGATGTGACTAGTCACAGAGAGCACTAAGTCAAGGAAGTCATTGAATTTGCTGTCAGACAAAGTGTGAGGTCCTCGAGGTCACAGAATAAATTCAGTCAGTAGAACTGCGGCTGATGCAGCCCCAACACACAGGGGCAGGATGAAGCCTTGGTGTGTAGATTGTTTGTCTTGTTAGACCCATACTAATGCCAGACACTGCTGAGAAAAGTAAGGCACTCTTGAATTATTCATATCCTGAAATCATTCAGGTTAAGTGCTGAGATCAAGTCTCTGAGTGTCGGTTTAGATCTATTCGTGGGGGGAAAACACAACTATTTTTCAGTCATAGCTGGTTTGTTTTATGTTTTTTTCAATGCTATTGTGGCAGGGAGGACTGCTCACATCTTTGGGATTGGGGATAAGGCACAAAATTGTGATTATGGTTAGCAAACAGCTAGTCAGTATTGACTACATATTGACTGGTACTTGATTTATAGTTGATTTCTGGTTGTTTGCACAGCGTCAAGGACAACCTTTCCAAATAATGCGTTGTGTGTTCACTGAAAATCTGAAAACCTTGCACATGATTTGTTTGCCTAACCTGTGGAATGTCTGTGAAGAATCAAGGCAAGCTGGTTTGTTTAGAAAAGGAGTGAAGCAAGTGACAATAAAAAAATGGGGCAGTGGTGGTGTAGTGGTTAACCTGGCTAGCATGCAAGTGGCCTGAAAAGTTGTGGGTTTGAATCCCAGCTTGTGCCCCTGAACAAGGCACTTAACCCTAAGTTGCTCTGGGGAAGACTGGCCCTGAACAATTGCTAACTAACAAAAAATGTATGTCGCTTTGGATAAAAGCATCTGCTAAATGCATAAATGTAAATCTCACTATACTGTCAACGTAAGCATACAACCCCAACATCCAATGGGGTGTCTTATTAGCAGTATCTGAATGTTTCCAACAAAGCATGATCTACTTTGGGGTATCATCTGTCATCCAGAAAACGCCTGTTCAATTTTCTGCACAGTTTAAGCCCTGTGTCCATATGTCCATGCCGATATCTACTCGCGGTGCAGAACTGAACACGTTTAATGAGATTGCCCTTTATGGCAGCTTAATGATCTGCAGTGATTGAATTCCAAGGTGATGCTTAATAGCAGAATAGATAAATCTGAACCTATTTCTAAAAGGCCACTGCTAATGATATCTGACCACTGGACAGTGAATCACCATGTAATTAGTCAGCCATTAGTGGTCAGTATGACCCAGGCTCCTCTGGGAGAGCTACCTTACCTAACAGTCGCCTAGCTGGTTAATGACTCTGCAATGGATACCAAGTTGGTGCCAAAGTCTTAATGAAATCATCTGAAAATATGGCATAAAAATATGACATGATTTGACTTGATAGTGAAAAATATCACAATTTATGCATGCCCCCACACAGGGCAATTAGATTTATTCATAAAGGAACTGATCTAAATTGATACACACAATGAATTACAACCTTATTGTAACAGAGTGCAAACTGTAGTAACCATCTACTACAAAGCCCAAAACTTTCGTAGCTCAGTTGATGTTCGGTACACATTTGATCAGAATGTGTGTTTCCGAGGAAATTAGTTCATGATGACTGGTATCAGTAGAACTTTGATTTTCCAGTTCAATCACAAGCACACAGTTCATTCACAATTCACAGCTCATTTGCATTTGCATTTCAGAATATTATCTATCTGTAACCTTCCATTCCCATGACAATATAATTTGTGATAGATGAGCACCCAGGTAAAGCAGCCATGGCCCTGGCCCATCTACTTCGTCTGGTGTCAGCAGTTTCTCTGTGTCATCTCTCCGATCAAATATGATACTGAAGCATTTCCATCTTTTTTCTTGCCTCATATCTTTGCTTTTCATTGCATCAGATGCATAGAGGCGCAGACATCTTACATTTATCTCCATTCAACGTCTCCGGAGGACCATGCGCATATCAGATCAGTGAGGTTAGGAGCAGGGGAAATGTGATGTGTGTGTGTGTGAGTGTGTACATCTATTCAGAACACAGTTAGAGATGCCAACTTGTGTATCAAGCCTGGATGAAGCACAAAGGACTGAATAGTGACCTCTCACTGGTCCCTGAAGCTGACTAAACAGACTGAATCTCTTACTGGTCCCTGAGGCTGATTGCCAGGTTTGATGGTCTAAAGTTGTATGTGAAGTGTGTGCATATCATCTAAGCAGTAACAGAGAGTCTGTGTGAAGAATTTACTGGAGTCAGGTTGGGTCAAACAGCGGAATGCACTGTACTCACTGAAACTAGTAGCTGGGGTTGATTGGCACATCTAACAACCATTAAGTCTTCAGGTCGGTTTGGTGATTTTTGCCTCAGATGTCTTTGCGATTGATGCCACCATCAGCAGTAGTTAATGTGCCATGTTTTCAACATAAGCAAATCCCGGTGACAAACCATCAATGGGAAGCAAGACAATGGCAGATCTCAGTGCCGGTACAATCAGTTAAAGCACATGAATCTCAAGTGCTCTCCAACACTGGACAAGTTACACTATAGAGACAAGTGTGAATCCTCTCTGTCTGAGAGGGAGGACAATCACAGAGCCTGGAGTGGTACTGGAGAATCCTTCTTAGGATAAGCCACAGGAGGAGAGTATAACTTCTGGAAATACCCCTGGGACCCCCCTCTCTCTCTCTCTCTCTCTGTGTGTGTGTGTGTGGTGTGTGTGTGCTGTGTGTGTGTGGTGTGTGTGTGTGTGTGTGTATGTGTGTGTGTGAGTGCGTATATTTTTTTTATACTGAAGAGGCTCAATGTCTGACAACTTAGCATATGTAACAGGGGCCCCTAAAAAACTGCATTCAGTCATCCCCGGAGAGCAGACGACCGTGGGCTGGATCAGGTTAACATCTGGCTCTGATCCACTGGAGGTTTGTCAGACCAGCCTTGATTTAAACAGGGTCCAATTGGCTCCTTCTCTCCTGCTGGGCCTGAGAGCGCCACCTGGCTGCAAGCTGCGCAGGTTGCAAGTTTTAGCTGGTTGGCATCTTATCTGTTTGCCCTTATCTGAGCGAGGAAGATCAAGGGAGCCTATATATGGATAAAAATGCATGCAATAATTTCTCCTTTACCGTTAAACACTTTGGATAACATCACTAGTTTTCTGAATAAAATTCATCTTAGTCTCTTCTCTGCTGTCTGTGACTATCACTTATACAATACACAGACTATCTCTTATACAATACACAGAATATCTCTTATACAATACACAGACTATCACTCATACAATACACAGACTATCACTCATACAATACACAGACTATCACTCATACAATACACAGACTATCACTCATACAATACACAGACTATCTTCATGATCTTGCCAAACAGCTTGAGCAGGCCATTTCTGAGGTGAACTGCTTTGTCTAATGCAGTTTTTAAGCATAAATTCTACTTATTGGACTCTCCCTTTAAAAGCACTTTTTAGTCAAATTAAAGTCAGACTGGCGTGGCACAGATCCTGGAGCTAGAGAGATCAAAGCCTTCAACCCTCTCATGTCAGTCTGAATATCACAGTGAAAACCACACACACACATGCACACACAATTCAGCCAAGACTAACTAGAGCATGTCCTGATTCAAAAGCAAAAACCTCTTTGCAACAGTTAGAGGTTGATGGAGGAAACAAAATAGAGCGAAAGCATCAAAGGACCAAAGGACACAGTTAGTTTCTCCAGCGGGGAAAAGAGCAGTTGTCTGCTGAATGACCATGATGATGCTGCTGCCCAGACAACCTTTATGCTTAGAAGGTCTATGTGTGTAATTAAACAAGGAGCACCCAACAGCAATAAGGGCAAGGTTAAGCTTCCTTATAGTAGTTACTCAATTGAAGAAACCCAGGGGCAAACCCAGCTGCCAGGGGTCATGCAGGAAAAGTACAGTCAGTAGTTACCATTAGTGATAGACTGCAATTTATCCATGGTTTTGGCTGATTATCATAATAATTCCAAAATACTGTCCCACAACATTATATAGTAGTGAAGCCATAGGTGACATAGGTGTTCTGGCTGAACAGTGTTGTAGCAGCCATGTTAAAGTCAGGGAGTGAGATCAGTCATGACAGTAACATTGGGTGGAGTTCATTCTGACAAGTGCCACCGTAAGAAGAGGTCAGTCACAGGCCTCCAAGAAGAGAATGGGTCCTGGCATGAGCCTACTGTGAAGTTGGTCGCAGACTTCTCAGGATGGAGTTGGTGACAGGGATGTCAACCAGTGAGAGGCAGGGATGACTCTCAGCAGAGATGATTGTGGTGTGTGTGGGCAGAGGAAGCAAATGAGTTAGGCCAGTCTGGGTGATTCACGCATCACAGATCATGTGTTATATGAGCATGAATGTAGAGAGAGAGAGAGGAGAGGGAGAGAGAGGAAGAAAGAGAGAGAGAGAGAGAGAGAGGTAGTAGAATTACCCTCAAAACAGCCTCGGGTTAAGGCCAAATTGGACTACCTGTGTCCTCTGCCGTCACCTCTGAATCAAATGAAGCTGACTTCAAAGCTCATCCTCTCACCTCGGGAGCTCTCTCGTCCTTCCCAAAGGAACACAGTGGCACCCAGAGAGGCTGCTGGGCCTCTGGATGGAGTTATGCCTACACACGGGTTTATAACTAGACTCCAGTGCTGCAGCTCTGCAGGAGGGCATGTGAGAATGAAGGCAGGTAGCACATGAAATATGTGTCCCTTGACTTGGGGTTTTTGTGGAAGTGGCTCTAATGACATTTCCCAAGTTGGATAGGGCTGGGTGTAATGAGCCTAAGAGTTTGCCATTAGCAGGATCCCCTATTTCTCTTCTGAAGGAAATGTTTTCCTCTCCTCCTCCTCCTTCTTCTTCTTCTTCTTTTTCTTTATTTCAGTTCTATAAAGGACCCAGCATTCTCCCCCTGTGGGGAAGCAACCCTGTAAACAACATTAATTTTCATTTCATAAAGGCTTACCTCTCCTGACCTTCCTCTCTGAGAGGACAACATTGTTGTTAACAAGCCTCCAAATGCAAACACCATCCTTGGCCACAATAATTAGCTTGAGTGTCGCCACAGCACACAAACAGCTGAGGCTGAGCCTGAGTCCGTCAAGGCTGTTGCTGCGATGAGACAATTAGCGATTCGCTTCTGTCCACAGGAAATTACCATCCCATAATTTATAGGGACATTAGTTTCAGGTCAGAGCAGACTTTACAGCGCACAGCACCTGTTGGAGGCAATTCGAGGCAAAGTCATGGATCTGCTTTTGGTAGGGCTGCTGAAAGTTAACGTGTTAACAGTGCGTTAAAGCAATCTCACTTCATCTCGATAAAAAAATGTTGCCGTTTAAACAACTGTGAACTAGGCTCATCTTGTTAAGGGACAACACAGATTTTCGTGGCTGACAAGCATGCCAAATCAAACTAGTTATAACATTAAATTTGTAGTAAAATGTAGCTCTACAACTTGTCAAATGAATCCGCAACAAGACCAGGTAGGTCATGTTTCGTACAGAGGGTCGAGACAACAAGCTCAATGGGATCAAATCCACGCTAGCACTGCAGGGAGATGGGGTTGCCATTAACTATACATGATTGTTATTAAATTAATCACAATTAAAATTTTAAATTGTTTCATAGCCCTAGTTATTGGTATATATATATATATATATATATATATATAGTATTTCCCTGGTAGCATAATTGACAGCTGTCCTGTATGGGGATGTGGATGTTGACGCAGCTGTTGTTTTTGCACACACTGACCACAAGGGGTGCCAGTGCTGACTGAACCAACAATAGGAACAATGCAAACAGTGATTCCTGTAAATCTTATTGATGAGAGCCGTGACGTAATCATTTGAAAAATCACTTTCATACGACTGCACACACACCCCCAAAAACACACAAACATACAGAGAGAGAGAGAGAGGGAGAGAAACCTATGGATTGTATTTGCACATTAGAATAGAGAGAAAATAAGCACAATGACCCATTTTATGAAAACTGGTTTAGTTAGCTTGCTCACTTATTCTAGTGATTAGTCAAGTTTTTACAACTGTTCTGCAGAGCAAGGGGAAGAGACGGCAGATATCCATGCCACAAAAACACATCTTCATTGTTCATTCCGTCACAGACCATTGGGTAAACATCCCTAAACAAGTCACGCAAACTCAGAGGCAAGGTAAACCGATACGCAGTCTCATTTTCACTGAAATGTGAGAACTCGGCTAAAGGCAAAGACAGCATGACTCAGTGGTGTTTGCTGGGCTGTCAGTCAAACATAACTACACTGCTTTTTACTAGCGTACATTGCTAACTTACACATACATCAGCTGCTGAAGTTTGACTTCAAACAATGTACAGATTGCAATTATATGTAATTGACAAACTAATTAGACTGAGATAGATAGATAGACACAGATAGATAGAAAGATAGATAGACACAGATAGATAGATAGATAGATAGAAAGATAGATAGATAGATAGGTAGATAATTGAATTAAAAAATACTAATAAATGAAACACTGAATTGAAAAAGAAAGTGAAAGTTGTCACAGTTGTCAAGTGAGTCAACACAGTGCTTCATTTTCAGCTGTGACATTAACAAATAATGTAAATGCCTTGCATACACTCCTACCCACACACACACATTCACACAAACACACAAAACATGAAGAACATGTAGAGCAAGTTTGTGTACAGCGTGTGTGTGCGTGTTTTGTTATATTTTTTTTTCACGTCTCAGTTGCCATCAAGATATTTTATTCTGTTCTGTTACCTTCTTGGAAAGGGGATTGTCTTACGTTTGTATGTGCAAGAAGCCTGAAAAACAGGCCTGTGTCACACCATAGAGAGTTGCCGTCTGGAGACGCCCTGAAGGTGGGAGGAGGCAGGTGAGTGAGTGAGTGAGAGAGAGAGAGAGAGAGAGAGAGAGAGAGAGAGAGAGAGAGAGAGAGAGAGCACAATATAACAGGGGGTGGTGATAACACAGGTCCAAAGTTCACACGTGGCTGCCGTGGGTACACCTGAGGATGGGTGGCTTGTGCACCTCCTACACCTGAGCTTTCAGTGTGTGTGAGTGTGTGTGTGTGTGTGTGTGTATGCTTGTGAGAGAGAGAGCTTGGATGAAGAAAAGGGGTCTCTGCTCACAATCACACTTCATGGGATCAAGTCAGGAAGACAGAGTAGATGAGCTGACATGAGTCCACTGTTACCTGTACCCCCCGCTGACTCAACACACCTGTGTGGTTTTACACACCTGGATTTACTTTCTGTTGTCTTCAATCGGGATTCAGATTTTATTTTATTATTTTGCATATGAGTGTGTTTGTTTGTGTGGTGGCTGGTCCTTCATCACACACCAAACTCCAGCTCAGCTGAGGGATATGTGGCTACTGGTGTTTCTGATCTTGGCTTTCGGCTACTTAGGTGAGTTCTCATTGCTCTTTAACACAGTGCTCTTTGGAACCTGAGACCTTAGAAGGGGCAACTGAAGCTTTGTGTTTTAACGCTTCTCTGTATCCCTGTGGTCTAAATTATACCCAGAGGAGCCACTGTAAAGTACCAGTGTGCAGACACTGGTTCATTGTTGTGTAACTTCCCCTGGAATATAAACTGTCCTTTATAGTGTTCTGAGGCCCTGTGAGGACCATGTCAGTTCCTTTTAAGGAACAATGTGAAGTTCCTTCGTCTGTGTACCAATGTGACTACAGTGCAATACATGAGACAGAACTAATAGTGACATTGATGTTTTCCTCAGCAGCATATGGGACTAAATGTGGGACTAAAACTGACTTTTTGACCATGGCTGTGTGTTAGCTGGCCTGGTGCTGAGCTGGTTTGGAATGTGCCAGAATCACATTCCTTGATGAGTCGCCTGTAATTTTGAACCATCATTTCATTCAGTCATTCATTCAGCCTTTATTCATACTTGGGAGTACAACTGAGGACTCTCCTCCTTTTCATTTGTTTGCACGACTGTATGATTCATCATGTCTGTTGTGGCATATTAAAATGCTAATTTCCGTTGATTTTGCCAGAGATCATCAGTTTGCCTTGTCACTCTGATAAGCAGACATTCATGTGTGTACTTGGTAGGATGTGTGTGTGTGTGTGTGTTTGTGTGTCTATGTGTATGTTTATGTATACTGCATGGGACGTAGGGGTAGACGGTTGGGAGAAGTTGGAACATTTCGTTCTGTGGGTGTGTTTGGACATGTCATGTCTACGTCTTGACCAACACCGTAAAAAGGGGATTTTTTTTCTCTGACATTTGCCTTCAAGGAATGTTTCTATCCCACAGTTTCTTTTCTTCCAACCCCTCTCTCTCTCTCTCTCTCTCTCTCTCTCCTTATCTCTTAGTGATTTATTTATTGAGAATGAAAGTAACATAAGTCCAACACATCACACAAACATCAAGTATTTGTACCTGCAGGTCCAGTTCCTATGTTATACACACGGTCACGGAGCAGTGAAAAAAGAAAACGAAAGCATTCTTCCCGTCAGCTAGAGACGGAGCGTCTTACCTTTCTGGCCTCTCTTCACTGGAAATTTCTCTCTCTCTTTCTTTCTATGTCACACACACATGCACACGCAGGTGCACACACACACACACACATACATACACACACACACACACGCACGCACGCACGCACACACACACACACAGGCGTACACACACACATACACACACATGCCCGCACGCGCGCACACACACACACACACACGCGTGTGCGCACACACACACAGGCACACACACACACAGGCACACACACACACACACAGGCACACACACACACACACACACACACACACGTACGCACGCACACACACACACAGTAGCAGCTGAGAGATATAAATAGAACACACTTGACCCAGTGGACCCAGAATGCATGGCACTATAGCGGCGGGTGCTCCTGTCACCTGCAGTGTGAAGACAAACGGCAGAGTGTCAGAGATCAAGGCTGACTGTTACTGATCAAGGACACATTTGCTTTTCCCCCCTGGTCTGTCTACTCAGAAATATGATCGTAGGAGGAACCAGTGTGAAACTGTGTATGTCAAACAGGCATAGCCATGTGGAAAGTAAAACACACACAGAGATAAAACTCAAACAGAATTGCCCAGATGGAAACATCCTGTTCAAAGCATATGATTCGTATCTGTCCTAATTGAATAATGTTGGGCCCAAATAAATCCCGATATAGAATCTGTACATTTTCAACTAACCTTTTTAAAGGTACACTATGCTAGAATTTTAAGTTATTGTAATATACCGGCTTTGTAGTCACTGTGATGGTTTAATGACTTGTTATAGGGTGAATTTATGCTCTCTCGACTCTCCGCGACTGAAAAACCACCTTTGATAGTAAGAAACTGAAAGCAACTCAACACATTTTTTGGACAGGAAGTGAGTGGGAGAATGAGGGTAGGATGGGACTGGAAAATGGCCGCAGGTCTATTTTGAACCTGGGTCCCTGTATGTGTCTTTTTGGGCCCACTAAATGCAGCTGCACCACAACACACACACACACACACAGAGCCAACTGTTCTATGTTGGTGGTGATCTTTGAGGCTAGTGACAGCAACAAGTAACCACAAGAACCTGGATTTGATTTGAGGTCTTATTTCTCTCTTTTCCACTCCTGAGAGTTTGTTTCCAGTGCCCAGTCTTATCTCTCTCTTCTCCACTCCTGAGAGTGTTTAATGTCCTATCACATAAAGGCAGAGCTCCTCAAACATTATTTTTAAAAGTATGGAAAGTACCGATTGGTATTTACAATAAAAGTTAAACCCAGTTGGTGAACTGATTAGACTTGTTCTAAAATGAGTGTTTGTGAAAGTGATAGTTTGTGTGAAAGTTTGTGAAATCTGTCTGACACACTTCTTCTCTATCTTTTACCCCTAGGTCGAACAAACATTGTAGATGTGTACTTTCAATCTGAAAATTTCCGGAATGTACTCCACTGGGATCCGCTTGACTCTCCAGACAACCAGACGGTCGTCTACAGTGTAGAGTACAATGAGTGAGTATCTGCGTCAGACGAGTCTTATGTGCCAGTGTGTTTGGTTATGGTAAAATGTCCCAGGTTAAATGAGGGGCTCGCCACACGGTGGGAATCTCACATGTGTTACAGTAACATGGTTATGAGTTACCATAAACACAGGTGTGCACTATGTGCACAGTGTGACAAGTGAGAGACGTGTGTGTGTGTGTGCTGTATCTGCGAATTGACGATTCGTGGATCTGAGAATTGAGAGAAATGTGTTCAAAAGGAGCTCTAAAGACAGAGTGAATAAGAGAGTTTGTATTTTAATTTGTGTTTTTTATGTATATATTTTTAGGCTTGTCTTTTTGTCTGTGTTTGTGTGTATGTATATGTATATGTGTGAGTGTGTGTGTGTGTGTGTGATAGAGAAAAAGAAAGAGAGAGAGATAGAGAAGAAAAAAAATGAGAGAGAGAGAGCGAGAGAGAGAGAGAGATGTATACATACGTATGTCTGATTAGGACCAGATTCAGCCCCTTCTTCTAATGCTTCCAACCCTGTAGGCTACTGCACTAGTTTAGTTAGTTCAGTTGTCTTGTAATGGGCCTGAGTTCTGCATTGTTTGTGATGGCATGTAGATTTTGCTTGCTAGCAGACACTTTTGTGGTGCCATTTTCCATCAAAAACAAACTGTTATGTCCTCGTCCGGTTCTCTGAGAGGCAATGTGAGTTCTGTGAGTGCTCTTCATAAGGAATGCTGGACACAGCCTCCGAAACTTTGATCCCCTTTCCTTGAAGTTATTCGCACAACCCCACAGTCTTTCTGGATCACTGAAGGAACAGCAGCACCCGTCTACCGCAGAGGAGTGTCGTGTCCTTTTCTCTTCTTTTCATTTATTCCCTTTCTTTTTTGGCAGAGATGTGCAGCCAGTGTGGCAGTGTAGCTCCTCACTGCATCTGTTCATCCTCCTGCTTTTGTCGTTATCCCTCTCTTTCATTTCTTCTGTTTTGTGTCCCTCCATCTATGTCTCCCTCTCTTTCTCTTCTACCTTCACATCACTCTCTCTCTCTCCCTTTCTCCCTCTCTCTCTCTCTCCTTCCTTCTCTAGCCAGAGACGTGTGAGATGTAAAATGCCACTGAAGTCCTGAAGTTCTTTTCCTGTCCTCACATAACTCAGCTGCATTAGTCACACAGTCAGACACACAGTCAGACATGTCACAGGAGAAGAAGAAGGAGAAGAAGAAGGAGGAGGAGGAAGAAGATGATGGAAGGACACAAATAACAGAGAGAGACAGACAGAAAAAAGAGGTTAGGGGAAACAAGGAGTTGTAGATGAAGAGAGATGACTGGTAATAGAGAGAGCTGATTGGTGATGATGAGAGCAGATTGGTGATGGAGAGAGCTGATTGGTGATGGAGAGGGATGATTGGTGATAAACAGAGATGACTGGTGATGGAGAGGGCAGATTGGTGATAAACAGCGATGACTGGTGATGGAGAGAGCTGATTGGTGATGGTTAGAGCATATTGGTCATGCTGAGAGATGATTGGTGATAGAGAGAGATGATTGGTGATGGAGAGAGATGATTGGTGATGGAGAAAGCTGATTGCTGATGGAGAGAGCTGATTGGTGATGGAGAGATGATTGACTGGTAATTGAGAGAGCTGATTAATGATAGGGAGAGCTGTGGATATAGATGGTGGTAGAGAGAGTCAGATGGTTTGAATGAGTTCAGAGAGAGAGAGATGGGAAGAGCACACAAACAGAGTGAGAAACAGAGAGAGTGTAGGCAGACTATTGTCTTATTGAGCCCATTCGATCCATGTCACAGAGTTCTCCGTGGCCATATTGTTGACATAGAACCTGTCAGTTAATGCAGTTGTCTATCAGGGCTATGGCAGCTTATTCATACCCACTCCTCAAAAACATGAAGGGAAATACGACTGATGATCGCACAGGAGAGAATAGCTCCCTAGGAACAGGTGAAACTTCCAGTTACACCACCGTCATCATTTTACCACAGGTTACATAAGATTAGCAACCTCACAGCGAAGCCTGTAGCCTAGCCTACTCATGATTTAACCACAGATAACATTTAGGGAAGGTGGTGTTTGAAAGGTGATTTATTTTATGGTCACTGGTCAATAAAATGATGTAACCTTTGAATGACGGTGAGGTGTGTCTGCTTTATAGAACTGATTGAAACACTTTAATTAGGTTGTTTCCAAAGAGGACTGAAAGCCAACTTTTAATTGAAATTTGAACAACTCCAGCAGTGATGGCATGTCAACAATATGTCTGGACGTTTGAAAGAGCCCTATAGGAGGAGTCTTGGAGTGAGGGAGGGAGTTGAGGAGGCCGCAAGGGTGGGTGAGGAATGGAGATGCAAGAAGAAGCATTGAGAGCACACAGAGAAGGAGAGAAAGAGAAGGAGACACGCCGGCCTTCAGAGCAGCGCTTCATTCCCCTCCACTGTAACGTGGAATTAGTATTTCTGAATACACACCACTCTCACTCCCTCTTTCTTCCTTTCTGTATTTCTCCACTCTCCCGTCCCTCATCACTGTCCTTCCTCACTCCTTCTTGACCCCATCACCTCCATGCCTCTCGTGTCTTCCTCTGATTACATGGCTATGTTCAGCACTGTGCTGAATCACTCCATCACTGATGTCTGACCTGAAGTTTATATAGGAACTTTAAGGGGATCCCTTGCTAGCAAGACATTTTGGCTTTGTAAGACTGATCTAAGAGTCAGCTACATAGACATGATTTAAGGCCCTGTTTACACGTATCCAGATATTTTTTTATCCATTTGGGCCTCCAAAGTGGAGATTTTGTGGTATTTTCTGTATTTTCTGAATTACATTAGATACGTAATTAAATAAATTCAATTGAATACATTTAATAAATTAAATAAATAAACGGATAAAAAAATATCTCTTTATAAAAATATCAAGATACATGTAAACAGGGCCTTAAAAACACTCAAAATGTTTAGGCAGTTTAGACAATCCTTTAACTCGTAAACTGCCAAAGTGACATCACCTGGTTGAATCTAATCAATGTCTAAGTAAGCTGTTTCTGTACATAAACGCCATCAATATCAACCTTCTGATGTCACTTTTTACCTTGAAAGCATTGAGATGCAAATGCAATGGCAGCTTACAAGCTCTGCAGATGAAGGGATTTTCTACAATTTGAAATAAAAAAGCAGCTTTTTGAGTGTTTTAAATCTTGTTAGACATAGCTGATACCTATGTCAGTCCTATAAGGCCAACATGCATTACAAGCCAGTGATCCTTTTAAAGACACGATAGCTTTGAGACATGAGAAGCTGGTCTTTATGGCACTGTTCATCTATAAACTGCTTCAAGGTAGTTTGATAAATAGCTTTGAGACATGAGAAGCTGGTCTTTATGGCACTGTTCATCTATAAACTGCTTCAAGGTAGTTTGATAAATAGCTTTGAGACATGAGAAGCTGGTCTTTATGGCACTGTTCATCTATAAACTGCTTCAAGGTAGTTTGATAAATAGCTTTGAGACATGAGAAGCTGGTCTTTATGGCACTGTTCATCTATAAACTGCTTCAAGGTAGTTTGATAAATAGCTTTGAGACATGAGAAGCTGGTCTTTATGGCACTGTTCATCTATAAACTGCTTCAAGGTAGTTTGATAAATAGCTTTGAGACATGAGAAGCTGGTCTTTATGGCACTGTTCATCTATAAACTGCTTCAAGGTAGTTTGATAAATAGCTTTGAGACATGAGAAGCTGGTCTTTATGGCACTGTTCATCTATAAACTGCTTCAAGGTAGTTTGATAAATAGCTTTGAGACATGAGAAGCTGGTCTTTATGGCACTGTTCATCTATAAACTGCTTCAAGGTAGTTTGATAAATAGCTTTGAGACATGAGAAGCTGGTCTTTATGGCACTGTTCATCTATAAACTGCTTCAAGGTAGTTTGATAAATAGCTTTGAGACATGAGAAGCTGGTCTTTATGGCACTGTTCATCTATAAACTGCTTCAAGGTAGTTTGATAAATAGCTTTGAGACATGAGAAGCTGGTCTTTATGGCACTGTTCATCTATAAACTGCTTCAAGGTAGTTTGATAAATAGCTTTGAGACATGAGAAGCTGGTCTTTATGGCACTGTTCATCTATAAACTGCTTCAAGGTAGTTTGATAAATAGCTTTGAGGGAATCTGATTATTAGCGTCAGAGCTGTTCCCACAGAGTTTCTGTTTAAACATTGTGTTTGGCCGAAGAGAAGAAGTAGCCCTGTACTCTTCTATACTCTTCTATACGGCTGTTTAATGTGACATGAATGTGGCAGATGTAGTTTGGGAATGAAATGGAACATGTGGGTTTTTGTTTTGTTTTTACTGTTAAATGGTCTACAGGAATCCATGATGTTTTTTTATCATATAGCGATTGCAGGCAACAAGGAAGAGGACACAGAGTCCAAGGGGTGATATATGAAACGTACATTGGGAGGCACAGTAGATCTTTAACCAGGGATTAAAGGTTATAGAGTTTAGTTTGGTTTATTTGTTTGTTTTATTTATTTGTTATATGTTTGATTAGTTCATGTGTGTTTCGTGTAAAAAAAAAAGAGAGACAGATATCCACTCCACTTTTTTACTCTACCAACAAGCTAAGCACATAACAACTATCTGCAAGTGTTCATGTTTCATTCCCAATCAGTCTAGGCACAGTCTGGCTGTCCTTGCGTCAGAGAACATAAATAATAGCCTTAGCTGCCTTTTAGCGTGTCTTATGTGGGTAGCTTTAGGGGGCTTAACATGCCTTATGTGGGTAGCTGCAGGGGTTTGGGGCTCGTGTTCCTCCTCCTCACAGAATAAACGAGTCAGCCACTTTGTCCCTTCTTGGCTAATTACCTGTCCCACAGCCCCATGGGATGGCTGAAGCGTGGCATTCATCATCTGGTGTCCCTGGGCTCTTGCCCGGCTAAACTTTTCATTTCTTGTTTCTTATCAGCGTCACTTCATGGAGGAGTGAGGAATCAGGTCCAACTGCAATGTGCACTAAAGGGCCTCCTTGGTTCTCTCTGAGGCAGTAGCAGGGACTTATTTTTAGCACTCCAAGAAAGTGATGCAGCAGCACTTTCAAACACTCGTCAGGTGTAGGATTGTTTTTTATTCATCCATAGATTAAGTAGAACAGGTTTATAGAGCACTGTGAGGAGTACCTTCCCAACTGCTGGTCTGATGAGTAACACACAGTGGGTGTATTCATTTGTATTGTTTGGTTCTCTCGTTTGTACTTCACTTGTTCAAATGTGACACTGACTGTGCAGGAAAGCCATTGTTAAGTGACTCATGTGTATCTCTTTGAAGGTACGGCGAGACTTTCAAACCCAAGAGAGGATGTCAGAATATCACAGCCCTTTCCTGTGACCTCACCGAAGATACACCACTGACCAAACAAGTGGACAAGTATGCAGCGCAGGTGATGGTTGGCGGCAAGAGGATAGGAGAAACGATACGATTTTGTCCTTTTACAGATTGTAAGCCTTTCTTCAGTCTCTCAACATAGCACACAGTCAAAGACTAATCATCTGTAATGCCAAACTGCAGTGATTTTTACTTTTAGTGAGTTTTTACAGCTCATGATGCAATGCACAACCCTTTAGTTACAAAAGTTCAGCATACCCTCATATATAAAATTGCCTTAAAGAAGAAATCCGCTGTGAATCAATCCATGTTCGATGTCTCCAAGTGCTGTCAGTAGGGACAAGAATGAAAACATTAACATAGACCAAATAGTGAACCGTCAACTAACACTAAGTGAATGGGGCACAGTGACTTACTTTCAATTTCATTTCACTTTTCCCAATTTAATTAATAATAGTTATTGGTTCCTTATTCAGTCTATGTCGCATCAAATTTTATGGTTCTGTTTCGCACAGACAGCATTCAGTGACCTTGAACAACAGGGCTAATGACTGATTCACACAGGATTTCTCCTTTAATATAATATACCTTCACATTCTGTACATAACATATAACTGTACATAAAACTCACTCTCTCCGTCTCCCACAGCTGTGCTGGGCCCACCTTATGTATCTGTGACACTGAATGCTTCTGTCATGACTGTAAGAGTGGACCTTCCAATGGGGCCCAATAGCAGGAGCCTGGAGAAGATTTTGATCTATCCACCGGTTTACACTTTAATTCTTACATACAACATCTCAGGAGAGACCATAACTAAAGAATACAAGAGCACATCTGCAGTGTTTACCATCAGCAGTTTGCAAAGTGGCACAAAGTACTGTGGCTCTGTGACCTACAACAGTGGTCACTTGAAAAGACGGGAACCGAGCAAAGCCTCCACATTTTGCAAGACGTTACCAGGTAGGCTACAATACATGCAGGACTGTAACAGAAGCTAAACACAAGTAAACACAGTTTACCCACCTCTCAATAGGGTTTATGCACCAAATTTAACTTTAACATTCCGAAACCCCACTGCTTTATCCACATTGACCATTTAATATCATTGCTATTGTGATACAAACATTGACAATAACCTTGCATCATCAATCCTGCCTATCTTTTTTAACATCTGATACTGCACGCCTACACTGACTGAAGTTCTGGTATGACACAATAGTCTTGATCAGCCTGTTCAAAAGGACAGGAAACAACATCAAGTTATTTTCCCTGAGAAATGTCCTTGCAGATAAAGGCAATAAGTGAAATAAATGTTGAACAGCATTGTTGTAATACAAGCACCAAAGGTGTTCATTACACACGTAGGCTAAGACTTGGCAGTTGCGCAGTCTGCCGTACTCCTTGGGGACTTCCAGGGTTTCCTGCGGTTACCTCATTCATAAGAAAGAACGCAGTCTTACCGTAAACAATCAGGAAACAGCTTCCTGGTATTTCACAGTGATGACATCATACCTGAGAAGTTTCACTACTCCACCCCTGCCAGGCAGAATTCTTCTCATGCTAGGCAGCCAGTACCACCCTGTCAACAACAACATGTCCCAGCTTGCTCAGTAATAGTATGCAGAGGACAAATGACTTTAAGGTCCATACAGTATAAAGGGTGACATGTAGGCTATAGCTCCCTTAGCAAGAATTGTTAATGAATCGGTGTGGGGATTCCATCTGGGAATTCTGTTTGGGAATCCTGGTTTGGGAATTTTATCTGATAATTTGTGTTCCTTTTGTGTTTTTATTCTCCTCAGAGGACATTGCGGAGGCCCCATTCCTGCTCCTCCTGCCTGTTGGGATCATACTGCTCCTGCTCGTCTTGATCCCAGTGCTACTTTGGCGTCTCCTGATTGTGAAAAAGGTCACCAAACCTGAATCACTGGTGAGGAGGAGTGGGGAATTCCCTCAACAGGGAACAGATGGGAAAAATAGCTCTTCCCCTCATTTCTTGTTATGGCTATAGCATGCAAATTCACAACAGGGGTACACTTAGGGCAAATGAAAGCAATTCCCTTAATGGATCCTATTACAGAAGTACAAACATAAATATTGTTGATGTGGTGGTTCCTCTTTTTTTTCTTTATTTCGTTATTTTTTGTAACTATTAGAGGGACTGACAAATGAGGTGGGTTGTTATCTGAACATGGGGAAAAGAGATGTGTTTGAATCTCTTGAAGAGCAATCCCGTGTTGTCACTGGAGCACAGCAATGTAATTTGACCAAGTACATCTACAGTTATATTTACAATTCCTCTTCTTTGATCAAAGCTTGTTTGTGTGTTCATCTCATGCAGATGTCAAAGATGATTAGTTTCTATCCTTTCAGTAAACATAGAAAGAGTTCTCTATGTCCTTCATTTGTTGTTTGAATGAAGGAAATGTGCTGCAATGTCATTTAGAGACATGAAGTTGAGACTAGATTTCCAATAAGCAAATCTGACTAACATTTTTTTTTCATGTTTATTTTCCTACTTGAACCCAGAATGTAACCAGCAATGCCTGCCAACCTCTTGCTGCTGACGAGAAAAATATTTCAAGGATTGAGCTCCAACCTGAGAAAGCCACCATGGTCGACGAGAAGCTGGGGTTCACAGACAAAAAGAAACAGTCCACTGGCTACGCTCCGCAAAATACTCTTGCAGAGCCTTGGCACTGCCAGACATACACCACCCAGCAGGCTGCACCGCCAGAAGAGTCCGACAGCAGTGCTCAGTCCTCACCCAACTACTGCCTGGTGATGGTACACAACAGCAGTAAGGACGAGAACTCCCCTGTCATTGGCTCCCCGGGAGGTGGCAACTTCTCCATGAGTGACCAACCCCTGGCACCAGTCACTGACTTGCATCAGATATGTGAGGCAGCCAGTGGAGGCCCCGATAGTCCAGAGTTGGAGACTCTGAGGCTGCAGATCTCCCCTGATGGCAGGCTTAAGTTGCCCTTCCTGTACCAGCCCTCAGGCCTAAATGGGGACTGTGACCCAGACGAAGAGACCTCTGAGCGGAAAGCCTTACTGGCAGACCTGTCTGAGGCCAAAGGGGCTCAGGGGCTGAGGCCCGAACTCTCCACCCTTATTGTGTACCAAGCTCAGGAGGTATCGGAGACGTGCGCAACAAACACCTACATCTCAAACCAGGTGGTCCCCCCATCTCCACAGGGGCCAACCTCCTACCTTCCGATCCAACCACATTTCTGCCCACTTCCCATTGCAAGCGGGACTCAGTCAACCTACAGGCAGAACTGGGTACCTCCAATCGTCCCTGAGAGTTCAACTGGATCAAGGGTAAGCCTGCAGAGCACTTGGGTCAACCCTGCAGAGAGAGAGAATCAGGAAGAGGGGGTGGATGAGGAGGACGAGGAGGTGAATGCTGGTAAAGGGATTTTTTTCAAAAGGATGGATGCTTCAAATTCAAAGCTGAGGATAAATCAAGAATCCAAACACTAACGAGATGCTGAGAATAACAAGGGTAACTAAAGTCTCCCTGAGACAAAGGAGATCCGTTGGATGTTCAAAGTGGACATTCCGTTATTATGTTTCCGGGAGAGTCAGATACAGGGATATCTGTGAGTGCTAACAGAGAACATGTGGGAGGTTGCTGGTTTACTGATATCTGACTACTGGACCATTGAAGGTAGAACCTATGACATGAGCTCAACAGCCATTTAAACTATCCTCTCTCCATTCCATTTCCGATGATGAAATGTGCTAATTGTCTGGAATTCTTCACGGCCTGATCACATTGTTTACCATTTACAACACAATGGCAGTCTGAACAGGTGGTTGTGAGCCCACACATAGAATGACCAGCAACAGAGTAATGATTCCGGCCAAAAAAAATCCTGTTTTAGAACAGGATTAGAATCTGTCTGTAAATAGGATTTGAATCTATCTGTAGACTGTAAAAGACTGTGCGCTGCAAAATATGCTTTCGTTTGGAAGTAGATCCACAGTTTGAATGTAACTATGGCTTTGCAACATAAGAACTGTCAAGTAATGTTATGACTGATATGTGGACAGTAATGATTGTTGTTACGAATGTCATTTCAATGCCACTATGAGTGTGTGGCCACAGTTTACAGTGAGGTGTTTCTCCCGTGTGAACTTGTGAGAAAATGCAAATCTGGAAAGATTGTGGTTGAATGAAAACAATGAAACTGTGATATAGTGAAGTTTTAATTGTTTCAATGTAGTTGCCATGGCACAGTACTGCTATAGTTCGAATCTATTAAAGGAGAAATCTGAAGTGAATCAAAACATAGCCCTGTTGTTCCAGGTCACCAAATGCTGTTAAGAGAATGCAAAAGTTTGGTATGACATAGACCAAATAGTGCAGCTAAAACTAACTGAATGGGGCATAGTAACTTACTTTAAGTTTCATTGTCCTATGCCCCCTTCAGTTAATGATAGCTGCCAGTTTGCTATTTGGCCTACTGTATGTTGAATCAAATCTTCTCTGTCTTTTTCCCACAGACAGCTCGGTGACCTCAAACAACAGGGCTATCATGAATCACACCAGATTTCGCCTAACAGTGTAGCATCCATATTTTCTTCCTTTTCTCCACTAAGCACTTTGACAGACACTCCTAAGAGTAGCATTGACGTGCTATGTGTTTCTAGATGTTTTCCCTTTCTGCTCTCAGCTGGCTCATATTGTTGATCATGTTCCACCTGTATGTGTCATTGTGTAGTCATTTGTGTGTGTCATTTACAAAACTCTGTGCCATGTATTGAGCAGGTAATGACGATTATTTATTTTTGATTCATCCAAAAACAGCACGGTCTGTATTAACTACAGAAGCTGACTAATGCACTCAGTGAAGTCAGATTAGCGTAGCTATTTTTCAGTCAACAGTCCTCACTGCTATTCTTGTAAAACATTTGGTATTGATGTAAATATAATTATTTCTCATTATTTATTTTGCTTCCGGTATTCACAGGGCCATCTGTTTAAACTATTGTTAACATCCGAATTGTGAAGTTGTCGATACCAGACTGAATCACACTTTATTTAAGAGCATTTTTGATTCACCTTCGTAATTAAACATGTTCTGTGTGTGTGTGTGTGTGTGTGTGTGTGTGTGTGTGTGTGAGTGTGTGTGTGCACGTGTATGTGCGTGTGTGTGTGCTGTGTGTGTGTGCTGTGTGTGTGTGCGCATGTATGTGCATGTGTGTGTTTTGTGTGTGCGTGTGTGTGTGTGTGCGCACGTGTATGTGCGTGTGTGTGTGATTTGTGTGTGTGTGCGTGTGCGTGCATGTGTATGTGCTTTGTTGTTGTTATTCGTGTTGATTGTGTCTATTTTTCCTTGAAATGCTAATCTTGTGTCATTCACTGTTAATTGTATGGTGAAAATGAAACTGGAACTGTTTGCTCTTTGCTATTGTCTCTGGTAAAGAGAGTGTGTCCTGTCCCCCAGGTCGTGAACATATTCTTCTCAATGGCCATAGCTGCTTGCCTATAGGCGTTGTTAAATTCTGCCTGCTGCAACAGACTGCCTGAAAGTATAGGTAACAGGATTATCATGAAACCAGACCTGTGAAATGTGATACAGGGTCTTTTTTGTATGTCATACTGACAATAATATTTGTAACTGTGATTCCCCCTTGTCTATGTAATTCCATGTTCACACTAAATACAAATAAATCAACAATTTAATACAGTTTTCCCTTAAGTATCCCATGTGTTCTGTATGTTGGTCTGCCCTATATGACATGCACATATATATATATGTATGTATGTATGTATGTATGTATGTATGCAGGGTGCGATTTGTCAGGGGGGATGGGGGGATCATCCCCGCTCTGGTTTTTACCTCTGCTGAATTAATTTTATCCTCGGAGGGATAAAACCCCGTCAATAATAAAAAAAAAACGATTAAAATTGAACTCAGGTTTCTTACACAGCTATAATCTACACTGTTGGTAGCCTACTAATTTGCAACCTGACCCGAATTGTCGGTAATCTCGTTATTCGCGAACGTCCACATAACACGTGCACATAAATACACTGTTTCTGCATTCTACGCGGAACTAATAAAAAACGAGGGAAAATGAAGCGCGTTCAGAGCAGCAGTCCTACTTTACAGGACCAGCACAAAAAAGACTAAGTCAACATCCAACTAAGTCATACTGTACATCGCTGTTAATGGGCCAGGCGTGTGTTCGTTCCCTGCGCAGAGGTGCGCAGAGATGTAGATAAACGAAGGACGACACGCTGCAGATGACGCGCCAACAGGAAAACCGAAAAGGCCACATGAAATCCGACATCAGAGCAAACTGTTTGTTTAGTTTTATAATTAGTTACTTTCACATAACATGTGAAATCATATTTTATGACATGTGAAATAATTATTGTTACGTTTTACAGACCGATCCCATTTGTTCCTCTGCCAATCCTCTGACATGTTCGCGTGATCGGACCTTATCCATGGTTCTGAAGCCCAAATAAGAAATCACATCGTGGCCGGCACAGAAAATGAAATGTTTCATGTCTTTTTAAGTTTGCATTGAAGACGAATGCTCATCTGTTCATAATTTAGGCACATAGGATCTACCATTAACTTAAAAAAGAATTAAACCTGTTTATTGCTTATTTTTTCATGATAAAAAAACACCCCCCCCCTCTGTTTTTTTGACAATTCGCACCCTGTATGTATGTATGTATGTATGTATGTATGTATGTATGTACATGTGTATGTATGTACGTGTGTACATATGTATGTATGTATGTATGTTTGTATGTATGCATGTATGTTTGCATTATGTGTTTCTAATACTGCCTGCTTTGTTCCTCTGTTCTACTATCTGTCCATAAACTTGAGCAAACAGGACAAAGGTCTGACTGATTTGTCCACCTTTAAATACTTTATTACATTGTCAACACAGCTGAAGTGTTAGAACATTAGGGTTATGTGGCAACTAGTCACTACATCTGGAAAGGACTCCTGGCTCAAAAGTGGGAAGGTTTAACACAACACACACACACACACGCACACACACACACACGCATACACAGTCAGCTGGTCAGAGCGCCAGTGTCCCACCCTGTTCTTCCAAGTAAGTGAGGCAATTAAATTCAAGCTCATTGTGCTGTGTCTCCAGGGCGATGACATTAGTATGTCTTATCTGCCTGGCATTGGAGGGCAATCTGAGATGTGATTTCCTGATGGGCAAACCTCAACACAAAGACAAGGGGAACTTGGTCTTGGTGCTGTGATTGGAGGCAGTTAATAGCTAATTAGCAGATCTCTGCCTGTCTTGGGGGGTTTGTGGCAAATTCACCCAGATAGTCCTGCGGGTAGCCCTGCTCCCTGTCTCATTTGGAAGTTTGATTTGACTTGAGTCCCTGTGCCCCTTCACTCCTGATTTTTTTACTCTCTTCTGCTTCCATAGCAACTGTCGTTTTTCGCTCGGGTTCATCGAACACCTTTGGTGTTGGCTTTTTTTTTTCTAAGATTTGTCCATGTCCTGTGAGGGGCAAAAAGTGTTGGGTTATGATGCCACAACACTCAGCTGGTTAATTAATTATTGCTTTGTGCCTGAACCTTTAGACTCGGCTAACATGAGACTAGCGTCAGGTCAGATGCTAACTGGTATTTTATCTGCACTGATCACATCACATTACTGATGAAATTTCTGATCACTCTGAGGCCAGAGTCACACATTGTGATGAAAATAACACATTTTTGGCTTTGAAAAAAAGAAAACATGTCTGTAAAGTATGAATCATTGCCTTCTGCATTTCTAATTAAGTTCTTATGAATCAGGCCAAAATGAAAAGAGCCATTTGATGTTCTTCTTTAGAGCAAAAAAAAAAAAATAGTTCAAGGCTGTTATAAACCCCATCAGCAATGTGTATGAGAACTTTTGAAGAAGAGGGGAACCAATCAATTTTCATATCTCTCCCATGGCCTATAACTCCTGGAAGGCTTTCATTTTGGCAGAAATGTCATCGCTCTGCCTCGTGCACCTCATGATAAGAGACACTGAGCAGCTTGTGCCGCTGACAACTGACTCTGCTCCTGCTTCCTGCTTCCTGACACCACTCCGCTCTGACTCTCCAAAAGTCTGTTAGCTCATCAGCCTAGTCAGTCGGCAGACGACGCTCCAAAGACTTCTGGATCTGTTCTCTTTTGGATCTGCTCCATGCATGGAATGTGAGGTGTAACCCATCTCAGGGCTCACAGAAATCGAGGGGACAGATTGTGAAAAAGGCTTCCTCATGTCAGTCATCTGACAGGTTAACATGAGGTCAGGCAGTCACTAAGTCTAACTTAGAGAAGCTTTATAGTGAATGTTAGCAACAATCTCACTGTGTTTGCTGACTCCCTGAACATTAATCACAGTCATAAAATCGAATGGTGTTATTGCCACTGCCTTAATCCATTGTAAACTAAGGCTGTAAATATCTGTAACTCCATGTCTCAACTGTGTAGCCCCCTGTCATTGTATGTGTATTTGGTGTGTGTGTGTGTGTGTGTGTGTGTGTGTGTGTTTGGGTGGGGTGGGAGGGTGGGGGGGGGGCATGGGTTGTTAAGAGAGAGTTGTTGTTGTGTATGAGCAGACTCATGCAGATGTCGATTTGTCTTCTTCCTGAATCTCAGTATTCATTTCCTGTTACATCTGAATGACTGAATGATAGACGGGCTGACAGCAGTTAATTAGACACGCTGTCCTTCCCCTGAACTCTCACAACATTTTAATGAGATCTTAATGGGTCACTAATTACTGGAGAGAAAAAAAAACTAAACACAGAAATGGAAAATAACATGCTGACATCCCCAAAGACTCAAACTGCCTCCACTGTTGCTTCCCAGTACCAGCACACACTCACAGATACAGCCATCAGACATAAACCCCGTAGAAGCGAGCGGCTATGCCTGATGACCGCATATTGTCAGATATCACTGCTAAGCTTCTCACTGGAGCCGGCTTTCACTGATAGCACTCCGGAATGCGCATTGTTATCCACTGCGAGACCTATCGCTCTGGCGTGCCTTGTAATGGGATATAATGAAGATGGCCCAGGGTTTCTTTGTCCCGGGCTGATATGTCAGCTTTGTTATTCTTAGCTACAGTGTCACAAGCGACATGTGAGAGGACCGAGGGGGATGGGTGGAAGGTGAAGAGGAGGGGGCTGGGGTGGCTGGCACCTTCCTGAGGCATTGTTTACAGGGTAGTCCATGGGCAGGTGTGGACAGTAAATGCGTATAAATAACCCTGCAACACAGCCTTTAGATATGGCCTTGAATAAAACACTGGCTGTGTGCGTATGTATGTGTGTATGTGTGTGTGTGTGTAGTCACACATGCATGCCCTCGTGCAGTTGTTTGAGTGTGTGGAAATGAGTGTGTGTTTCTGTGTGCATTGTGTCCTGGCCCAAATAAGAAATGAAGAAAGATGAGGGTGAGGGAAATATAGAGCGCAAAAGGCGTCATCAAATTGCGACAGAAAAAGTAACAGAGACTGACAGAGAGGCAGATGGGGACAGAGAGGGAGACAGAGTGAAGCAATGGAATAATTCAACTATTAAAGTTTGATGCTATTGCAGGAGGGTTCCAGTTCTGCTGGGAGACAAAGGAGAGGAGCTGATCCATTTTGAGTCTCTCCAAGTTTGGAGCTCAACCCTCTCTGGAGGCTTGAGGTTAAATATAGGTGAGGTCTTAATGCCAGAAGCAAAGATGAATGGATGAAGCTGAACTGATGAAATGATGTCATCAATCCATCTGTCTCTCTGTCTCTCTGACTCTCTCTCCGATTCTCACTTACATGTACCTTCCCATCCATAATTCATCCATTTCATGGATGCTCTTCACACTCATTACCATGAAAGAGACAATGAAGCCTTCAGTTTGAAGGAACAATGGCCCTCATTCACCAATATCTTCTCAATTTGAAAATTCTTTAAAAAACTGTAGAGATGAAAACAAAAACCTTTTTGAAAATTGCGTAAGTGGGCTTTAAGTGATTCATATGAGTGGTTGATAAATGAGACCCATTGTCCTTTTTTTGGTGCTGTCCTGTCTGATTCATAGTTTGCTAAAGGAGCCTAAAAGGACTGATACAAATCACTGTTTGTCATGAGCTTATTATTGTCCTCCATTGTTTTCACTGTCGGCCCTCTTTCTTATTTTTGATTTTCTCTTTGATTTCCTCTTCCTGTACTGATTCTTTCTTTCTTTTTTTCTTTCTTGCTATTTAAGCAGAATTTGTTACCCGCGCTGGACTGCATGACTGACCCTTCTCTTTATACTGTGGTTATCAGTTCCATGTGGTATTGTTCTGATTCCAGGGCCCCTCCACAGAAGCACACTGCCCAAACAACAGATGCCGATACACTGTTTCCAAGGAAAGGGCTCGGCTCCCAAAGGTCTCTTTACAATGGCAACTATTGTGTGTGGGTATTGTGTCACTACTGGCAGTTCATGCCTACTGTAAGTCTATCTGCATGGTTTACATTGATTTGTGTCTGTGTCAGTGTTAGTGTTAGTGTGTTTGTGTGTGTGTGTGTGTGTGTGTGTGTGTGTGTGTGTGTAGGTGTATGTGTATGTGTGTTTGCCACTCTGGGAAGCTAATGGTCTATATTTACTACCTTGAAGAGGAGGCAGAACTGTGTGTGTGTGTGTGTGTGTGTTGCATTCTGTTGAAGGACATTTGTTCTGGGGTTACCCCCCATATGGACAGTGAGAGGCAGACAAGAAACTAGAGGTGTGTGCATGTGTGTGTGTGCGAGAGAGAGAGAGAGAGAGAGAGAGAAGCAGTTCGTTAGAGAGGAAAGGAAAGATAGACAGAGTAAAGAAGCGAAGGTGAAAGAGTAAGAGATACAGGAAGTGTCTGTAAGACAGGCCAGACAGAGATAGAGTGAAGAGAGAGAAAGACAGAGAGAGAGAGAGAGTGACAGATAACCTGATAGAGTGATAGAGAAAGACAGAGAGAGAGAAAGACCTGTGTCCTTGCCGTGTATCTTGAAGGCCCTGTGGAGTCCTCGCATTCCCTGTGGGAAAACGTGAGTGGCTTTTAAACTCGTTTTTTCATTGTCCTCCTCCTGCAGCGCACTGCTTGCCGTTGTTTTAAACTCACAAGGACACGCCACAGACGCCTCTGGAGTTGTTAACTAACTTCTTCTTCATGATGGCAAACACACTCAGGGAGACAAGATACCAATCAACTCCCTACTCTCATTTCCTCTTGAAAAGGAGTGCGACTTTGTAAGGGGATTTCCGATCTGGGATGGTGCTGTTGGCGCACAGTTCTCTCACCATTTTGAGTCTC
>PYXC01001801.1:3552500-3577500 GCA_015244755.2 Tenualosa ilisha | reverse complement strand
GCAAACACTCACTCAAATATAACTGGTAAGTCTTGGGTTTGAAAAAAAAAATGAAAATGAATGTAGTTTCAGTCTAGCTCATCCAGTAGGACATGGTGGCTGACCGTATTAAATGCAGCTGATAGGTCAAGCAGGATAAGTACTGAGGCAGCTGATAGGTCAAGCAGGATAAGTACTGAGGCAGCTGATTGGTCAAGCAAGATGAATACTGAGGAGTGATCTGCCGCTCTGGCTTCTTTTAAGGCTTCTGTCACAGACACAAGCACCGTTTCAGTGGAGTGGCCTCTTTTAAAGCCAGATTGGTTGGAATCAAGGAGATTGTGCTGAGAAGGAAATCCTGTGACTTGTTTGAAGACTGTTCGTTCAATAGTTTTGGAGAGGCAAGGAAGAAGAGAGACAGGCCGGTAGTTCTCCACCTTAGTGGGCGTGAGGGAGGATTTTTGAGCAGTGGTGTTACCTGGGATTGTTTGAAAGTGATGGGAAATGGACCCATAGTTAGTAAAGCTCACTGACCACATGTGGGGTTGCTGTTACAATGGTAGGGGCTATGGCCTGCAGAAGGTCAGAAGAAGAAAACTGTTTCCTGGTTCCACATTGTGAAAGCCTTTTTTGCAGTGTCACTGGATGAGAAGGATGATAGCAGTTCCTGGAATTGTGTTAGATAAGATGGATTATTAGTTTTGTGCCATTTCTTCTAAGCAGCTCTGAGGTGGAGGTTGAGTGATGAGAGTCATTCAGCCACACACAGGTACCCTATACTGTCTTCGCATGAGAAAGGCCGAACATGAGAGCTGATACTTACGCTGATGCTTTAGTGTTACCCCTACTATTATGATGCAAAGGACTTGAATCCAGCTGGTTGATTGTAATGCGATAGTTGATTGCGCCCAACTGAGACCACCCAGTGAGAGTCAGACAGAAACGATAGGCCTGATCGGTGCGGCAAATGGTCAGTTGCTCACTGAAGACGCAGCAGTGCTAGTAGTTAGCACCTTCTGATGGTTGGCTTGCAGTTGTGTTTGAAATCAGATGGTTTGAACCACAAGACAAAGAAGGCACAGAACTACATAAGCAGACACTCACCTAGTTCCTTGTGAATAGCTCCTCTGACCAAACTTACAGACATGGGCATCAATGGCAAAGCGCACTCCTGGTTTGAATCCTATCTCGCTGGGAGGTCGTTCAATGTGTCATGGCTAGGGAAAGCATCTGCGCATCACCTCCTCACCACAGGGTGCCCCAAGGCTCAGTGCTGCCTCTTCTCTTTGCCATGTGTTCCACCTCACCGGGTCCAATCATCCAGTCCCATGGCTTCTCCCATCACGGCAATGCAGATGACACCCAGCTCTACTTATCCTTTCCTCCTGCTGACTCCCCGGTGTCAACAAAAATATTTGACTATCTTTCTGACATATCTGTATGGATGAAAGCTCATCACCTCCAGTTAAACCTCTTCAAAACTGAACTGCTGGTCCTCCCAGCCAAGCAAACCATACATCACAACATCAGCATTGAGATAGACTCCCTATCTGTTGCTCCCACCAATGTTGCAAGAAACCTGGGTGTCGTGATTGATGACCAGCTGACCTTTGCTGATCACATTGCCTCTGTGGCTTGGTCATGCCATTTTTCTGGTCGTGCCTAACCTAACATGCAACCCAGCTCCTGGCACAGACCTTGGTTATCTCTTGCCTTGACTATTGCTATGCCAGCCTGTGCTGTGTGACCATTACAGATGATCCAGAATGCAGCTGCTTGTCTGGTTTTTAACCAGCCAAAAAGAGCGCGTCACGCCTCTGTGGACTCCACTGGCTACCCTTAGCTGCTCGCATCAAACTATAGAGTGGCCTATAGAGTGATTGGTGGATCTGCTCCCATCTACCTTAATACCATCTTAAAGTCTTATGTTACCCACCCCGGCCAAGCACTGCCAACACCTCGCACAGGTCAATCCAGACTATTCTCAACTGTTGTTCCACGCTGGTCAAATGACCTTCCAAGTACTACAAGAGCAACAGATACCCTCTCCACCTTCAAGAAATGATTGAAGACCCTGCTGCCAAGAAAATCTCCTGGTTTAAAACTTCTGACTACCTGGAATGGAATGACCTTCCAAGTGCTACTAGAGCAACAGATACCCTCTCCACCTTCAAGTAATTACTGAAGACCCAGCTTCCGAGAAAATCTCCTGGTTTAAAACTTCTGACTACTTGGAATGCACTTACGATGCACCCCCCCACTCTCTCTCTACTGCACTTTTATTACACTCCTGCACTTTCATCTCTTTCATGATAGCAATTTGCACTATTAGTTGTAGCTGTAGTGAATGTTTATCCTCTTTTTGTAAGTCACTCTGGATAAAAGTGTCTGCTAAAAGCATACATGTAATGTAAAATGAAAGTCAGTGTACTATGACTGACTACTTGTTCACTGTGTAAAGAAAACAAATGGTAGCATTTGGTAGAATTATTCGATTTTTAGCCAGATTGTCTGTGTTTTGGTGGTAATAATATACAAATAATATTTCAGGTTTTTTTTTTCAATCACTAACAAGCATGAACCTATACTTTAAATCATTTTTCGAAACTCAACACAGAAAAACACCTACATCACACAAGTAGCCAAACAGTCAAAAGCACGAAAACACTAAAACTACGTATATTTCAGAATGCTAAAAACCTCTCTCTATACACATTTTTTAACATTCTATTATTTAAAGATGGATATTTATCATACAAAATAGCAAGTTAAAATGGCGTATGTGGGAAAATTTAACATTTATGTGGGAATATGTAACATTTATGCATTTGGCAGACGCTTTTATCCAAAGCGATTTACATTCTGCCAACTATCAACTACATCAGAGCCAGTCTTTCCTAGAGCAGCTTAGGGTTAAGTGCCTTGCTCAAGAGTATGACGGTGGCAGTTGGGATTCAAACACACAATTTCCAGACAACTAGCATGCTAACCAAGTAACCGCTACACCACCACTGCCCTACCCTATTAATGTCTGATTGTGGGTGAAACACAAGCACACAAACACATCAAGCCAGTGAGAACACAGAGTGCTGTCATGACAACATACCCGCCAGGCATTTTTATTCCTGTAATACTGTTATCTTAAAGTCACGTACGCAAACACTGACTCGCACACACCTAGAGTACATACACACACATCCAAAAGCACATGTGCACACACGACACAGCCTTGTGCATACACACCACACTCACTCACAGAGGCATAAGCAGCAAGCAGTACACACGTGAGGACGCCACAGTGGTTGCAGGAGCTGTTCCTGTGTGCATGATCGACCCTCTCAGAGTCTTCCTGCCAAAGTTAGAGCCCAATCCCCACCAAAGCCTGGATCAACAGCTACTTCCCGTCCACTTATTCAATAAAACATAACACCCTATTCACACGGACGCAGCAGAGACAGTGGCACGCATACACACAAACACACACAATTGCACACACACACACACACACACACACAAGCATATTGCCCCTAAAAAAAGATACAAATAAATTTCTGTAATCTCATTTTGCAAAGGCTCATTGGTCTTCACACCCAGATGTTAGGTTTGGTTGCAGAATACAGATAAGAGATTTAAATACAGTTCAGTGGAATTAATCCTTCTATTACTGCAGCTCTGATGAATGTGTAACTGTGATGGTAGGAGTAACTGTGATGGCAAACTCTTTTCTTGTGGAAAAATGCACAAAAGCCTTATTGACATTCCAAATTACAGCAAACATAGTGACCTGAATGGGAATTGCCACAAGCCGCCCACTAAAAACATCTCTGTCACTTCTATTGTTTCTTTTAGCATGCGTGTAACTTCCCTATTTTCATACTTTGTCAAAAGATCTCCTTGTTCCCGCTGCAGGTTAAAGAACTTCTGCTTTTAAGAAAACATTTGTCATGCAATGTGCCAACTACGTGAGGGTTACAGGTACTGCCGCAGAATAGTACCTTTGAATAGACACGCCAGTGAGCAGAATTATGACCGCTTAACACACAGACAGACAGACAAACAGACACACAGATAAAGAGACAGACAGACAGACAGACAGACAGACAGACAGACAGATAGACAGACAGATAAAAAGTAAGACAATCTGTGTGAAACAATAAGCAACATAGATAAAACATTTCTCCAACGGAATGAATCACACACATTCATGTTTAATGCTCAGCTTGTGCAATATTTTGGTGTCAAACCTAGCTGAAAAGTGTTCAGCAGCTCAGATTTCTGCCCCATCGAATGAATTGTTTACATTTTCAATAGTTAGCAGTTCTAGGGGAAATTTAAAAAAAGTTCTTAATAGCCGTAATCCTACAGCAATCACTTTGTGAACTGCATCCTTTGAGCCAACTCACTCCATCATCTTTTTCCTTTTTCTTCTCTCTTTGTCTCTCGGTTTCACTCCCTAGAAATCTCTCTGTCATGCACACACACACACACACACACACACAAACACACACATGCACAAACGTGCATACACACGTACACACATGCACACACACACATACACGGGCACGCACGCACACACACACACACACACACACACACACACACACACATACATACAATACTGATGCCAAAAAACTGTTGTTCTCTTTGGTGGAGAAGCTGCTGCCCTCGGGACAAAGCCTCTCCCATTTCACCATTTGTATACCTGTTGATGGACACAATGTAATAACCCAGCATGACATGCCACACTGGGAGAGAACTGGAGGATTAGTTATTTTGAGGCAAGGACACAACACTGAACTCACACAATGAAGCTGATTGAGATTCATCCTTATCCTCACCCTCTCCAGCTTTCTGTCCCATGTTATGGCATGCCTGATGCTTTTGTCTCTCTTCAGTGGGAGATTATTTCTGAAGGGGGGAAAGCTATCGTTAACGCATATGCAAAATACAATCTCACTGGGTAACCAAAAACCACCCGTCTGGCTAATACACTCACGGTATTCATTAGACAGCTGCAGAGGGTCAAATAACTGACTCTGTATTACAATATACACAAACATACACATCCATACCCAAAGTAAACTTTATCTTTGTTCAGGAAGAGAACTGTGGTCAAAGTATAATGACAACCTCAAACACACTATAGGAGTCCACAGCATAGAGTTCTTAAACTGTATATTATTTTATTAATAGAAGAAGAATCGTCTTAATAGAATAGAACTTTTTTCATCTCCAGCTTCAAGCACAGAATAGTCATATGCTATCTCCTGCTGTCATGGTGTTCAATCCGAGTATAACTATGGGCAGTCAAGTGCTGCAAAGCTGGCAGTGGTATTCAGTGATATGTGCTTCGAACAAACAATTGTTCACATTTTAAAATAAATATTTAAAAATAGACCCTTTGGAATGCTGGTCATGGCTTTGATTAGATACTACAGCTTCACCTACTGGTCACTACAAGAACAGCTCTTCTACACAAAGTCCACACCAGTAACTTGACTCTTGGTGTGGATACAAGTTTGACTGCACAAAGATATCAAGAGGAGAAAATAAACCTTTTTGCTCTTGTAGGAACGCTAATGAGGGACTGAGGAGAGACAGAGAGAGAGAGAGAGAAAGAAATGACACAGACAAGACAAAATAGTTTTGTGTTCTTTTAACTATATCAACACAAATAGAACAAAAATATATTCAGCAGCAAGTACTTATCTTTACGGAATATTATGAGATTTGTGACACAAGTGACACAAGCACTTTGTTTAATGATTAATGTTTGTTTTGGGAACCAACAGCGATGAAGAGGCATCCTACTCTGACTACTATCCCATAATACCTGCTGATGTGATGTCCGTCAAGGAGATCCTCACAGACCCCAAGTTCCCCCGCCACCGCACCTGGTACAGTAAGAACCTTCTAACAACCTCACACTACCTCAATTACACTAACTGGCAGGAGTCTATCAAACAGACACATGAGGTGCAGGCTACTTCAATTCATGTAATCATCAAGCAAGCAGTTTACACTGACAAGTAACAAGTCTGGAATTTAAGATACCAACCAACTGTTGGTATCAGTTGTTTTGATGTTAGTAATTGTTACAGTTTGTAACAACAGATGACATAGCATTTCATTCATGCAAACATTTTCTACAACTATTTCAGTGTGACAGAAATAAGACCAGGTTCCTATTAATAAACAGTACTACGTGGAAGGTTTCTCTGCCTTGCAAAGCTGGTATCCCAAGATTCCCAACTTCCAATGGAAACTTGAAACTCGTAACTTGGGAGTCATGACCTCTAAGTGTGAGTGGACTCTGCTGAAGTGAGATGCTGTGGAGGGAGGGTTAGAGGAGAGGGAAAGAGGCTGATGGTGATTAGACACTTGGTTTGAGTAGCCAGTCTAAGCTCTGAGCCTCAGCATCCTCTACACCATCTCACAAACACACACAGAGCTGCCTCCATTTGCAACACAGACCACTACATGTGAACTGCCTTATACTCTCTCTTATCTCTCGTTCTCTCTGGGCCCCCCCTACATCTGTCTATCTCTCTCCCCCTCTCCTCCCCTCTGCTTTCCTTCTTTTTTTCTCCTTCTGCTTTACATCTCATTTGCCCTCCTGTCTGTTTCTTCTGTCTATATTCATCTTTCTTTCTCTTTGTTCCTCTCTTTTACTCCACCTCTCCCTTCATCTCTCTTTGGTCTCTAGCATTGGCCTAGATGTAATGAGTCTTGCTTGACTTGCTGTCTTTTGCATACCTGTCTTAGTACAAAACACTTGTTTATCATACATCTGCTATCCTCCCTGCCCACACAGACACATCACCTTTGCACACTTTAGAGAAAAAATGAACACACTCCTCACAGTAATCCTGTGGACTTCTGACTCCGCTGATTTATTACATTATTATTTAAACAGTCTTTACGGCCATTTTTGTTTTTTTGTTTTAGTTTTTGTTTGTTTATGTTTGCTGTTGCAATACCGAAGCCTCCGAGACCCCAGAGTCAGTTCTTTTCAGTGACTCTGACTCTTCAGTGGACAAACAAAAAACAAAACCCAGGAGGAAATGTGAAGCAACACAGCAGACTTTAAAAGATGTGACAGTGCCCAGTGTTGATTTAGGTGGCAGTCGTGTTTCTCCTGGGTCACGGCGTACCAGCTCAGGGGAAGCCCACGTGTCTGCATCCAACAGTCAACACTGCCAGGGTTTTGCATCCCAGGTGCCACTGTGGACTGTTTTGCCTGGAGGGTTCAGAGGACTCCAGAGGGTTTTTTTTGTCATCAAAGGCACCAGAAAATTTGCATAGAGACAGTTGAGAAATAAACATTTACTGTGGCCAGTGCTGGTTCCACTGGTCGTTGATACATGCAGTGTACATAGGGAAAATAGACAGCAAGTTGGAAAGTAAAGGTTGTCCTAGAGAATATCAATGAAGTGAAATGAGAAATTAAATATGTGGTGTGTGGGCATGAGAGACATGAGAGAAAGAGAGAAAAAAACAGCCTGGCAAAAAAAACCCTACTTTCACAAACTACACAATCTACAGACTCATAGAAATAGTCAGACATGAACGAAATCACAAGGACCAAAGGAAAAAAGAAATCGATATAGTACCAGCAGCAAAGCACTCAGACAAACGCCAGTATTCACCATAGCAGGGTACATTTAAAAAAACAGGTGAAAGGTCTTTTCAGATTAAAAGAAAATACATTTTCAG
The DNA here is from genome assembly GCA_015244755.2 of Tenualosa ilisha. Taxonomy (NCBI): domain Eukaryota; kingdom Metazoa; phylum Chordata; class Actinopteri; order Clupeiformes; family Clupeidae; genus Tenualosa; species Tenualosa ilisha. The sequence goes on along the minus strand of PYXC01001801.1, from coordinate 3,569,805 downwards.
TTCCCCACAGCATCACAAAGCGCTCTTGTTGTGTCTCATCCAATAACACGTGTCTGTCTAGCATCTAAGCAAAAAATAGGCTTATGCAACAGGTAACCTAGACACTCAGAACAGCACAATAGTGGTACGCATGCCTAGTCCAGGCAATGTTTATGCATTTAGCAGGCAATATGAAGGGCACTCCACAGAGTCCTAATAAATAAAAGTCAGTAAAGGTCTGGGCAGAGTATATACTGTATGTAAGGGGTTGGAACAAAGCAAAGATGAGGAGTTAAGATACCTTCTTATAGGCTTACCAAGACCTTTCTATAGTCTTTCCAATCACAATACACACCACATCTGCATTCCAGCTCATCTGTTAGAAGAGATAAAGCCGAGAACAACAGAGTGGGCTGAGTCAGAGTGCACACAGAAAAGTCACAAAATCATAACAAAAGTAAAACCCGTTTTGTTCTGTTTCTCTTTTTATATATATCATATCCATAATCAATATAGCCACTGCGGCACTGCACCCTGGAGCCATAATAACAATGCAATGCTATATGAAAGACCTCTGTTGCACTGAGCTTGCAGTTGTAACAGACCTGTGAAAGCCTCTAATAGAAAATCATAACTGAGTCTTCCTCAGGGTTCTGCAATGCAGTAGCCCATTAAAAATGTTTGCTTCACGAGTTGTGGAAGCTGTGCAGGGAATAACGTGTGGTCTTTGGTGTGAAAAATGAAAGATCAGAAGAAGTGTGAAGTGACAGCTGGTGCTGAAGTTACATTAAACTCAGGCAGTGTTTTCTCTGGGCTTGCCTGCACTCTGCCCAAGCTCAGCTGTGCCCACGTGTCTCTGTCTGTCTCTGCCTGGCACTAAATGCCCAGGCTGCTGTCCTCGTCTCTCCTGAGCAACACGATTACCCATGGTTCTCGCGCGGCACCTCTGCCTCTGGCTCTGAGCGCTGGTAATCCCCATCTGAGACAACACCACAACAAGGTCATTTCCTCTTTTTATTCCCCTCAAGTCCTGCCTTTGTGTGTGTGTGTGTGTGTGTGTGTGTGTGTGTGTGTGTGTGTGTGTGTGTTGGGAATGTCACCCAGGTTGTTAATCGTGTTCAGTATAATCAGGATGATATGGGACTGCATTGGCACTTTTCATGTGATTGACATATAGTCATCTTATAGAAATCTGATGGTTTTGGACCTAAGCTGGACCTCTACACTGATAAGAAAAAAAATGACAGGTTGGAAAGTAAGGTTATTCCTGATGTCCTGATATTACGGGTTGATGTTCTTGAGTAAAACTCTCAGCCCAAAATTTTCCAATAAAGATGCAAGAATATATATATTTTTAATCCTGCAATTTAATCTTTTCTAGCCAAGGCAGACATGTTTGGCAGATTTACTATAGAGTTCCATCCAGGTAAAAAATATTAAAAAATTTATAGAAATAAACAGAAAATCTCAACACAAGTTCTAGACTTATGCCAAGGCCGTTTTGAGTACTTTTGAGATTTTTATGTTAAGTGAACAAAAAAAAAAGAGGGCTTGATGTAGTTCTTCCCAAGCAACATTTTTTCAACATTATTAATCTGAGCTCAGAGTAAGAAGTAATAAAGTGAAAATGGAGGTGTCATTTCTGGTGCGGTGGGGAACTCATGAGCTGCTCAGGACTGACTTTACAACATAAGAGCTACATAGTGCCACCCAGAGAGAGGAAGAAAAGAGAGAAGAGAAGAGTGTGTGTGTATGTGTGTGTGTGTGTGTGAGAGAGAGAGAGAGAGAGAGAAGGAGAGATGGAGAGATGGAGATGAAGGGAGAGGTCAGATGGATCTGTGACCAAGCAAGCACCACAGCTACACTTTCTGGTCCTCTGCTCTCCTCTTTCTCTGTCCCCCGGGTTGTTTAAGTTTTTGTGTGTTAGTGTGTGTGTTTGTGTAGTGAGTGTGTCAGTTCTTGTGTGAGAGTGTTTGTGTGTATCCATCATTGTTTTTGTGTTAGCTTTGTCTGCATATCTATCATTCTTTGTTTTTTTGGTCTGTGTCCTGCTCTTCTATCTTTCTCTTTTCTCTGTGTGTGTGTGTGTGTATGTGTGTGTGTGTGTGTTGTGTGTGTGTGTGTGTGTGTGTGTGTGTGTATTGTCAGTCTTGTCTCTCTCTCCAGCCTATTCGTCTCTCTCTGGGACTGAGCCCCATCTCCATCTCTCTGTGTCCCATGGAGAGCCAGAGGAAGACTGGATCAAAGGCAGCCCAGGCTCTCCGTCTCTCCATTTCTCTCTCTCCCTCTTTCTCTCTCTCTCTCTCTCTCTCTCTCTCTCTCTGTGGAGTGCTGACAGGAGAAGGGGACCTTGAGGGAGTAACGAGTGATCAGACTTCGCTTCGGTTCCGATCAAAGCGCATACCAAATCAAATCAGCCAAGCCTCTCCCAAGAGCCGCCTGCGTCTGGGGGTTCTGGCAGCCACTGACACACCCCCACAACCAAACACCAAAACACCCTGGGTCCTGAGTGAGTCGAGGCAGCTCACTCAGGCAGAGAAATATGACAACCCCGCAGGCTCTTCTTCAAAGAGTTGTCCCAAATTCTCCCCCAATGCTACACTAAAAGTCATTTTCAAGTTTGTTGAAAACGGACACCAGAGAATAGATCTATCAGGGATGTATGCTTAAGTAATTCTCAAAACAGGACACCTGAACAGATGATGGCTATAATCTCTTTACTATTACATTTCATATGTACACTGACCTCAAAGTGTGGAGTTCTATCATTAAAAAGGTTCATTTGTATTATTAGAAGATGTGACAGTGCCCAGTGCTGATTTAGGTGGCAGCAAATGTTATTTACTTTATATTTTCATTACATCTGTCAGCAGATTCTTTTATCTATACAGCAACCTTCCTCTGAGACTTTGATCAAAGGGAGCAAACATAAAGGCAAAGGGCCGTGAAAAACATGAAACTCTTTTATGGGACTAACAGACCTGACTAACAGACCGAGGAAAAAAGAGTGCTTGCTTCCTTTTGTTAGTGTTGTGTCTGAAGCTTTGTCTCTATGTTAAAAAGTGATAATCCCAGTGCTAGAATAGGGTGATGATGTTGTGGTAATCTCAATCTTGAGTGGGGTGATTCTGAATAGATTCTATGATAGAATGGGGTGATTCTGAAAGTGATAATCCCAATGCTAGAATGGGGAGATGATATTGAAATTGATAATCACAATGCTAGAATGGTGAATGCTGAAAGTGATATCTCAAACCTGGAATGGTGTAATGATGTTAAAAGAGATAGGGTAGAGCTCTGGGATTTCAAATGGAACACTGTAGAACTGGAGTGTCACCACTCTGCCCCTTGGGTGGGAGTCCCAAAATGTATCAGAAGGATGGGATCACAAAGTGCATAGTAAAGCAGGTGGCTAGTGGGGATGACTGGTGTGTTTCTTCGTATATGAGCATGCAATGAACTGGATTATACAAATTGCTTTAATAATGCCTCAGAGGCAGACGGTTCAATTGCTGGAGCACTGGAGCACTTAGATAAATCTGCCCGAGAATGGTCACTCCCAGACCCACTTATGGCCTTTTAACTGCATAAGCACAGCAATTGGGGCATGGCAGTCTAATGTTGGAGGTTTCATAGAGGTATAATTGTGTGCGTGTGTGTGTGTGTGTGCATGTGTGTGTGTGTGTGTGTGTGTGTGAAAGTGTGTGTATTTTATTGTGAGTGTGTGTGTGTGTGTGTGTGTGTGTGTGAGTGAGTGTGTATGAGAGTGAGAGAGAGAGTGTTTGTGTGTGTGGAGGGTGTGTGTGCATGTGTGTCCGTGCACATGTGTCTATGCACATGTGTATACGGGACAGAGTGCACATGTGATGTGTGTGTCAAGTGACTTGATTTAATTTAATCACACAGGTGCCACAAACCTCTTCAGACACTTAGAGTAAATGGCAATTGGGTAAATGTCAGAGAGCAGGTGGGGATTTTAAAATGGTGTCTGGCAAAAGGAGAAGTTCAAGTAAGTCCAATCAGCTTTCCATCTCTGAATGTTTGAGGCTGGTTGGCAGAAAGTGTTTTAAAACCACTGCAACCGTTTTATAATCTGTGAGTTTTTCTTTTCCCTGGGTGATAACCCCATAATAATCCTCATGAAAAGCTGCAGACCTCATGGAAAGCTGCAGTTTTCATTGTTGAAGGTCATGGGTATTCTTTTTTAACTTCATGATTAGGCTAGTTAGTTAATAGTTATAGAAATAGTTAATTGAAAATAATAATGAGAAAGATTAGATAGTCGATAGATTGATGTACTACTATTTATTGTGGAATAACATTATGTAACGTCAGCTCAATACGGTTCATCCCTCTTGTGTTCAATCAGGGAAGTTCTGAAGGACACGATGGATGTAGACGAGCTTCGGGAGAGGGAGAAGTGGACCATGTTTGGGAACGAGGCCGAGTCGGTGGAGGTCCATGTTATACAAAACCAGCAGCTGATCCGAACCCGAATGGACCGCATGGCTCTACGCCAGGAGGTGGGGTGTAATAAGAGCCAGGGATGAGTTAGCAATTGTCAAGTAATTTAGAGGAGGACAAAGGACATGGGGTACAGGAGGGATCAAGTCGTCTTTCTTTTGGTATGATGCTTTTACTTGTCATTAGTGTCCTTTAGAGGAGGGTTTTACTATTTCATTTATGAATTATGGTCCTTAACCCACATTTTGATTTAGAAAGAGGATTCATGAAGAATAAGCCAGGAGTTGCACATTTTCAGGACTTGTCCTACACCTTGCTGAGAGGGAAAGACTCTTAATGTGTCTATAAAATTCTAAATTTCATTGGGCTTCATCACTACTCTGTCATGCACAACTACTGTGTATCGGTAGGAACCCAGGCACTCAATCCTGGCCCCAGCCTCATCAACATTCAAGGCTGCAACTGTGCATTCTGGTTCCTAATTGAGAGAGAAATGCTGGTCCCTCTCACTATCAATAATGTTGGTCATTGAGTTTTATTGGAGCCTCCTATAAGTGCTCAGTGTTGGAATCAACCAAACTCCCTTCCAGCAGCGACCTCCACCCTTACAGCCCCCCTGCCCACATGCACCAGTATATAGATTTTCCCTCCCCCTTATACTAAGCAGGGTAATAAATGCTGTTGCTTATGTGTTCAGGTAATCAGGAGAACCACTTATTAATTCAACCGGTCACAACACCAGATGGGCACAAATGAGAAAAAGAGAAAAAACACACATGCAGTTGGAATAACATCCATTTTCCCCATTTTTTATGATGGTAGCCTTGTCAAATTCATTTTGTGATCATATGAAGGATAGATGTACACCTCTGTAAAGGACTGGTTTAGGTCTGTGCCTTCATTGAGAAAGGACACTCAGTACGGTTACATGCAAGCAAATAATCAGATTTCAGTCTGATTATTCACCTTACTCTGATTAAAAATTGTCAGGTAACTCAGGAAATCCGACTGAAATCAGATTTTAAGAAATCTGATTAAATCTACTGGAGTATCCAACTGGATTGGATCCAATCTGATTATTTCTGTCATGTAACTCATACCAAAGATTCTAGAGCTTTCCGCTCTAGAATCTTTGCTCGTACTCCGATTATAGTTGGAGTTTATGAATGGAGATGTGTCATGAAGATTCTATAGAACGCATCAATGGAATCAAAGAAATTGGATTTCTTTTAGCATGTAAACAGAGATATTTCAGAATTGTCTGATTAATGCTTTAATTAGATTTTTCTGCGCAAGTAACGACACTGTCTGACAGTGGCAGGATGAGGGGCAGAGAGAGAGAGAGAGAGAGAGAGAGAGATGAGGTGGGCTTACATGGCTGTGGGTCATGCCTTGCCCCAGTCTTCTATTTCCATTTTGTTGCCATGACGCCACCATGTTCAGATACCTTTCTGGTTGCTCCACCTAACTCCACCTGCATTTATTTACTTTTTTATGTTATTGTTTTTGTGTCATATTAGAGCACCGGGGATTTTGCTAAACATTGCTTAGCAACAGTAGCACAAGCTACGTGACAAAATTCATGCCAAGAACATTTAAACATCACTGAATAATTAGAAACCATTATCCTTGGATCATGGGCAAAGTTTGTAAATATTTGTAGATATCTCTATAAATACAAGCAAAACTATTTCTGTTGCTAGGCAACCCTAAACAATTGCTACCTGACAGTTTTCAAATTCGTTTTATTGTTGCATCACATTAAATTCCAAAAGTCCCAGTTTAGTCCTGGTTTGACCCTGATCTACTCCAGGGCTGGCCTGAGGCCACTTGAGCCCCTCCCCTTGGTCCAGCCTTGATCACGGAAAGTGGAAAGGTCCGAGGCTTTACCCCATGGACACCCGATGAAGACAGTTCTGTCAAAACTTGTCTAATAAAGTGTTTGGAAGCATAATCATTGTGCGGGCTTTGTTAACACCATCCTCATACCCACACTGTGTGACTGTCAAACCCTCAGCTCCAAAAGAAGAAGATGGTCCACTTGAAGTACCTGGAGGACCTGAGCATGAAGGCCCCTGACTTCCCCATCCCGCTGCGACCTCACTGTGTGTGGGAAGGCATGGGGGTGAAGCTCTCCTGCACTGTCCAGGGTTCTCCTACCCCTAAGGTCACCTGGTGAGGAACATCCACAAAACACACTCATAGATCAAAGTAGATTTGACACGTCTGTTTGCGATCTGGCATAGCCAGGGTGTGTGTGTGTGTGTGTGTGTGTGTGTGTGTGTGTATTTACTATATTTACTGTACGTATTTGTTTGTGTGAGAGATAGATGAAATTTGTTGACATGGTTGGAAAGGGATGTAAATGGATCTATATGAAGGCAAGGCATGCTTTCTCAAACTCGCATGACACTGAAAACAGCAATACAACACAGAAACAGTCTTTCTCTCTCTCTCTGTTTGTTTGTGTGTGTGTGTTTATACCTCTCTTTTGGACAGGTATAAAGATGGGATCCCTCTGAATACGTCCCACCAGCCCTGGAGGTATCACCTGGTCCAGGGGTTTGGCCTCAACACACTCGAGATCAGGAGGTGAGAGAAAAGGGAGAGAGGGAGAGAGAGAGAGAGAGAGAGCAAGTGGTACATTAGCATCTATTGTGCCTGGTAGATCGCTAATGTGTATGCTCACGCTCAGATAGAAAGAGGCTGGGCGACACTTGGCGCCCCACTGGGGGCAGATCTTACAGTCCACTGATGTTTTTCTCATCCGTCCACTGGTGGGCTCTCCATAAACACCCCTCAATTTTGCCACTTGTGGTCCAAACATTTAATAAATTTATTAAGATATGTTTTCCCCTCATTTTAGTATGCTAATACTGTGTTTTTTTTTTTAAAGCGATGTTGGTTCACTGTCACAGTCACAGTCACCACTGATTCTCTATTGACAAATCTGATTTTGCTGTTCTATTCCTAGATAACAGATGGGCACTGTCAGTCGACTGGGGATGAATGTGGTGAAACTGTGGGAGATATTATGTATCCACATTCAACACATTAGTTGTCTACTGGGATTATTCTGCTGTAAAATCATCCTATGTATGTTCACTGCAGCACCACCAACTAATCGGCTAAATCAGCTGGGTTTTCCACATCGGTGGCTTGTGTAATCACCAGCCTTCTCCATAGTCCTTTGGCTTCTAACTAATCAGAGTAGCAAAGGTATCAACAGTGAAGTTTCTGCCAATATGGTAGAGGCTGTTATTCAATGGAGAACTGAGCATTAGCTTGGTGGAGTAGGTACAGAAATCAGTTAGACAACAGCTCTCTCTCTGGCTCTCAATTTACTCTCTCTTTTGCTCTCTCTCTCCCTCTCTCCTTCCCTCTCTTTATTTCTCTCTCCCTCGCTGTCTTTCTTTCTTTCTCCGTCTTTCTTCCTCTCTCTCCTCTCTCTCTCTGTCACTCTGTTTCCTGCGTTCCCTCATACAGATGCTGTTCTGAGGATGCTGGAGAATACAAGGTGGTGGCAAAGAGCTCTCTGGGAGAAGTCACTACTTTCGCTACTCTCCAAGTAAACTGTGAGTTCCTTTCCCTCATGGTGCACATCAGACCCTTAGCCACCAGTTCAAGATTGCATATATTGAGATTAAATATTGCATAGGTGGGTATCAAAAAATCAGCGGGCAATCTGTTCAAAGCCTCTCACCGTGCAGACGTGCACGTCAGTATGGCCTCTGTCAAAGCTGACAGGGAACATACACGGGAACAGTTCAAACATTAACGATGCTCTCTCCCATTGTCCCGCTCTGGGGAGTACTGCTGTTACACCACTATACCAGTGCTCTCAGGAGCCACTGAAATATTGACATGGTAATATGCTGATAAATTAATAAGCACAAGAACACAATGTGACTCTGCATCTGGCAACAGCATCAATTAATCACAGCAGTGATCTACTTAAAGGACACAAGCCTAAATGAAGGCCTGCTAACGGCGTGTCTCTATTGCATTTTGAACAGTCAGCACAAAGGAATTACATTGTGTTATGAATAAAGTGACAGACACTAATGCCTTTAGCCTGGTATGGATGACGCCCAGTGTCCATCTACTGCTGTGAATGTGGGCCTGTCACATTTCAATTAGATGCAGAGCAGTGATGTAAGACATGTGATACTCCACAGCTATCTATATTTCACAGGCTCCTGTTCACATGTCAAAAATAGATGAAAAAAAGGAATATTTAATGAGGCTTGGAGGAACACGTCGCTGTGAGGTGGCTGATTTGTCTTTTTCACATCTTCCTTTCTCAGTTCTTTTCCTCGCTTGATTTCTTTATCCCTGTTTCTTTCTCATCTTCTTTCTGTCTGTGTCTGTCTGTCTGTCTGTCCTACAGCCTATGAGGGACTGGAGACAGGGCTGGAGATCTCACGGGCTCCACGTAAGTACCACACACTGTCCTGCGGCGCTAATAACCCTTTTTGGGGGGGAGCCTTTTGAAGTTTCTCACCTCCTCATGACGAGGAACAAGAATGACTTCAGCTGCTTTGAAGTTTATTCCTTTTCATTTGCTCAAATTCCTCTAAACTTCCAGCTGTGGGCACATATAAGTGTGGAGAAAACACGTTGGATGAGTAGCAAGGAACGCTTGAGGAATGGAGACAAGGAGGAGGAGGAGGAAGAGAGAGTGAAAGAGTGGGGGATGGATGAGGAAGAATCAGAATTAAGAATTAAAGCAAATGCATTCATATTTAAAGACAAAGGTATGTTTACATTGGGGATTATAGAGAAGGCTTGAATCAAATCTAACACAGACCCAGCAGCAGGCATATGTCTAACATATAGCCTCAGAAGTGCTTGGAAGACAGGAACATTTCTACTGCATAGAAGCAACTGAGGTGCAAGATTGTAAATCCAGCCTTTGCCTTGCTTGGCTGAGCATGTTTCTAAGTCTGTGCTGCTGTGTGTCACAAGTAGCTGTTCTTTAGACAAATGCCCCCATTTCCCATTTTCAGACTCAGCCGTTAAAGGGTGACCCCACACTGCAATCACTAAATCACTCTTTGACAGGGAAACAAAATGTAGTGAGCTCTAACGTCCTGTACGGTGCATAATATGGTGGCTTGGTTACTCATTATCCTTACATAAAACTATTAGCATCTAACACACATCTCCTCCAGAAAGCCATTTGCAGATGATAGCAGGAGTGCAATGGGGCAGTTCCAGAACATTAAAATCATTAGCTTGACAGTATCCACATGTTGTGCGCAATTATAATGCACTTCTTTTATCTAAGCGTCAGTACAAGAGTTTTGTTACAAACTTATAATGGGATGTAGACACACCACGGGTCTATGTCAGGGAATGTTTCTTTTCAGATTTCAGTCCAGAGTCATTATTTTCCTCTGCTGTCTGGTTGAGATTCCCTCCTCTGTCAACAGAAAAGAGCTTGGTTGAAAAATAGTCACGAATCCAGCCTCTTCAGAAATGGCATGGCTCTGTCTGAGGTTTCGTTGTATTGTCTTTTCTGATTCCATTGTGTTTGATCTTTTTTTTCATTGCAGCAATGTTTGTCCTTCCAGACTATACCACTCTGTTTTTAGACCTTCTTTTAACTGTCAGAACACATTTCATCACAAGTTACCGCTAGACAATGTTTATTTTCACACAATGACAACAATAGCAGGAGTGAGGATTAAAAAAAGGCACGAGGAATAAAAAAACACTGCTGGTGTATTTTCACCTCTGAGGCTCTCAGGTGCCCAAGGTTGTCTCTCTGACAGGAAACATGTGGGCTTTCTCCTGTGGTCCATATGGACATAGAGGGGAATAGTCATGAATGACCCTGGTCCAGTTGGCCATTAATGACTCACTTCCTGTTCTTCTGTAGTTCCAGCTGTAGAGCAAGAGGCGCTGTTTGGGTCGACCTTTGCCCCGACCTTTGTGAAGGAAGGGGAGACACTCACTCTGAACTGCACCTTCACCCAGCCACTGCTGCCTTTCCAGCAAGATGTGGCCTGGTTCAGAGATGGTGAGGCAGTGTGTGTGTGTGTGTGTGTGTGTGTGTGTGTGTGGTGTGCGTGCGTGTGTGCGTGTGTGTGTGGATGGGTGGGTGGGTGGGGGGATGGATGGGGAGGTGGATGTATTTCTGTGAACTACTGCTGCACTTCTAGTATGTGGCCTGGTTCTGAGTGTGTACTGCGTGATGCTCTTGTGTGTAAAGGCAGAGCAGAGCAGAGCAATCCCCCTGTTAAGTGTTTGAAAAAAATCAAACACATAAGGAAGTTGAAGTGACTCTGAGCATAAACGGTTGCCTTATTAAGAACATCCTGCACTCAGAGAACACTGTGTTTATAACTTGCCATTTTCTGATCCTCTTTTTCTCTGCTAATTCCCTTCTTTGCTCTCCTCTCTCTCCTCTCCTCCCCTCCTCTCTTCTCTCTCATTCTCTCTCTTCCCTGCCTCCTGGTCTCCAGGTGTGCTCCTGAGATCATCTAATCGCCTGGAGGTGCAGACTGCTCTCCGCTCCAGCTCTCTGACTCTTAGGGTCGTCCATAAAGAGCACGAGGGCCTGTACAAAGTCCGCCTGCGCACCTGGGAAGGTTACACTGAGCACAGTGCCTATGTTTATGTCAGAGGTGAGACCTGGAGGATGTAGCCTACCTAGCACTAGCATACTTCTACTGCTGGCTAGTTTCTTATATTCCTGCGTGTGAATGGAGACTGTTTCAAGAGAATATGATTCTTCTCACAGGGATTCTGTTTTAACATTCCATATGGCTGTTTGGTGGAATGTACATTAGACAGAAGTAGTTTTGGAATGAAATAGAACGTGATGGCTGTGTTTTTGTTCTTACCATTCAAGCAGTCCAAATTCGATTTCATGACTCATATACAAAAACTACGAAAGTGAAGCATAACTCGACCACTAGCAAGGCTGCAGATCAGAAGGAGATATTAATCTTTTATATGTTAATCTGATTGCCTCTCAGTACTCTTTGTCCCACTCTCTTTGTGAATTCTCAGTGATGCAGGACATCACTCATACTCCCTCTTGAGTCCTTAGGCTAGTCAGAATAGCACTCTCAGTCACGATATGTTCAACCTGAGTAAGCATGGGCTTGCTTACTGCTGAGCCCACTGCAAAATCTGATTGGGTCTCCAAAGTCAGTCATTTGCAGTGATTTGATCTCTGTGTGTAACCCTCGAGTAGCACACGTCAGTCTGAGTGGGACTTTAGCAGAGTGAGCAGACCATCCATTAGCCCACCCTAGTGTGTTTCTGCTAGCTCCATTGAAGTGTAGCTCATTAAGGGCTAGCTAAGCCCCGCAGTGAGCAGGTCTGTGCCTGTCATCTCAAAAGTATTAATGATGGAAATTAACAATGCATATTCGCCAAGTTTGGGAAATGATTCAGTCAGTCTTTATTGCCTAGACCTGCTCTTACTTGTTTTTCACGTCTGCTTGGCTTTGGCTTGTCAGAGGCTATTATTCATTTAGAAAGTAGAGTTAAAACTTAGAAAAGACAACTGGTTGGAGTTGCTTTTTTAATTTTGCTTTGTCATAATTATTTTCTCTCTCTCTCTCTCTCTCTCTCTTTCGACACACACACACACTATCTGTCTTTCTCTTCTCCTTTTTATCTTTCTCCCCCCACTGCTTACTTTGTTAAATCTTCACTTGTGTGCTCTCACTCTTCTGTACTTTCTCATCTTGAGTCCTTCCCTACCTTGCCAACCCCTGTGTTACCCTGTCACAGACGCATCAGCTGCGGTGGTGGGGGGCCCAGGTTCCCCTCTACTGGTGGAGGTGTCGGACGTGAACAGGGACTACGTCTTCCTGCGTTGGCAGCCCCCGAGTGCTGATGGAGCCTCATCCGTACAGGGCTACTTCATCGAGAGGTATGGTGACCCGACCCAATACCATCCAGAGTACACATTTACACACAGAGTTTTATAAGAATATCTAACAGATGCCAGCTAGCCTAGCTGCACGTGTAGAATGTTAGTAAACCTCCCTCCCAACACCTCAAGAGCCTCTTAGTCAGTTGACTGAGAGCCTGGGTTTTTTGGTTGATTGGCGAGGGCATTCACCTCCCTCCCGATCCGACGTTGCTGACGTGAGGTCATGATTCGATTGGGTAGGGCATTCACCTCCCTCCCAATCCGAGGTCGCTGATATGAGGTCGGGGGTTCGATTGGCAAGGGTATTCACCTCCCTCCCGATCCGAGTTTGCTGATGTGAGGTCGCAGGTTCGAGCCCCAGGCTGGACTGCACAGAATGATCTTGGTTACACATGTGTAGGGCTATTAAATAGGGTGACATGGACACAGAATCATTTAAGATTTCACAACATGTAAACATCAAATATCTCAATGCAAAAGGTACCATCCTCAGTTCGTCAGACGATTAGCTCGTAGGGCAAAGTCTCTGTCCAGGGTCCTGAAATCCTTCAGTAGTTGTAGTCATTTCATAAGTGCAGCCAGAGCTGATCTAAGACAGGAGGGATGTGGGAGCTTCAGATGTACACTGGGAAGTATCATGAATGGCTGAGACATCTGGTAAATTGGTCTCAATCTATTTCCAGTGAATTTGAAATTATAATCCAGCGAGTTTTGCCGGAACACAGTGAGCTACTATACAGAGCTCAAGAGAAGTGAATTCAATAATATTCAATAATACAATTTATAGAGTTCCCCAGTACATAGGCAAAGCTCTGAGCATCCACTTCACAGATGGGATCTTTTTTGTGCTAACAAAATGGCACATGACAAGAATGCTAATGGGTATGAAGGTCTATCTATGACAGAGCTTGCATGTGGACTCATAATATGTGAGATTTTGTAACTGGTCATTAGTATGTTCCCTTATTGGAACCAACACTAATGAATGTGTCAAAAGAAAGATACAACTCTGGAGAGTCAGCGGTGAAGCACTTAAGTTTACCATCTCCTAGCAACAAGGCTACACTATTAGCAAAGACACCAGCGTTTATTTGCCTGTTTTTTGTTCCTGCTATGACTCCATGAGTTCATGTTCTTTTGCTCAATCTGATGTTCTTTTCATCAGAATTGTGATGTTCATTTTGCCTTTTAAAAATGACGGTCTTGCCCTATCCTAATGTTATCTTTAAATACTTTTTCACATACTGACATTTGCAGGCCAAATTAGCATTGTCATACCCATGTGTTGTACATTGACACAGAATAAGAACATATTACACAACATTGTCTAACTATATTAGAATATTGGCATGGTATACATTGATATACTTTTCCTTTTATTGAACATGCACAGAATAAACAATAAGTGTTTATTTTTCCTGGCCTGTGTGTGTGTGTGTGTGTGTGTGTGTGTTTGAGGTTGGACATTGGTGTTGGGGAGTGGGTACGTTGTAATGAGGTAATCCAGAAGGCCTGCTACTACCCAGTAAGGGGTCTGAATGACAGCACCATGTACCAGTTCCGTGTGTGTGCCGTCAACAAGGCTGGAGTGGGCCGACCCTCAAAACCCACTGAACCTATACTCACCTCAGACCCCAACGAGCCCAGCAGGACTATGGGTAAAGAATCCTAGCAACTAGAGTGGAGTGTGTATATTTGTGTGTGTGTGTGTGTGTGTGTGAGAGAGAGAGAGAGAGAACTATGAACTCATAAATACACTTAGTGGCAGAGCTATAAGTTTTACCTGTAACTCCAAACAAAGAGGCTGAGAGTGGATCACCACATGTTGTGGGATTTAAACTTGTCTCTCTATAGACCCCTGCTATTTTGCCTGTATGTGTTGTTGCTCAAGCCCTTGGGCTCTTCCTGAATCCTAACCCAATGGTCTCATCCCGCAGTGATCAAAGTGGATCGCGGAAGGGAGATCATTATCACCAAGGATGAGCTGGAAGGTGAGAAAAAAAACACAGAACTTTTCAGCTGTGGCCATTTTGCTTCTCTTTACGAAATATTTACACAGAAATAATCTTGAACTCTTTCCTATGCATTGTCCACAGCAGAGCACATACTTGTAATGCAGAGCCACGGCTCAGCTGTCAGGTTAAGATCAATAATGAGGGGCTTTACAGTACAGACACGGACACAGTACAGACACAGACACAGGACAGACACGGACATGTGCCAATACAGTCCTCTCACACGGACACGTGCCAATACAGTCTTCACACACAGACACGTGCCAATACAGTCTTCACACACAGACACGTGCCAAAACTAGACTAGTCTTCTCAGAAATAGACACCTGCTGCAAGGCTTTTGTTTTGGCACAGTGTTTTTGATGGTCTAATGGCACGGTCCACAACAGACAGATGTTATGGTAATTGTGTTGTGACTTTTGACAATATGACAGTAAAATCGTTTCGGAAATATTGCCTTATTGCAGTGGTTCCCAGACTATTAACTGTCACGTACCCCCCGAGGCACCCTGGTCCTACCCAATGACCCTCCATCATGGACTGCTTGCCTATAACAATTAAGATTGTTGTATAGACATGCTGCATTAACAAAGTGTGAACACATACTGCATCTATGTAGGGCCGACTGGGTTGTATTGGTGATAGTTTGAGTATTTCATCCTTTCTCATTGTCTCTCTATGCTGGTGAGAGCAGAGGACCAATTCACAGTTTTATTCTGTGTACCCCCTTGAACTGATTCAAGTACTCCCTTGGGCACTCGTGTTTACCTCCTACAACTGATTCAAGTGCCCCAGCTTGACAACCACTGTCTTACTGGAACCTCCATGGCTAATAGCAATGCTAGTCCACATTATAATTTGCACAAAATGTGCAATGAATTCTACACCCAATCAGATCTTTCACTCTGTGGAGTCTACAGATTGGCTGAGATCAGTGACATCTAGAATAAGTCATAGTGTTGCTAGTGTTGCTTTGGGGGGCTACTTTTACTGTTGCCTCGGTGTGAAAAACTGCAATAGCCTGTCCATGGATTTGAAGGTGACATGGGGGAACTAGTCTGTTAGTGCTGAATGGTGTGGGGAAAGTGAGGGAATGACGGGGCATTATGATGAAATACCACAGAGTGGTAATGGGCCCTCTGCTCTCCTCTGCAAATCACACAAGGCTTTTAAAGGGACATCCACAGTTCCCTATTACTCACTGCATCTGTGCATCTGTCTGTGTGTGTGTGTGTGTGTGTGTGTGTGTGAGCGTGTGCTCTGTCCTTTTTGTTTGTGTGTGTGTGTGAGTGAGTATGTGTGTGTGAGTATGTAAATGAGTGTGTGTGTCTGTGTGTGTGTGTGTGTGTGTGCGTGAGTGTGTGTGTGTGTGAGCGTGTGCATGTGTGTGTGTGTGATTCGTGCTTTGTCCTTTTCGTTTGTGTGTGTGTGAGTGAGTATGTGTGTGTGAGTATGTAAGTAAGTGTGTGTGTGTGTGTGTGTGTGCTCTATCCTTGTCATTTATCAGTGATATTGCTTAACTGGGCTTTCTGTGCTTCGTCCCTCTCTTCTGCTCTCCACCCTCTCCCTCTCTCCTCCACTCTTCCCTCTCTCCTCCACTCCTCCCTCACTCTTCCACTCCTCCCTCTCTCCTCCACTCCTCCCTCACTCTTCCACTCCTCCCTCTCTCTTCCACTCCTCCTTCTCTCCTCCACTCTTCCTTCTCTCCTCCACTCCTCCTTCTCTCTTCCATTCCTCCTCTCCTCCACTCTTTCTTCTCTCCTCCACTCCTCCCTCTCTCCTCCACTCCTCCCTCTCTCCCCCACTCCTCCTTCTCTCCTCTACTCCTCCTTCTCTCTTCCACTTCTCCTTCTTTCCTCCACTCCTCCCTCTCTCCTCCCCTCCCTCTCTCCCCCACTCCTCCTTCTCTCTTCCACTCCTCCTTCTCTCCTCCACTCCTCCTTCTCTCTTCCACTCCTCCTTCTTTCCTCCACTCCTCCCTCTCTCTTCCACTCCTCCCTCTCTCCTCCATTCCTCCTTCTCTCCTCCACTCTTCCTTCTCTCCTCCACTTCTTCTCTCCTCCACTCCTCCTTCTCTCCTTCACTCCTCCTTCTCTCCTTCACTCCTCTCTCTCTCCCCCACTCCTCCCTCTCTCCTCCACTCTTCCTTCTCTCCTCCACTCCTCCCTCTCTCCTCCACTCCTCCTTCTCTCCTCCACTCCTCCCTCTCTCCCCCACTCCTCCCTCTCTCTTCCACTCCTCCTTCTCTCCTCCACTCCTCCCTCTCTCCCCACTCCTCCCTCTCTCTTCCACTCCTCCCTCTCTCCCCCACTCCTCCCTCTCTCTTCCACTCCTCCTTCTCTCCTCCACTCCTCCCTCTCTCCCCCACTCCTCCCTCTCTCTTCCACTCCTCCTTCTCTCCTCCACTCCTCCCTCTCTCCTCCACTCCTCCCTCTCTCTTCCACTCCTCCCTCTCCCCTCTCTCCCTTACTCCTCCTCCAGCACGGATCAGAGTCCCGTTCCCCCCGACTGATGTGCGTGTGTGTGAGCTGAGTGACACGTACGCTGTGCTGCGCTGGAACGAGCCAGAACCACGGGGCAAAGAGCTGCTCACCTTTAACGTGGAGCGGGTGAGTCAGAGTTACAGACACCATAATATACACGCCCACACACACACACAAAACACCACACCGTACACCCCTGCCACCCTGCGTCACCTCTGCCTGCCTAAACACTCATTAAGGCTGAGGCCTCTGTGCACCAACAGCTGCTCCCTCTCATTAGGCCATACCATACGCATACACACACTCTCTCTCCCACACACACAACATATTCATAGAATACACACACACACACACACACACACACAGCACACACACACACATACACACACACTCTCTCTCCCCACATACACAACATATTCATAGAATACACACACACACACACACACACACACACACACACACACACA
>PYXC01001801.1:3452500-3547500 GCA_015244755.2 Tenualosa ilisha | reverse complement strand
AGCTCACCTTTAAAATTTGGTCAGGGAGAGATGGCATGACAGTTGAGCAATCACACTCACACTCACACACACACACACACACACACACACACACACACATACTGGCACTCACATACTCTCTCAACCCTTCCCTTCTTTGCACAGTTGCCCACCGAGGGTATGATAGATGTGTAGGCTAGTACTGTTTGGGACTCAGAGGTCAGGTTAGCTTCAGTTAGAACTGGAACAATTAGCTAAAACAATGGGCACAGCGTTTCCTGTGGGATGCTCATGCAGCCTTGTGATGTTTATCTAATTAGCACAGCGCCTCCTGCTGGGCAGAATTTAGTCCCACAGTTGCAAGATCTGAAAAAAAGATTTTCTCATTACTCTCTCCATCGAATCGCACTATTCTTATCTTGGCCTGCATTGACACATCCCGTTCATATTACATCTCAATAGGTGAAACATTGGTTAGGTTGTATTCATCATTTAGTGTCAGGGATGCAAGAGCAGTTGGGCACGGGTGCTGGAAGATCCACTGATTGCCTGGGCTTAGCTGCACACTGGGCAGTCAGGGAGGCAAGCCACCCATCCAGCTTCATTAGAGGCCGTCTGAAAGGCAAACCCCTCAGGGCTCAATGGCAGGCACCCAGGCCAGTCCACCTTGATGAGAAATTACTCTACCGCCATCTAGTGTTCACAGGTGGAAGAACAGCTCCATCTGTGAGGCATTTCCTTACGGTCTGCTCAGTCAAGCGTGCCATCGTGTCATGATGTGATATGCTGTGATAGTTCTGGTTAGCGATGCTGAGGCTGAGCCCTGTCATATCATGGAGAATCTTTCCTCTTGGCAAAGGCCATAATCTTTTAATACATTTTACCCCTTAAAGGATACTCTGAGTCTGCGCATTACCATGCCTTGCAATCTCAGTGTATGAACTTTAACTGTTTTGGTCTGCATGTAAGATGAAAATGCTGTTTGTTCAATATCCACAGGGAACAAATGAATGTCTTTCATTTTGCTGTAATGTATTCCTCCAAAAGTGACAGTCAGGTTCTCTGCAGGTGTCTAACCTCCATGAGGGACAGTACTTTCAGTTCCATGTGTTTGCTGCAAACATTGTTGGCATTGGCAAGCCCTCAAAGCCCAGCCAGTTCTTTCTGTGTGAGGAATGGACAATGCCAGAGCCAGGTGAGGATGGATCCAGACTACATCCACACATGCTTCCTTCTCTCCCCCTCTCTTTCTCTCCCCCCCCCCCTCTCTCTCTCTCTCTCTTACACACACACACACACACACACACACAGGTGAGGATGGACCCAAATTACATCCACACATGCTTCCTTCTCTCCCCCTCTCTTTCTCTCCCCCCTCTCTCTCTCTCTCTCTCTTACACACACACACACACACACACACACACACACACACACACACACAGGTGAGGATGGACCCAAACTACATCCACACATGCTTCCCTCTCTCCCCCTCTCTTTCTCTCTCTCTCTATCTCTCTCTCTCTCTCTCTCTCTCTCACACACACATCACACACACACACACAAAGGTGAGAATGGACCCAAACAACATCCACACATGCTTCTCCCTCTCCCCCCTCTCTTCTCTCTCTCTCTCTCTCTTTCACACCACACACACACACACACACAGGTGAGGATGGACCCAACTACATCCACACACGCTTCTCCCTCTTCCCCCCTCTCTTTCTCTCTCTCTCCTCTCTCTCTCTCTCTCTCACACCACACACACACCACACACCGCGCCCACCACACACACACACACACACACACACACACACACACACACACACACAGGTGAGGATGGACCCAAATACATCCACACATGCTCCCTCTCCCCCTCTCTTTCTCTCTCTCTCTTCCACACACACACACCGGTGAGATGGACCCAAACTACATCCACACATGCTTCCTCTTCCCCCTCTCTTTCTCTCTCTCTCTCTCTCTCTCTCTCACACACACACACACACACACACACACACCACAAACACACACACACACACAGGTGAGGATGGACCCAAACTACATCCACACATGCTTCCCTCTCCCCCCCCTCTTTCTCTCTCTCTCTCTCTCTCTCTCTCACACACACAC
The DNA here is from genome assembly GCA_015244755.2 of Tenualosa ilisha. NCBI lineage: Eukaryota > Metazoa > Chordata > Actinopteri > Clupeiformes > Clupeidae > Tenualosa > Tenualosa ilisha. The sequence continues at coordinate 3,545,394 of PYXC01001801.1, read as the reverse complement.
ACACACACAAAGGAACCTAAATATAAACCACTCACAGATATCACTGATCCATTTACCGTAATGCTGTTTATTTTGTTGATATGTAAATATTAAAAAGGAAAAGCATATAGACTCAGTCTGATGTCTGTAAGAACACAGACTAAAAACATCCATGTGAGGTGAGAGATGAGGACAAAGACCCAGCTGTCTGGCATTTATGCAGCTCTCGGTTCTGTCAGTGCCACTGTTTTGATGAGTCTGTGACGGGAGGGGAGGTGAGTGTGTGGAATTGCTGCTTGGTGGGTTACTGTAATACTGACAGTGGTGCAATGTGGTGGGGAAAACTCAAGGGTAAAATGAGGACAGGGGAATGAAAAAGAAAATAAAGACAGCGTTTAACCTTAGGCTTGTCGTTTAAATTGATGGAGTGATGGATGGTGGATGGATGGATGGATAGATGGATGGATGGATGAGTGGGGAAGTAGATGGAGTGATGGGTGGATGGATAGATGGATTGATAGATGAATGGATGGATGGATGAAAAACAAATTAGATGAGAGGAGGACATGGCTCTAATGAATGTGTGAACAAATGAGTTTGTTGATGGATTGGATGGGCAAATGATTAATGAATGAAAAGTTGCAAAGACTGAGAAATGCGGAGACGTGTGGATGCACATTTTTCCCATCATCCCCACTGTCTGCTCAGGCTGCCCCTATGACCTGGAGTTCCGTGAGATCCGCAGCAACTCCCTGGTGCTAATGTGGGCGGTGCCTGTGTATCAGGGCCAATCAGAGATCACCGGGTATATGATAGAGCTCAGCGAAGGGGAGGAGTCTGAGAATTGGATGCCTTTCAATGAAGAGCCAATCACGAGCACTCACTTAAAGGTGTGTGTGTGTGTGTGTGTGATATTTTGTATTAATATAAGATAGGACTGTAGTCCTGTGATGTCTAGCCTGATGGTTGTTCCCATGTCTTGTGCAGGTAACCGGCCTCAAATCAGGTCAGACATATCGTCTGCGTGTCTCTGCTGTCAATCAAGCCGGCGTAGGCATGGCCTCTCTGCCCTCTGAGCCAGTAACAGCTCAGACTAAACCAGGTCTGCGCCACTCACAACACCAATCACCACTCCATCCTCAGTCTCAGTCTGCTCTCCTGATGATGATGGTGATGATGATGATTGCTTTCTGCCCCATCAGGCACTAAGGAGGTGGAGATTGGCGTGGATAATGATGGCTTCATCTACCTGGCCTATGAGGTGGACGAAATGAACAAGGACAGCAGGTTTATCTGGAGCAGGAACTATGGCGAGGCTCTTGATGCTGGAAGAGTCAGGGTGGAAACTAAAAACAATAAGTGAGGATGGCATATGTGTGTATCTGTGGGCCTGTGTGCGTACTTGTGTCATTTTCTCCATGTATGTATGTGTGTGTGTGTGTGTGTGTGTGTGTGAGTGTGTACATGTGTGTCATCACTGGGTAAATGCTGCCGTGCACTTGATGGGCCCACAGGTCTATTCTGACATTCCTGGAGCCCACGGAGGAGGACCTGGGCCTGTACACCGTGGAGCTCAGTGACAACCCAGCAGCCTCCTCCAGTTACACCTTCACTGCAGAGGGTATACAACATCCTCCTCTCCTCTCCTCTCTTCTCCTCTCCTTGCCCTTCCACCTCCTCTCCTCTCGTCTTCCTCTCCTCTCCTTACCTCTCCTCTCCTCCCCTTACCTCTCCTCTCCTTTCCACCTCCTTTCCTCTCCTCTCCTCTCTTCCTCTTCTCTCCTCTCCTTTCTTCTTCCCCTCTCCTCTCCTTACCTCTCCTTTCTTCTTCCTCTCCTCTCCTTTCCTTTCTTTCTCTCCTCTCTTTTCCTCCTACTCTTTACTCCTCTCTTTTCTTTCTTCCCTCCCCTCTTCTCTCCTCTCCTTTCTTCCTCTCCTCTGTCTCTATCACTCAGAAACTCACTCTCTCATTCTCTATCCTCTCCACACAAGTCCTTTTGTGCTTTTGTACTTTGTCATATTTTCATCCACACTAACACAGTTATCATGTTTGAATTGGAAACTATACAGAGCAATTTCAATACATCTCATGCTCAAGGCATAGTTTTTTTTGTTTGTTTTTTTTTCAGCAGCAGTCATGTCAAAATAAACCAAAAATAGACACCAACTTCCACTTCACATTTACGACTGATTGGCTGCATTTATGGAAGATCGGTGCCAATTTGAATATTCATGAATGTGCATAAAACAGCTTGTTTATGCGTTTATTCTTAATACCCACCAACACAAGCTACTTACTTAACGCTCCGTGAAAGAGGCAGCCATGGAGTGCATATCTGCCCTGACTTGTTTGTGTCTTTTGTTTGGCAAACCTTATGAGTCAATCTGCTGGGGAAATATGCATCTGTGTCAGGCACGATACTGATGTAAATGTACCACATCTCTCTCTCTCTCTCTCCATCTCTGTCTCTCTCTTTCACCCCCTCTCTCACATGTCTCATTTCTCAGACCTGGAGCGTCTTACGGAGCTGGGCTGGCACATCAGGAACCCATGTAAGTGAGACAAATGGAGGTGTTTGGCTGGGCCACTGCTAATGAATTACCCAGGCTCCTGGCATCTGTTGTCCCCATAACATTTATGCTTTTTTTTACTCTGTATCTGGGATTCGTTCCTCCTTTGCTTGTGTGTTTTAAGTCCTTGTGTGTGTTTATGTGTTGATGGTTGATGGTTTGTGATCCTGATTTGGGTTGCTGTCAGTGATTCAGCTGAAGTCAGGATGGAATGTGGAGGTGTCGGAGCAGGGTAATATTCGACTGTGGCTACAGACTGAACCCCTGTCCAATTCTGCTGAACTGCACCTCATCCTGAATGACAGGGAGATCTCCAGTACCCCGGTACAGACATACTCACACTCTCTCTCTTTCTCTCTCTCTCTCTTTCTCAAACACACACACACTCACATTCACACACACATGCACACACACACACACACACAGTTGTGCACTTATATTCAATTGTCAGTGCCAGAAAATCCATGACCTTGCACACTGTATAATAAGACATTTCTATCTGAATGTATTAGGATGGAAGGTATCTGAGTGTCAGGTATTCTGTTTGCACTCACAGACATGGGCCAGCAAATCTAGTAATTTGCCTTAAGGGTTACATGTAGCTACTGTGTTATGAAACTGCTCTAAAAATAACCTCTGACGGAGCTGAAAGAGAGAGGAGCTGGGTCATGTGTCTTGTTCTTACCTGGGGATTTAACACTACCATTACACAATATTTTACTCAGAGTGTGCACAGGGTTTCATAGCATATGTTGTCCACTGCTTTATTCATCTTACTGTAACTTCCCTGTTTTGGATATTTTCAGGGTCCTCGTGACCTCGTTTGACCCTGCTGAGATCTAGTCAGTACAAAACATTCATGTCATACTGTGTCAGTTGCGATGTTCTGGTTCAAGTCATGTTCAATATAGACAGACAAAAGGCTGAAATAGGTATATAGACAATAGGTATATAAAGACAATAAGGTAATAGCTGGTGATGCTTGTGAAGGCAGGGTAATGTGAAGGCAGTTTACAGTTATAACAGCTGTGCTTGGTATAGTGAGAACGTCTTTTGAAATTATACATCTTGATAATTGTGATCACTTCCAAGGCCCGGAAGATCAACTTTGACAAGGCCAATGGTCTGGTGGAGATCCTGTTTGACCAGCTTTCCAAGGAGGATGAGGGCTCCTACACTGCCCAGATGAGAGATGGCCGTGCCAAGAACCAGTTCACTCTGGTGTTTGTGGATGAAAGTGAGTTCATCCTCATACGATAGCAGAGTGTGGGTGCGTTGGGAAATTGAAATGGGATAACGCTCTACAGTTTGGAAAAGACGAGCGTTCTGTTTCTCTATGTGGATGAGAGTGCAGGGACTGAGATAGCACAGCGCCGCAACTGCAACTGCAACTGTTTGCTATTGACATAAGCACAGCGGGCAAAAATGTGAAGCATTGAAAATCCCATCAGTATTTGCATACACCAGATACACATGTCTCTGCAGCCCTGCGGACCAGAGAGAGAGAGAGAACGAGAGAGAGAGAGAGAGAGAGAAAGAGAGAGAGAGAGAGAGAGAGATATTAAGCAGCAGAATAGTAATCATCAGACCATGGACTAACCTCAGGTCTCAGGTGAATAAGGTGTAATGGAATGGATATATGTCTAAGAGTATAAAGTTACTGTTATTAACTTCCAGATTCAAATTCAGTCAGAGCAAAGGTGGACTAGCTATTCTGGTCAACTGTGACACTATATCTTTGATAGGATTAATATTTTTAAGGCATGCATCATACTTTTACACTGATGTTTTTGCCGTTCACTACAAAATGTTTTCCTTTTCTTTTGGTAGAGTTCCGTCAGACTTTGGCCAAATCCCAGGCTAACAGACGTGACTGGAAGAGAAAGGCGGGTGAGTGACCCCACGGAGAGGCACCTGCACTCACCTCAGTCCCTTTTGCAGTGTCATGGCTCTGGATGTCACAGACCCAGTGCCCCCTTGTGACTAAAGTAGAGGTGAACCAGTGAGACCTTCAGGGCTCTGTCTTTAACTGATGAGGGACTCCTGGTACCTAGGAAAGCCACAGGGTTTTTTCCCAGAATTGATACTACAATTTGTTACTACAATTTGTTTTTACTGAAACTGCTTGTTGTAACTCACTTTCCTTTGACTTTTACAAAGCACGCAAAGCATCACAAGATAAGAGGGATGTATTTCATTCAGAGATTTTCATTTTGTGTTGTAACATCAGGATCATCACATATATTGAGAAATGTTCTCTTTTTATTTTTCTCCCAAGGACCTCACTTTGAGCAGTTTTTGTCTTGGGTCGTGACATCAGACTGTGAGATGATAATGACATGCAAGGTAATCCATCACTATGACACTCTGTTCAAAACTGTGCGTGTGTGTGTGTGTGTGTGTGTGTGTGTGAGGAGAGAGAGAGAGAGAGAGAGTGTGTGTGTGTTGAGTAAGCAGCTTAGAGGCCCAGGATCCTGAATATACAGTAACCAGGGGACACATCTACTTGCTCAGTGGCGATCTCTGGTGCATTGTTAGAGGGCTTCACATACTTTCATTCGGTACAAAACTTCAAAATGAGCAAGCTAGCTTGCTAATATTGTAAGTGCCTACAAAAAGTAGCTCTCAGGGCAAATTCTACACAAAAACCTAATTCTGCCCCAATAGCTTTGTTTTGTTGTCCTTACAATATTAGCAGACTACCTCACACATTTCTGAATTAATTTTTGGTATTTTTGTACTGATTGTCAGTATGTGACGGCCTTTAAGGCATAGAATAGAATAAGGCAATAGAAATCATAATCTATTATATCTTTCAAAGTCTTTCAAAGTTTCACAGTGATAATGTCATTAATCAATGAACTGTCAGTGTGTTAAAATGATTCAAACAATGTAAGGTAGTTTTTTTTTGTGAAGTGGGGGTTAAATCATGCAACACTGACAGTGCAATTGTGCTTACTATCTGAGACTAGGTGACCAACATGAACAAGGACACCACTGTGAAGTGGTATAAGGATGGGATGGAGCTGAAACAGGCCGTCACTGAGGCCTCTGGCGTCAGCACCTTAATCATTCCTCAGGTGAGTGGCTTGACGTCACTGAGATCACTGAGGCCTCTGGCGTCAGCATCGCAACCATTCCTCAGGTCAATGGGATAACAGGAAAAGATGTGAAAAGACAGTGCACAGTGGCCAATCAAGAGCCAAGACTTAGCAAACTTGTGGCAATCAAGATCCAAGCCTCAGTTACTGTGGCCAATCAAGATCCAAGCCTCAGTTACTTGTGGTGAATCAAAAGCCAAGCCTTAGCAAACCTATGGTCAATCAAGATCAAGCTTAGCAAATTTGGCCAATCAAGATCAAGCTTAGTAAACTTGGCCAATCAAGATCCAAGCTAGCAAACTTGTGCCAATCAAGAGCCAAGCTTAGTTATTTGTGGCCAATCAAGATCAAGCTTAGTTACTGTGGCAATCAAGATCCAAGCCTTAGCAAACTTGTGGCCAATCAAGATCCAAGCCTAGCAAACTTGTGGCCAATCAAGGTCCAAGCCTTAGCAAACTTGGCCAATCAAGTCCAAGCCTTAGCAAACTTGTGGCAGTAACAAATGCAACAAAATGTATAACTATGCTGTAGATAGTACAGATAAATTTGGCATTGAAAAAATCAGCTGTGCTACTTCCTACTTTATACTCTACCAGGACACGTTTGTGGGTTTGGTCATTGTTAACGCTTTGGTACAAAATTATACTTCTTTTCTGATTGTTTATGACCACGGGGGTTCTGAACTGATGATGCTTTGACTATGCTGTGATCTTCCTCCAGGTAACCAAGGGAGAGGCAGGTGTGTACCGAGTAGTGGTCTCCGACAGCAGAGGGGAGGACGAGAGTGTTCTGGAGCTGCTTAATGAAGGTGAGGTTTGCGGCAACTCATCAGTATGCTCCAGAAGTTTGCTATTCGGTCTGTCACTGCAAACAAACAAACAAACAAACAAACAAAAAAACGCTATTTGTGTTTATGATTGACAGAGTTCGACCGGCTTATGCAGCACCTGAGTAAAGCGTGTGGTGAGTGTGATTGCTGCTTTTCACTTTTGGGAATTCAGTTCAGTCAGGAAGAGAGAAATGTTTGAGTTCAGCATGGAACAGATGGGGGTTTCTCCTCATCTAACATCAAGAGATATTATTCACTGTGTGTCCTTTGTGTGTGTGTGTGTGTGTATGTGCATGCGTGCACGTGCGTGTGTGCGTGTGTTTTTTGTGTGTGTGTTAGTGTGTGTGCGTGTGTGTGTATGGAAATGTGTCTGTGGTGTATTTATTTGAGTGTGTGTGTCTGTGTCCTCTCATGCCTTATCTCGTCCACAGCGTTGTCTGCCGGTCCAATGAGGATTCAGTGCACTGCTGTAGGATTCAAGCTGTACTGTTCCCTAAAGTATTATCTGAGCTACCTAAAGACCAGCTGGCACTTCAAGTGAGTGCACCCACTCAGGCATCTCTATGGCTCAAAGCCTTGAGAGTGGACAGGGGAAATGACATTAGGAGCAAGCCATCATGTCTCAGTGATTCCAAGCTGTGCATGTTACAAATAGCACTGCATATCACTCAGGCACAACACACATCTTTATAGCTTTATGTCCCTTTGTTTACTAATACTCAACTGTTTAAAAACAAAACAAATGACTGAATGTATTTAATGAATTCCTTCATCTAAACTTCAGACTTTTTTAAGATATAAACAGGCAAAGCTAAAATACAGCGCATACAATCCAATTATTGGAGTGAAATCACAGAAATATATTTTTGTTAGTATTTCAAAGTATTTCAAAATGTGGAATTTAGGCAGCATTATTGATGCTGAAGTTCTGTTGGTTTGTATGTGGATCCTGTGCTGTGTATGTGATGGAAGACTGATGGGAACAATGAGAAGAAGTAACAAGAAGTATCTTTAGTCGAGAATTGACATTTGTGCAGCTTAGAAGTATACAGCTTTTTGACCATCATCTGTGTTATAGTATTCAGAGTTTTCAAGAAGAGAATTTGTAATCATGAAAAATGTTATCCTATTCCTTTGATGATAATATTTAAAGTAAAAGACACTGACAGTCACCAGGAACCGGTCTGTGAGGTAACAAAGAGGGTGATAGGAATGGACCAGGATACGAGAGAGAAATATTCTAGTCTGTATAGCTCATGTGAAGAAGTGGTTGAATTGATCTTATGATTGAACTGAAGATTGGCCACTACAACAAGACCTATAATACAATAGAGTCTTACTTGAACATCATGTTTAACGTGTTTAATGTGTGTAAATGGTGACCATTCATTTCCATGTGTCTCATTTAACTGCATACTCATGAAACCATTGGTTGTGTGTTAGGGAGAGGAGAATTGACCTGGATGAGAGGACAAAGCCTGGTAGCAGTATGCTGAAGCTGTGGATTGAGATCCACCAACCCACCGAGAATGATAAAGGGAAGTACACTCTGGAGATGTTTGACGGTGTGGACACTCATAAACGCTCACTGGACCTGTCTGGCCAAGGTAATGAGCCAGCATATGGCATACAGCTTAATGGCCCCTTTGAAAAGGACCAGGCAGACGACGATTAACATTATGGTCATTATAGGCAATCATATTTCAAAACATTCATTTTTATGCCCTTTCTTCGTCTCTCCTCTTGAAGCCTTTGATGATGCCATGCTGGAATACCAGCGACTGAAGTAAACCAGCCTCACTCTTTGCATGTTTGCTGCATTATAGTCACGTTGACTAGTGTGTTTACAGTGTGTGCCTGCCTGCCTGTGTGTGTGTGTGTATGTGTGTATGTATGTGCGCATACATGTGTGTGTGTGTGTGTGTGTGTGTGTGTGTGCCTGCCTGCCTGTGTGTGTGTGTGCGCGTGTGTGTGTGTGTGTGCGTGTGTGTGTGTGCATGTGTGTACGTGCGTGCGTGCGTGTGTGCGTATGTGCGCGCGCACATGTGTGTGTGTGTGTGTGTGTGTGCGGGCATGCGCCTGTGCGTGTGTGTGTGTGTGCGCGCGTGTGTGTGTTTTCCCATTGGTCGCTGCATGCCCTTGTTAGATGACACTATCCCTGTTTGCTTGTGCCTGAGCACCATAACCGTGGTGTTTAGAAGCATCAGTATTAATTGTGTGATTCATTTTCTTCCCTCAGGCAAGTTGCGGTGGCTGAGAGAAGTAAGGAGTAGTTTATGTAATAAGTGCAGTCATTCTTGTACTTATATAATCTGTGCTGTGAAGCAGCTAAATGGGACTGCAGATGTCTAATGTAATCCTGCTTAATTCGTCTCCTGCAGACCGAGCTCGGGTAACCAAGGGCCTGCCTGACGTGGTGGCTATCAAGAGGAAAAGGTGTGATATGAAATTTAATGAACCTTTTCATGTCTACCAGAGATTCACAGTTCTTGGAATGAGAAGTCCAAGTGTGAAATGGATTACATTCATTTATAGCATAAAATCAGTCCAAGTTGGCAGCGTACAGTACATTTGCTGTTGAATAGGCCTACTTTCTATGAAAATCAGCTCAGGGACCTTGACTACATGGAGCTCAAGGACACTTCTGAAATAAAAGGAACATTTATTCTTGAACAGTCATAGAGAGGACAAAAAACACTTTTATTTTGATATTTTTTTGCACTTCAGCAGTGTTGTCTTTTTGACCTTAATTATGATTTCTCTCTCTTCCTGTGTATCCATCAATTCAGTCCCTGTGCCTCACCTGCTTTTCTGATGGGGATCCAGCACCAGAGATGCACTGGCTGAAGAACGACAGAGAAATCGTGACCAGAGACCAGTACCATATCGCCAGGGAGCACAAGTGCACCACCCTTACCATCAACAAAGTCACTATGGAAGACTCCGGAAACTATAGCATTTTTGTCCGTAACCAGTACGGCAGTGAAACGGTTAATGTGACTGTGAGTGTGTATAAACACGGAGAGAAGCCTCGCGCTGACGCCGTAGAGATGTAGTGTCACTGAGCCCCACGGCCTCCGAAGGAGCCTGGCCTGCTGGTTTGCATCTAGATAGCTGCTTTTATGATAAATATGAAGAATCGGCTACACTTCTAAATTGCTTTATCTTGCTACTTATTGCTTGTTTGTTTGTTATGGTGGATAGGCTTTTGTCAGCAAAATCCAAATAAAAGCACTAATAAAAAGAACAACAAAAACAAAAACATAAACATTCAATATCACTTGTGTTTCTCCATCTGAATAAGGACAAATAATGCAAGATAATTTATCTGCCTGTTACATCTGAAAATCAATTACGTTCATAAGCATCAGAGTACAAACAAACCCACCAGTTCTGCTCAAGTCAAAGACGTTTTCTTAGGCCAGGGCATCTTGCAAAAATCTGGCATTTAAGATTACAGCTTTTCACAATTGCTAAAACACACTTTTTTTAAACTATCTACTTTTTTCTTTAAACTGTGAGCACAAACAAACTAGACTCGAAACATTTGAATCTTGTTACAAAACTAAACGATCACCTCAAAACACTTTTACAGGTAACTGTGCTCAAAACCAACTATTGGTCTCAAATGGTACATCAAACAATGGAAGACACAGTGTTCAGGACTACAAGTAGCTCCTGGAGAGGCCATGTTGAATGTGAATTTGAATGTTACTGTAACAGTGAAAATTTTGGGATGCACTACCTGTTTCAGCCATGCCCACTGAAAACCATTGTTTTCAAAGCCCTTTACAGTAACACCATTGAAACACATTAGAAAACTATGGGTAGTCTTTGGGATGGAGGAAGCTGGGACAGGTCTGAATGCATGTTACAGTAAATCAAACTAGAGATCATAGGCTTTCAGAAAGTATGTAGTTTATGGTGTATAGTGTGTGTATGTGCTCTTGGTTTATTCTTGATTCAAAAATCTTTACAGCAACATAGGCCCTATGGGCCAGATGATGCACTTTTGCCTTAAAGGGTGCACTCTGAACCTATTTGGCCTGCAGTCTAAATGTTTATTCATTGCAGTACAGCACCAAAAAAAAAATCAGGATTCAGCATCTAATGTGTAGTAAAAATAAATCAACCAAAACATAAAATATTACAATAAAAATAAGGAATAAGGAATCCAAAAATAAATAAATAAATAAATAAATAAATCACTTGTCCCCTGTGCCTCTGGTGTTTGTTTATTGTTGATATGAAACTCCGTTTCTGAAACTCTGTTTCAACTCTGAACTGGCTTACTGTAGATTGGTTGCCACATTATTAGATACAAGTGTTATTGATTTTGAGGCGTAGTGTTTAAATGGTGACATCTGTGCTTTAATTGTGTTCACCTTCCACCTTGGTTGGTTAACAATATAATTAAAAAGTGCATCATCAGGCAAAATGTGCTTTATGGTATGAGACTGTTTAGAGTTTTGCAAAAAAAAGGGTAAATGTGTTTTGCTAAATACACCTACCTACAGGTAAAAGCAGTCTATGATTTTGCCAGAAAAGAGATTAATATAATAAATGTGTTCAGGAATTTGAGAATTAGTTTTAGACAATAGGTTTTAGTGTTTTAGCAATTGTGAAAAACTGTAAAATCCTTCCTGGGCCAGTTATGACTAAGATCCGGGATTTTGAGCTACACAGTTGAATTAATAGGGCTAAAGCAAGAGAGCGCATTGTCATTCAGTGGGGCGCTTGACTAAAATATGGACAATGATTAAAAAGCTACCCATGTGCTTACCATAATTAGTATTGCCCTCATTCAAAAATTCAGTTACGCCGTGATTGATATTTCATTATGCTTGTCATGTTAGTCATACATTTTCAGACCGTTGTACAGGACGTGTGACACAACATGTCTCCAAGTCATCATAATTTATGCACAGCGGTCTGTGAAATTGGCCACAAATTCAATCTTCCGCAAAGAACTTTGTCTGTCATAGGCTAGAGGACTCTTTTTCCTTCGTGTCTCTCTTGTGGTGCTAAGTGATTTCAAAGCTGATTAACATTAAACTCTTTCTCTATGTCTCCCTTCAGAAATGACAGTATTTCATAACTGTGGATAGAAGGCATGTATTCATTATGCAACCACACACATTCTGGGCAGATAAAAAAGCAAACAGACCTCTGTGTCATTCACCCAGGCATCATAGTTTTAACCATTAATATTCAGCCATACCTTCAATTTGAGGCTCTATCTCTCTTTTATTAAATATTGTCCTGTATAATTAAAAACATCCCCCAACGACAACAGACCACACTTCAACAAAACATTTCTTGATGCTGATGCTCATCAGTGGGTGTGTGTGGAGCTCCTAGGCTTTGCAATTACTGCTGCAGGTGCACAAAACCAGCACAAATATTCTCGTCAAGTGACCTGTTGTTTTTGTCAACGCTGTCATGACTGCATGCAAAAGCTTTGATGTATATGCATGTTAAATCCCTCGTGGTCTGAGCAGAAGATTCTTTGTAAACTGGTTTGAATAATTGGTCATTTGAATTATGGAGGAATAAAAAAATTAACGCCAGAGTCCATTGTGAAAAGAATTCTTTATTGAAGCTGGGAACTGGAGCTGTGTGGGGTGAGCAAGCGAACGCTGGGTTGTTCAAACAAAGGCCATCTCTACAGAGTTTGAGAGTTAATGATTAGATGTGCGCTGACAGGTACATCAAGCTGGTATAAGTAGATGCCCGATGTCGTCCTCTTCCTCACATTGTGCTGAGCTTCACACACAGCTCTCTCAGGGTCTGACCCATTTGGTGAAGGGGAAAAATAACAGCAATCCAACATGGCCTTCTCTGGAACATGGCAAGTGTACACACAGGAGAACTACGAAGACTTCCTCAGAGCCATCTGTAAGTTACTTAAGTTCTTTCACAGGGATGCAGAATACACTTGTCTCTAACATTGCTCATTAGTTATAATAACTCATTGTCTTACTTGGTTGGATGTGTTCATACACTGTCCAGTACAGATGAAATATTACCAAAGATGCTCTTGTGCATCTACAACCATCTCTGTTGTTACTGTTGTCTCAACACAAAGCCTATGTGACACCAAATGGTTTAAGCTCCAAATGACTGCAGTGATGACAATCTTTAGTGCCTCCTCCTAAGTGTTTATTTTCCCATTAGCTCTCCCCGAGGATGTTATTAAAGTGGCCAAAGACATCAAACCTATCACTGAGATCAAGCAGACTGGCAACGACTTCGTCATCACCTCGAAAACCCCACACCAATCTGTCACCAACTCCTTCACCATTGGCAAAGAGGCCGAAATCACCACCATGGATGGGAAGAAGCTCAAGGTATTGTGTTGAAGTTGAGTTAAGATATGCAATATAAAATAAATCTGATTCTTGTTCCTTGTTGTAGCATGATGTCATGATATCACACCAAGGGTATATGTACAGTAGGCCTAATGTTTACCAAAAATTAGAACAAAGACTTTCATACAACTATCAAACCTAGGTTATGGGTGAAGGAATGTCAGCTTAGCCATCTTTTATTTTGTCCGTTTCAATGTCTTTTTTCTCCTGTTGACAGTGCATTGTCCAGCTGCAAGGAGGGAAACTCATCTGCAAGACAGACAAGTTCTCTCACGAACAGGAAATTGTTGGGGGAGAGATGGTAGAGGTCAGTGTCACTTTTTACTTTACTGTTTACCTCAACAAAAAACTACCGGTGTTTACAGCATACAACAGCTTTTGAAATGGGACTATTTCCATTTGAAAGGGTTATGACTCAAGTTCCATCTTTTTGTTTCCTTCGCAGAAAATGACAGTAGGAGGCGTATCCATGGTCAGGAAGAGCAAGAAAGTATGAGGATCATTACATATTTCAGGAGAATATTTAAATAAATTTTGGCACACAAACCAAAATGGACTGAGTTGACCTTTATTTCAGAAAAACATACTTTTTTGTATGGTGCTAAGACAGTCATTTTAAAACATTTACATTAAAATCTTTGCTATTTTGCCCTTTTGCCTATTTTGCCCTTTGCTATTATTGCTTCAGGTGCGCATAGCTATCTTAAACATTCAGCTCTTTGTCAACTCTGTGATACCCGCATGCATCACGTTTCATGTAAAATGCAAGAGATCCTTTGTAAACATGTTTGATTACCTGGATATTAATTATGGATGAATTATCAAATAAACATCAGAGTCCATAGTGGACACCAATCCTTTATCAAGCAGGGAATGGAGATGTGTAGGGGTTAATACGCAATGGCAGGGTTGGTCAAAAAAGGTTTGTATCTAAGCTGAACACTTTCAACCATCTCTGGTGTTACTGCAACTCAAGCCTTGGTCCAGTGTGACACCACTGACACCTAATGGTTTGGGCTCCAAATGACTTCAATAATGACAATAGCTTCAGTGTATCCTCCTTGTGTTTATTTCAGCACTGCCTCTCCTCAAGGACAAACACTTGAAATCTCTAAGTGAGACCAGTCACAACCAAATGACTTTGTCATCTCCTCCGAGAGCCAAAGCCAGTCGGTCATCCACCGCAGACAAAGAAGACCACCAAAATCACCACCATAGGTTGAAACTCAAGCTCGTATTGTCAGTACCTTGATATAAAAACCCTGAGTTAAGAGTGGCTGCTTGATATCAAATATGATCTAGATCCGGGGTCAGCAACCCCTGGCACACGTGCCACAGTGGCAGGCAGATTCTCGCTGGCACGCTGGCACGCTGGCACGCTGGCACTGGTGCACAGCTCCAGCCCAACCACTCATAATCGCAACATTGTAACTTGTGTGTTCTTTCTGGTGCTTTTAAACTTTTAGCCTAAAAACATATTTTGCTAAAACCACAACAGTTTTAAATAGGCATTTGGCAAAACTTGACAGTGCCGGAGCAGTTTTAAAAGGATTGACTATTTTTGGTCAAATATAAACCTACTGTGTTAAAAAATACTGTTTGTTTCACATAGAAATGTGTTGTGACAGATTGATGTAATATATCATGTCGGCTAATTTGTCACTAATGTTATGCTGGTGGGAGTAATGAGCACAATGTGATTGGGCTCCATACTGATCTCTAGTATTTTTCTTTAGTTTACTTTATATTTTGTTGCAAACTTTTTTACAGACCCCCTGGCAACATGCTGTGAACCCTTGGGTGTCCCCGGACACCAGTTTGAGAACCAGTGGTCTAAAGGGCAAGGTACCCAATTCCTAACTTTTAGCTAGATAAGAGAAGCACGATTAAAGCACAATGAGAATGTTGTGAGTTGCAGATATTTGCACACAAAATGAGTGATTGCGCTTCCCATTATGCAAGTCAACCTGTAGCACGCATTTTCATGTATAAAATTTAAAATGATTCATTTGGAATGATACCTTTATTTTTTATTTATTTTTTTTTTTAATGAGATCAACATGTTCCTAAAGTGCTGCTTTGCCTAGCCAGAATGGATTTAACATTCATGTTGGAAATGCAGCCCCAATTATGCGTAAAACAACTGACCTGTTGATTGGCACGCAAAGTTCAGGAAAATTAGTGAGAAAAATGGTCCCATGATGGAATGTTACACGTAAAGAGGTTGTCAGAGAAAGGAACAGAGCCTTTAGAAGGTTAAAAGAACTCATAACTTTCAACATTTAATTGAATATAAGCAAGCACAGGCAGTAGTGAGAAGGACGATACAGCAGAGGAAAAGAACTGGAGGGACAATTGTAGCTCAATTGGAAGTACTATTAATATAAATGATGTATGGGGAATGATTAGGAAAATGGAGGGTAATATGAGAGAGTGGAATTATCCAATCCTTTCAGACGGAGATGAGTTGGCTAT
This sequence comes from Tenualosa ilisha, assembly GCA_015244755.2. Lineage (NCBI taxonomy): Eukaryota > Metazoa > Chordata > Actinopteri > Clupeiformes > Clupeidae > Tenualosa > Tenualosa ilisha. Next base: position 3,530,068 of record PYXC01001801.1, on the reverse strand, counting down.
ATCAAACTTGGAGAAAGCAGAAACCGTGGTGAACACATTGAGTAAGGTGCATAGTTCTGGCAACTTATCAGAAGAAGAGAGAAGAGGTAGGGAAGAAACAAGGACTGAGGTAAGATATATTCTGAGGATATTCAAAAGAAAGAAAAAATGTAGGATAAATATAGTGGACCTTTCACACTGAGAGAATTAAGAAATGCTTTTGATAGAGGTAAGAATTCAGCTCCTGGTAAAGATGAAATTTGTTATAGCCTGTAAATATTGCCAGTAGCTTTAACTTGTCGCTTAAATGCACTTTATTAAAGAAGGGGGACTGATGACTGGCTGTCAGAGTGGTTTTAGAAAGGCGTGAAGTACTACTGACTCAAACATACGTCAACGAAAGTTTAAAACCGAAGCTGTATGTAGGACATTGGAAAGGGTTAAAAGTTTTAAATTTCTTACATTTTTTTTTATACACGACTTACATGAAGAAACCACATATCACAAGTAACAATAACAAATAACAAATTTAAAAGGGTTATGAACTTAATGATATGTCTTCCTGGAACTGAATGGGGAGCAAATTTATGTTTTTTTTAATTAGAGCATGAATTGAATATGGATGTTTGGTTTATGAATCTGTAGTCAAGTCAGTTTTAGCTGGGTTGGATGTAGTGCAAGCTAAGGTGCTGAGAATATGTAGTCTACAAGAGCTGTGCAATCTTCCCCAGTGTGTTCTTTACAGAAGCACAAGAAATGCCACTCTGTTTGTTACACAGGGGGGTGTAACACAGGGGTTACTCGTAAGGAAAAAGGTTTTCTTTCCACATTGAGGATTGGTCACACGTTTCTGAACAGCATTTTATTTATTTTGGGAAAGCATCAGAGTGTTTTTTGTTCTTGTCAGGAGCGAGACAGTTTGAATTTCCTGCATAATTTATGACAAGAAAGACAAGATTTGCTCAGAAAATTGCGAGAGATTGGCTTGGTAGAACTATCTTTAAAAGGTATTTTACAAATAGGTCAAGTGGGAACGGAAAACGCTGTCTCTTCCAGTTTGTAATGGAAAATATAACTGGATATAGTGCACTACGGTGCTAGTCCTATAGATGGCAGCAAAGCAACTTTTTGAATGCCGGCTGCCATAAAACTTCAAAAAAGAAGAAAGAGCATGTGTTGTGTGTTGGAGTAGGCTGCAGAGAGACACACTTGATATGTTGTCCTTCAACCTCTGTTTTTGGCGTAAAGGCGGCGGACGGACGATGACATATAAAAGCCTGAGCTAACCTGAGAAAGCTGACTGCCACAATCATCAGAAGACGGTACCACGACAGACAAGAGGCGTGGTTTTTATCTGATCTAGTGACGTAGTCGTAGCTCTCGGACTGCGCATGCGCCGAGTGTACAACAACTGACGAGTGGCGACGTGTGCTAGGTTTGGCTAGGTGCTTGTCCCTGTTTTCCTGAACTTCTAAGAGGATTACGGAATTTTAACAATGGCCCGATACCTAAGGCCGCCAAATACATCTCTGTTCATCAGGAACATTTCTGACGAATCCAGGTAGGACCACGCCACTTAACTTTACCACTAACCGAAACGACGTGATCGATAACATTAACGTTAGCTTACACACCTGTGCGGACTGCTCTTGTGTTAAGAACCTCCATATTAACTTAGCCCAGAGACGTTAATTAAATAATGTCCTTATATCACTCTTAAGTGCGAGGTATTTTGTTGCGAGAAAATATATCCAGGGTATTTTATAGGTGATTTGGTCATTGTCGAAATCATAGTGATACCAGCGTGAACGTGGCTTACGTTAGCAGTTAAAACAGCGCCTGCGACGCTATCTGCTAGCTGTATCAATAGCTTGCTAACGTTAATAGCACGCCAAAGATTTATTTAGTATCGCCAACGTGCGCTCCCATACAACCGTAAAGACGCTTTGCCAGTATTATCGACTTCATTAAGTCAGCACCATAATCGTACATATTAGCTAGCCAATATGTGGTTAGCCAATATGTGGTAACCTTCCCTTATTAGCTGTGTTGGCAAATGAATGGCAAACATTGTTTAGCTAATGCTACAAAAACAAAAACTGGTTTCAGTTCCATGGCAACCCTACATTGCAAATGGAGTGGGATAGCGTCAGGTTGTGTACCTACTACCGCCAGTGTTGTTAAAATCCACCGTTCACATTTTTGGGAACGTTGTGTCTGTATTTGGCAAGGTGTTTAGGCACTATCCATCCCAAAATAGAAACGACATAGGCACGGCGACCACGCAGACACTTAGTGGGATGGTCAGGAGCTGAGAGTTTTGTCTAATTTGGTCTGACCTAAATGTCGTCGTACATGTTGTTGATGCATAACGTTACGTATACATACATATACACACTCGCACACCACGTATCAAGTTTACATGTGCTTGACATAATCTTACAATATCAGATTGCTAGGGAGGGCTAACTCATTTTTGCGCAGAAAGAATTCGTACTCGTCAAACCTCTACACATTCTTTCTAAATTATCTTGATGTTTGTTTGTTTACAGTCTTGTGTGTGAATGAAATATGATTTGTGTGAAAATTGTACGTGTTCACAGGTTGTTGGGGTCCATTTCAGCATGTCATTATCACAGAAACTGGCTTAGGGTAATTTATGTTTGAGCCAGTTAAGTAAATGTCCTGTTATTTCACGGTACTTTAGGCCAGAGGATTTGCGTCGTGAGTTTGGTCGGTATGGGCCTATTGTAGATGTCTACATTCCTGTTGACTTCTATACTCGTCGACCAAGAGGATTTGCATACATTCAATATCCTTTGTAGCCTCTGATGCCTTCTCAGTGTGATTTCCTGAATTCTGCATGAAAGAGTGGATTGCCTTATGTAAGACTAATGCTTTTGACCATGAAATAATCTTTGTGGGCGAAAAGGGGAATGCCCACATCAGTGGTTGTACTCTAATTGTGATTTATGAAGACAAGCTTACTGAAATCATTTATGTAAATGCATTTTGGCAATGGCTCCTAACTGTAATTTCTTCTGTTGTTGCCTCAGAAAATGTAAAGACATACAGTTCTGGACACCCTCCCAACAAAGATCGTGTAAAGACCGATGTAGAGTAGATTCAAGCCCAAAGAGACCGTAAGGATTCAGGCGTCAAGAAGTAGAAGGGAAAAGATGAAAGAGAAAAGTTAAAGCTTGAAGATTCAAAGAGGAACAAAAAGGGGACCAGAGTGGGCGTCAAGGCTTCGATATGTTCCAAAGCGAGAAAAGAACAGAAATAATGGGGAGAAAGTCAAGCAGGAAACACAAGGCCCCCCTCCCAAGGTCCTCTTGGAAGCACGTAAACAGCATAAAGGTCAAGCTGAAGGTCAAAGGTCAAGCATATTAAAGGTAACGAGTCTTAATTTTGTATCCTACCCAAGCTAGAGCGAATGCATTTACATCAAGGAAAAAAAAACTGTCTCCTTTTTCATTTGAAATTTAAATTATTTAAATTCATACAAACCAAAAAAGAGGCTGATCTTTTAGCCAATTGAAAATCACTTTATACATGTCAAAAAACTGTAACTAAACATTTCCCTGCCAGTGCTTTTATAAGCCTCCAGTGGTATCTTGTTTAGCCTGTGTACTGATAACTCTGTATCATATCACCAAACCCATCCCCCTGTGGGTAACACTGACTGCTATGTAAATAAACTGCAGTAAAGCTGAACAGCTGCTTTTAGCCCCCCTGAACACCATTCTTCCCTGCACCAAGCACTGCACCAGTCCATTTGTCCCAATGCAAAACCTTAACCCCAGCAGCAAGTTTGAAGACGTGCGTGACGCAGAAGATGCTCTGCACAACCTGGACCGCAAGTGGGTGTGTGGCCGTCAGATTGAGATCCAGTTTGCCCAAGGAGATCGCAAGAGTGAGTATTTACAAAGTATAAAACTAGAGTGACAGAACAGACATTTGTTAAAATTACTCAAAGTTGGTTGAATTAAAAACAATGCCGGAAAAGAGACCTTGGATATGTGCTACTGTGATATATAGGGTTGGTACTAGGACTGGATGATATAGCCAAAAATTCATATAGCAGTGTCATTTCAAGCATTAATTAAACCAATCGAAATCTGTAATTAATTGCATCGCTGTTTAGAATAAAATGCAAAGAAAGATGTCCCAAGATGTTCCCGTATCCACCCCCCTTGATAAAGGTAGCAACTGAATGTGGAGACGGAATATTTAAGCTTGTGGAACGTGTGAGCCCTTCTCAACAAATTAGACGTTTCACTCTGGCACCACATAGCGGCAAACCATAGAATACTCATGAGCACACCTGAAAGTTTTTAGGGAGGTTGCTGTACCTGCTAAAACCTCTAAACTGCTTTTAATTGGAAAGGACAAGGACATCGACAACTAGCGATGCCACGGCAAAGAGAACATGAATTAAAAGTTGCTACCATTATATTAATAAAGTCTCTGTATGAAATCAAAAGTATGTGTTTTGTGTTTGTACTTGTTAGTGTTAGTTTGAAGCTGGAGGCCTACATTATATGAATATAGGCTAATGCACATAAAAACTCTGAGCTGCACTGTTGTGATAGGCTGATATAATCAAAGTTTCTGCCAATGGCCAAATGTATATTGTATATCAATACCGTTTATACCACCCACCCATTGAGTGTCTCTTACAGTATATATTATGTTACATGTCAATCGAGATGGTGTTTTTAATAACAATTTTGTAATGACTTTTTGTAGATGCCATCATGAAATTGGGTAACTTATCCCTGTTGCGTGCATGGGAAATGGAGTGGCCGATCTCTGTGTGTCTAATATTGCTGTCATCCTGCAGCCCCTGGCCAGATGAAGTCAAAGGAGCGTCGTTCCCCACGCAGCTTCTCGCGTTATGACGACTATGATCGGGACAGCCGGCGCAGACGTTCCCGCAGCCGCAGTTATGAGCGTCGCCGCTCTCGCAGCCCCTCGTACGAGCGCAGGCCCCGCCGCTCAGAGAGTCCCCGAGAGTGAGCATTTTACACACATACACTCACACTCTTCATGTCCTGATGTCAGGAAAGGCCACAGCTGAACCTAAACACAAGCATGTTTGCATGTATATGGCTTTATGACCAACCAGGCACAGGGTAATATCACAACATCTCAAATTGTGTGTGCTCAAAGGTTGGCGCTCCAGATAGATAATGCGTAGCCTTGTGTATTTGCCTATAGTATTTGGCTAGCTTGGTAGCCAGTGGTAGCATATATCCTTTTTCATCATGCGGGTCATAAAGTGCATGAATAATCAAGTAGTTTGAGTGTTATGCTTGGTTGTGGAACATGTGCTTAGCTTTTTCTCTGTGTGTTTTTCTTTTGCAGTTCACGATCTTACGGAAGGCACCGTCGCAGCAGAAGCCATGAGAATGAAAGGTAGGCTTGTCTTGGTCAGTAAAGTATTTCCACACGCTCACCTCTCGCCTCTCTCTCACTTAACGACACCGTAACCTTGCAAACCTCTGCCCTGTACATCGCACCTCATCCATAAACAACTAATCCTCAGTAGGGTTATGGAACCGTCAGTCTGCAGTAAACAAAGCAGACTTCATTACTGCATGTGCTAACCATCTTTCTCTGGGCATTCTGGCTCTCACAGAGACCTGGATCAAATCAGAGAACAATGCCACCCCTACTGCACTCTGCACCAACTATGCATTTTCCCACACCTCACATCCATACAGATGAGGGGGTGATGCGGGGCTGTTAATATTTGACAAATGGAAATATATTCAACTGGTACAGTCAGTCACATGTAGCTCCTCCTCCTTGAATACCATGCCATCTTGGTAACAGCATCAGTAAAAATATATGTGGTTGTCATCTATTGTCCACGGGGGCAAATGAGCGATTTCCTAGTTGAGTTAGACACTCTGCTCTCCTCCATCCCTGGGCATGACTGTCCCATGCTTGTCCTTGGCAAAATATGAACATCCACTTAGACAATCCAGGCTCTGCAGACTTCCTATCTCTGATCCACTCTTTTGAGCTACAGCGGGTCTGCATTCCTGCAACTCACAAAGCTGGCAAAGAACTTGATCTCATTCTTGCCAGACACTGTGCCACTAATTTGCTTATAGTTACTCCAGTTACTTTTTCTCTGTTCAACATAAGGAAGATCAGGCTGCCCTTCAGCCAACATGCAACCCAGCTCCTGTTACGGACTCTCGCCTTCACTATTGTAATGCCCTCCTATTAGGTCTTCCAGCCAGACCGCTACAGATGATCCAGAATACAGCTGCACGTCAGGTTTTCAACCTGATGTCACACCTCTGTTCATTGGCTGTCTACTAGCTACCCTTCTGCTCGCATCAAACTCAAAGCACTAATGGTGGCCTACAGGGTGATTGATAGATCTGCTCCCATCTACCTTAATACCCTCTTAAAGCCCTATGTTACCCTCTGGCCACTTCGCTCCTCCTAAGCACGTTATCTAGCATGACCAACACCTTGCACAGGTCAATTCAGACTATTTTCGTCTGTTGTTCCACGCTGATGGAATGACCTTCCAAGTGCTACCAGAGCAACAGATAGAAAGACTCAGCTCTTCCAAGAATATCTCCTGTCTAAAAAAATTCTGAATTCCAGGAGGCATATTACAGAAACTTCCTATCTAAACTTTAAAGTTAAGATGGGATGAATAAATTTTTTTTCCCCTTCAATTTGGTATTACTCTTAGTTTTCAGTTGTGCTGTGACTTGAATGTTATCCTCTTTTTGTAAGTCACTTTGGATAAAACTGTCTGCTAAATGCAAAAATGTAAATGTTTTTAATGACCAACAGCTGTCACAGTGAATGCAAGAGTCAAAGGGTTTGCTTTTGTCGACACCCTCTAAGATCAGAGTAGCCAGACTTTTTTCACACCCCTCTTCACAGCAAGGTGTCGTCTGGGTGACCTGCTGATCTGTTGAATTGCCAACCCTTTGCTCTGTTTCAGACGCTAGAATGTTCACGGGGATGAGGAGGAGGAGGAGGTGGTGTGTGTTTGGCGTGTACCCTTCTATGTTTTATTTAAATTCCCTTTTCTTTGATAGTCAGAATAAATTAATTTCAAATTAATTTCTTATTCTCCTAGTAATAAATAATCCTGTTAAATCTTATGTCTATTTAAAAGAATTTATACGGTACCTGTTTCCACCATTCCCATTCTCTTTGGGTTATGTCATTCGTACACATATCCTTCTTATTCCTCAACTCATCAGCAGGTCTCCTGTAAGCATCCTCCTGTCTATTGTCTAAAGGGACAGTAGTGGTTAAAGAACCTGGCAAACATGCTAAAAGCCTTGAAATTGTGGGTTCAAATCCCAGCTACCACTGTTGTGCCCTTGAGCAAGGCACTTAACCCTAAGTTGCTCTAGGGGAGACTGGCCCTAATGTAATTGATACTTGACAAATGTAAGTTGCTTTGGATAAAGGTGTCTGCTAAATGCATAAATGTAATGTAATGTCTACTGTGCATTTCTCCTGTTATAGAAGTGTTCACCTCAGATACAAATTTTTCCTTCTCATTGGCTCTCCGCAGGTACAGGCCCCCTCAGCGCGAGCATCACCGAGGGCACCGCGGGGGCGCTGCCTCACGCAGCCGCTCGCCATCCCACTCTCCTTCTCCCGACCGCTTTAAGGCCAAGGGCCGCCGTTCTCACTCACCTTCCAAGTCGCCAAGCCCCACCGCAGAGGAGTTCCACCAGACCACTGGCTCCCGTGACTCTCAGAAGGAGTCCCACATGCGCTCCCCATCCCGCTCTTGCTCGCGTTCTGTGTCCCGTTCTAGATCCCGCTCGCGCTCCTGGGCTGGACGCAAATCCGGGGGGCACTAAGATGCCCAGCATTCTTCCCAATCCCACCCGACCAGGAACACCTCTGTTTGACCATGTTCTTACAGCTGATATCAGTAATTGCATACAAAATATTCTGATACTGTATTGAGTGATGCAGAATCTTTCGTTATGATAAGATCACGAGGTGTATTTCGGATGAGAAAACAGTTTCTTTTGGGCGTCACTTTTTGAAACTGCGTCATGACGGCTTTTTTTTCCTTTAAAGGTTTTAATTGTCTCTGATTAATCAGAGACTGATAACAATTACTCATTTGGTACATTGAAGAAAATCTAAAAAATATATCTATATATATATATATATATATATATCTTTGAAGCTAACAAATCCTTTCTTCAGAGTCTACAAAAAACATCAAATTCTAGGGTCAGTCTTTTGTATTATAAAAGAAAACTAAAGTTTGTGCCGAAGCTAGTCAGGTATGTGACCATTTGGTGGTTGATTCTTTGTAAGGTTTTTTAAGGTACATAGATGTACACGTCATTACGTCTAGACTCTTTTTACAATACATGTCAAGCTAAAAGACCCATTTAAAAACTTTCTCCCTGATAACGATTTTTGTTTTTGTTCTCCACTTTAATTTTATGCCGACTTGTACCATTTTTGACCTGTCAGGAACGATATATATTTTTTGGAAAGTTGAACTAGAGTGAAGTTTGTTCCATCTATGTTTCTTACTTTGTTTCATATGTCAATAAAGAGATTTTTTTTCTAAGTATTTGACTTGGTATTCAATATGCAGTAGACCTGGACAAAAGACCAGATATGAGATTGTATCATCAGTTTAATCTGAATCAAAGTGATCTGGATTTGAAAAACTTGAATGTGAATGCAATGCATGTTGCAGATACAGTAAGTAGCACTGCTTGGAAAATAAAATGTGAGTAATAATTTAATTCATTTAGTGGGTAAAGGTTATACCTTCAGTTTTCTCCTGCGTATGGAGCAGAAGACCACTGCATTTTTGACAGTGGTGTTGATGGTAAATCAATAAATTGTCCCATAGGGAAGTTGGCTAGACCAGTGGTTCTCACTTTCAACTGCCATGTACCCCCTGAGACATTCTATGTCCTACCACGTACCCCCTGCACCATAGACAGCTTGCTATTATAATTAACATTTTTCTAATTATTATTGCTGCATATACAAATGTGAACTCATATTGATATACAGGCTACCATGTAGTGGCAATTGCGTTGTACTGGGGACAATCTGAGTGCAAGATCTTTGTCCACGTATAGTCTGTACCTGAAATTCATGTTGCTGAGACCTGAGAATCTATTCAGACTTTTTTTTTACTCGTACCCCAGTTTGACAACCACTGGGCTCGACTGTTCAGGTCTTGGCTCCATTTTATTGGAAATATTATGAAGTGTTCCTTTAGTGTCTTAATGATTGCCTGCAGTGAGCATGCTATTTCCTAAACACATCTATAAATGTTTGTGATCTAGTTCATGACAAAACAGACCAAAAGAAGAAAGGCCATAGCTTTCTCCTGGAATAACCAGACCACCAGTCTCCAGTAGATGAATACCTACCCATTCCTGTGGTTCTCACCCATTATAATAGACAAAACATTTCATAAAACACGTCCATGACCTTGAATGAAATTTACATAATTCATCACAACCTTTTATACAAAATTGTGTATTTGAAGCTACATATTAAGTAATCATGAAATTTGTGTCAAAACATTTCTCCATGACTACAATTCTGTCTCCCAGCAACAGTGAGTGAGGTCAACCTTCTACCTAAGATCCTGGAATGATTTCATGTCTTTTCCAAAACTAGAACTAAAAAATGGTTTCTGGAAGTGTCCGAAAGGCCTCTAACCTCAGTGTTAAAATCTTCAGGTCCATGATGGTGGGAACCCTGAAAATAATTTGTTTACTCTTCAACCTGTCTAAATATTCTCAGAAGTGGAGGTAGCAATGACTTGGTCACTTCTTCCAAGTCAAGAGAGCCTAGAGTGGTTGATGGAGCTTCACTTTGCAAATAGTCAAAATGAACATCAACTACTAGATCACCTATAAAATTGCACAACTCTCACCTATAAACATTACTAGTTAATGCAACCGGGTAAAGCTACGTATTGGAAAACATGCAGTTATTTCTTCAAACTATGACTTTTACCAACTACCAAGAACACTTAACAGCAACCATTGAACACACAGACAACAGTTTGGGGGGGAGGGATGGGTTTTATTAACTTTTTTTGTTCTTCAATTTAACCAAATTTAAAATAGTGCTTTCTTTTATTTAGTTTTTCGCTTTAGATCAAATTCAGTTGGGCAGTTTAATTCATATGGTGAACAGACAAAACGGGACAAAATTCCAAGCCAATTGGTGAAAGGACACTCTTGTAGAGCTGCAAATTTGGAGTAAAGAGATTGTTACATGTATGAACAGGTTTGTTGGTGGACATATAAAAATATATATTTAATAGAAAAGAAAAAAAAAAAAACAAAAAAAACAACAAATGCAACAACCAAAGTCAGTTACCAGCCAGCGGAAGAATGGCTGATAAACAAGTCTGGTTCAAGCTTCTATACATTGATTGACAAAACAAGGCATATGGTAGAAATGTTATAGGGGATCACTGACTATTTTGATGCATTTCAAAACCTAGACAATGGCTGCCTGGAATTGACAGCCATCAATGATATTCAAATATTCCTGGTTTAACATGCAACTTCATTAGAGGGGTGGGGAAACAAAAACAAACACACACCTGTAACAATCTCTTAAGGCCAATTGTTTTTAAATAGGTTTAAACTTAAAGCTCATAATTCCTACACTGTTCCACGTACAAAATTAAAAAAAGAAAAGAAAAGAAATAAAAACATGTGCAAGATCACTGGCAACATGACAGTGCAGGGGTATTGACACGTGCTATAGGCATGGATTTTCTTTTTACTTTTTTTAACAAAAATATTCTTCAGCATTTTTTTAAACTGAGCCACAATCTTTGCGTGACCCTTACATTCAGTGTTATTACTAAAAAATACTTTATCAGCAGGTTAAAATGATCCTGCATAATGTACATATGCTACAGCTTTATACATTTGACTTTATATACATGGCTCTTTCACTATGACATATTACCACCTCTAATTGCTTTGTTTTGTCATCTTTAAGATGGCCATTAAACTCTTCCCGTTCTGCAAAAACATGGATGACCTCATCCAAAAGTTTGCCTCACGAAAACACACTCGCTCGCTCACACACGCACGCACTCAAGAGACAGCAGATTTCGTACCCAATGCCATTATTGACAGTTTGGGCCTGTAACTTCTAAGACACAATATACAACAGCAGTGCAACACCTTTTTTTTGGGGGGGGCAAGAATTCCTTGGGCTATTGCTCGCAAGAGTCACCAGTGTGACCTTTAGTACTCTACATGTAAACATAACCCACATCCTTCGACTCAAGCCCTCTTGTGCCAGATTCTGCGCCCTAACCACCTACCTACATTCCCAGCTCAGTGGTTCAGCTTCAAAGCCTCCACACATGAAATACAAGACACACCAAAAAAAAAAAAAAAAAAAAAAAGGCCAACAGGACAATGTCATCAATATAACTGATGCCAGTGTCCTCTTCCGCATGGCCTGCAGTGTGGGGGCTTCGAAGCTGCTGGAGAAGGGAGGCAAGAGATGACCGCGCTGATTGCATTTGAGAAAGGACACAGGAGGAAAGAGCAGTTTCCAAGGTGAGCCGCCTAGCTGTGGCCTATATGGCACTTTGACCACATCCACTTGGCAGAGGGAAGGAGGGGGGGAAAAAAAGGTGAAATTAATGCAACCACTTTGGTTTACCCAAAATAACAATAAGAAAGAACTACTGCCGCACACTACCACCGCGCAAAAGAAATGGACACAAAAGAAAATTGGCTACTGTGTAAGCTGTTGCAGACCTTGTACAGTTCCAACTCCCATAGTGCAGAGCGCACAGCGCTGTACAGTACAGAAAAACCAAAAAGTAAAATACAGGAGTTGGTGGCACAGTACAAGGTCAGTGTGCCATTGTCTCATCTTAAAAGTTGCTTTGAGGCTGTGTTCACATGTGCCTTGCACCGACTAAAACTGCATCTCACCACACACACACTGAGCTCGTGTCTCCCTGCAGAACAAAGTGGCTTTGACTTCCCAGTATCAGCAAGAGTTGAAATGAGAAACTTGGGGTGCTTCACGAGAATGAAACTAAAAATGCTGATGTGCTTTAGCACCGAGAGGTCTGTAACAAGAGACCAGAAGCAAACACCTCATGTTCAACTAACAAGCTATTGGGTGGGTGAGGGTTGGGGGGAGCCATGAAAAGCTGACTTCCATGGAGATAGACTAAGGAGTGATCAACTGTGCTCTAGGCTTCCCGTAGAGGAAAATAAGGGGGAGGATTGAAAATAATGAACACATCTAACGGCCAACGTAAAAAGAACAAAACAAAAGAACAGAGAAACAAATAAGGATATCCAGTTCATCGTTCATCACAGAAGCAGGTCCCATTAAGGCATTCCCAACTCTCTTGTAAGACTGCAACACTATAATGCCTTAGTTTGTGGTAGCTTTAAAACAAATTTAAAAGGGCAAGTAGCTGTTCTCCACATCTGTAAAACTGCCACACACCCTGCAATTCCTTGGATCTAAAAATAGGTCTAAAAATGCATTACCAAGCTGCTGTGTTGCAGGAGAGGTAGGAAACCAGAATGGAACCCAGAGATTGGTATCTGAGAGTGGGGGGGTCCATTTAGGCCTGAACCTTGAGAAGGCTCTTCAGCTGGAAGGCCATCATCTCACGCCCATCACAGGGGCCCATAGGAAGGGACACCCAGTGACTCGGCGGCTTGGGCAGAACACTGGGGGAGGGCGGCTCGCTGAACTTTGCCCCGGCGTAGTTCTGGTTGCACTGAGACGCCAGCAAAGTGTTCAGGTGGGACATGGCGCCCTCCAAGTTCTGGTCATGGGTGGTGGCAAATCGGACAGTGGCAATTTTCTTCTTCTCTGCCGACGCGGCCTGCCGCGTTTCGGGAGACCAGGGGTAGCCAGTGCCCTTTGCACTGCGGTGGCCATGGTGGTGGGGCCCGCCCGGGGAACCGGAAGGCGTAACAGGCACACCATTCTGATCACGGCTCCTCTGCTTGCCCCTGCTAAGCTGGTGGTTCTTCTTGGGCACAGGGCGCTCCGGGTGGGCAACTGGAATGTTGTATCTCTCGCCGCCTCCCATGATATACTCTGTCACCTGAAATTTGATGTACATTTTTTTTTACTCCAGACATTAAATTGTACTTTTTACAATTGTGTAATCTACGTGGACTACAATGTTTGCTAGCAAATGCTAGCCAAATGTGTCTTTGCCCTTGAGATGAAACACCGTGATAATTCTGTCATAACTATAAATATTTATAACGCATCGTCAGACTGGACGCAAAATCGCTGATAAAAACAGGCTTAGACGAGCAAAATGTGCAGGAACCACTGCCCTACTGAACCTTGCAACGTTAGCCTCTGCTCCTGCAGTCGGCTGACAACAAAGAAACGTCTACGTGCAAACCAGCCAGTGGCGTCACTGAAAAAGCCCCGTCTACCATCCCCCACTTGTTTGCTGGTACAGCCTTACCTCTTTGTTGTCAGAAAATTGAGTACGAGGATATTTTCACTTCTTAACTTCTCCTCACCAACCGGGCTCCAGGTCCTCGAAGTAGTAGTAAATCTACTTCTCGCTGCACATTTATGTCCAGCAAGATCTAAGGTTTTCATGTGCCAATGAGCGGTGTTTTGTCGTGTTACCGAGTTGAACATCAATTCACCTCGGCGCACGGGGCTCTCAGAAGTCGATTCACTGCAGAAAACAACATTGTGATTTACAATGATTTGAAAAAAATTGTCTGATATTTAGTGCACAGAGCCAAGAAATTTCACCAATCGGACAAACTGATATATCATTTCGCAACCAGTTAACACTGTTTACGTCAACATTTCTCCTTTCTTCCTTCCTATTACTGACCGACGCAAAGTTAAAAAACAGACATAACATGGCAAATGAGTTTAGATAAATAGGACAACGATAAAAAAAACAATAGCTCAGCCTTCATCGAAAATATTTTGCAGCGATTACGTAAATGGTTTAGCGATCGTTAGCTTTTCCGATAATCTCCGTTTCGACGGCTGCACCTTTGCGTTAACGTTAGCTAGAAAGCTACGCAAGAAAACAATGTTATGTTCGACGCAAACTCAAGAAGACACTGTTTTCAATTACGCCAGTTTCTAATACAACACGAAACATTTTGTACAATTATGATAAAGCCCTGCAGATCGTCTAAAATATGTTCCAATTAGGTCACATATTCTGGCTACAGACCAAAACAAAGAACTCATCTCAACATGGCGTCCATAATGTCGAACAAAACTAAGAGCATCAAAAAATCTTACCGACTTCTTCAGGCTTTGATGGTGAAAGCCTTTCGTCTAAAAATGTTTATGACCCACTGCTTAACTGCTCTGGGTGAAGAAAATGTTAACGATATGTCAACAAGTTGGAAACCCACGAACAATTTACAGCGAGATGGTTCTTCGACTCCACTTCCTTCTCCGTCTCCGTCTGAATTGCAACAAAATGGCATCCCAGTGTATGCTATGTAGCTCGCTCTTGTTCATTTTGGACCAATCATTCAATAGTACAGGAAATTACAAACCAATGAGAGATGAGGAAGAAACGTAACAACGCCTGTTGCCAGCTGCCGAAGTGTTGACGTCACACATTTGTGGGGAGTGGAGGGGCTGGGTTCGGGGCATTTTTCCATTCCTGCCTCTCTGATGGAGGAAATTCCACACATTGAAGTTTCCGTACCGTTTTAAATGCCCTCTTAGAGTTCAAAATATTAGTCAGCTAAGTATGAGTTTTCTAAATGTGTTCTGATAGAACAACATTTCTATTGGTCACATAGGATAGGGAAAATAGTTTACGTGTCTTTTGAAAGGAAATAGATTAAAGCTAAATCACGAATTTCCATAAGTCTGTAGAATGAGCAACAAAAAGAGTCACTGTCAGAAAACAGGCCTAGAACCTCAGACTAAACTTTAGCGAGTAGACTGGCAGATTTGGTTGATTGTAGATGACTGTTGCCAAATAAACAGGCCTAGGCTACAGACAAACTTCAACAACTAACATCTGACCCATTTCCTCTATAAAAAGTGGATGGTTGTGTCACTGTTATTACCAAAAGTTTAATGTTTTGTTTTGTTTTTTGCCACAGACCAAGATATTGCAACTTAAGTTCTCACTCTTTCCCTATATGTTTTTACAAACACTCCAGAAGTTTTAAAAGAGGTAACTTTGAATGCTGTGATTTTCACAAAAAGAAACAACAACAACAAAACCCAACATGAAATAGGCTTACTGGAATCAAACCAAACTTCCTGTGAGCTTTGAAAGACAAGTTCCTGTTTTGAGGGTTTACTGTGTCCCCTGCAGACTGTAGCTCACATTAAAGGTTACTAACACTCCTACCTAAACAAGTCTGGACAAATGGTTTCCTGACGGGAGTGGCCCAATATCAAATAGCCATCTACTCCCCCACTGACACTACAATGGCGTGAAAACTGACATCTTGAAATGTGTTGTGTAATGACCCTGGGACTTTTTTATTGAGAAGTGGAACAGCTGTGGGTTTACATACTAGTAGGCAAAATTCAAGATTCAAGATAGTCTTTATTACATCTCATTAAACTAGTAGGCCCATATAAGACAGTGTATATTCTTGTGTTTTGTGCTCCTCAAAAAAAAAAAAAACACCTTCTAGCCTTAAGACTGCAATATCGCCACATGATTGCAGCTGAAACAGTCAATCACTAGGATGACCTAAGATGGTCCTTAGTGATTCTTTTGTGTAAAAGGCCTTCAGGATCTTTGATCTCATTTCAAATTTTCTTAGTCATCTGAGGTGGAAGAGACGTTGTTGGGCTTTCTTGACAATGTAGTCAGTGTGTCTATCCCAGGTAGGGTGTTCTGTGATGTTAACACCAAGGAACTTGAAGTTGTCGACCTTATCCACTTTAGAACCATTAATGATTGTGGGATCCAACTGATCACCTTTCCTTCTGAAGTCCACAATCAGCTCTATGGTCTTTGCAACTTTGAGAGAGAGATTATTCTCCTGGCACCACTGTGTTGTTAATTTCACTTCCGTAGGCTGTCTCCTCATTGCTGATTTATTATCTTATGCGCTTAAATGTTACAGGATATAAGGATGTAAGGCCATAGATTTGTCACATTTATGTTTATGCTTAAATGTTAGAGGATATAAGGGTATAAAACCATGGACTCATCAAGTTAATGTTTATGCTCCTGCACAAAGGTGATTTTATCCAAAGCATCATATCAGAAGCCAACAAAAAACAATAAAACAAAACTGTACTGTAGAGAGCTCACCTCTAACACAGTTTGTTGAATATAGTTTGGGACAGGCTGTTACCATTTCTTTTGATGTTCGGTTTTAGTGTGTGTGTGTGTGTGTTTTGCAGTCTCAGAAAGTAGAGAGTTGAGGAGATATTTAACAAAAAGACTCAACGTGAATATGTTAATCGTTTAGCAATGCATAATCTATACTTTTGATCCCGTTTGAGGGAAATTTTATCTTAAATTTTAAAACTTTTTTTCTATCCCAATTTTTTGGTTTGGTCCAAGTCATACTGCTCACAAACAGCTATGGATGGAACTGTGGCCTTTTTTACGATCTTTTACTGTTGTGGTAAGCTATGAGACTCCACTCCACTAGGTGTCAGTCTCCAGTACCAATCTGCAGTGGGCTGGTTGAATGAGGCTGGTAATTTGTTTCTTTTCAAAAATCACAAACATTCAGCGCCATACTGTACCTTTGCATGTATGCTTCATTTTCTCTGTCCAAAACAGGCCAATTGCATTCAAATCAGGAGGTAGTTTAAATCCTGAAAGAGTTCAAAGTCCAAAATGTTACACACCTAATATGTGTTTGTGACTTCTTTGATACTAAAGTCCCAATAGAGTTATTGCAGTCAGGTCCATAAACCATTACAGAAGTGGAAGTGGAGGGGTGGGGGAATTGTTACACAATCTTTTGCTTATCAAAGTGAACTATATCCTTATATGGATTGGGAGTACACACACACACCTCCTGATAGGCTCTGCCAGAGTTGTTTCCCATAGGCTCCAGGGAACTATGTTTGGAAAGTGGGTCGCAAGGACAGCTCTCCTCAGGCATACACAGGCTAGGAGGCAATCCAAATTTGACCCTTTAGTGAGAGTAGTACTCAGACAAAACAACAAAAAAAGGAAAGACCATATATAAAGGAAAAGTCGAGAGATCCTGTAGGCCAGTTTCTGCTGTCAGAAATGAATGTCATTGTCTTATAGCAGCATCCAAGGTCTACTTGCCCAAGGGCAAATGAAACGGTTTCATAACATTATCAAGCAGGCATTACACCTATCAAATACATAAACATGCATGCAATTCTTGCACATCATCACATGACTAACAGGCAATGCACTTTTGAATAATGGTCTATTGCTGCACAAATAGCAAAGCCACATGTGCTTACCAATGTTACCTCACCCATCGTCGATACTGTCCATACCTGGGACGACCCAACTCCTATTCAGACAGTGCATAGCTTAGCACTATAACCAAGACACTGACCCTATCCAAACAATAATACTTTGACAGATTCAGAAATGGACACAGATGAATGCAACACATTCTAACTGCACTTCCTGCCTCAGAAATCATCAGTTCCCCACACCTAGTCTGCCTGTCTGACATAATTGACAGATCCACCGCACAGATTTCCTCCCAAACCTATTCTTCTCAGTGGCACCTGGTTGCAGATACATGAAGGCTGTTGGCTTGGAAAAGAGCTTGAAAAAGTGAATTGAAGAGTAGAGGATGCAGATTAGGTTTTATGCCTGCTGTATGCAAGGAGGGTGAAATGCATGGTACGCAGGGATTTACCTGCTTGAAAGTAATGGTGGTGAGTAAATGGGTGTCTGGTGATCTTTTGGACACTTTGCGCCACCTGCTGGTGTGTTTTAAAATGCAGAGCAGTTGCACATGAAACCACTCCCAGACGTGTGCATGTGGTAGATGTTGGTCAGATTTTAGCCTTTAGACTGGGACAGAGTTTGAGAGTGGGCCTAGAGTCGACTAATTCACTTTCCATCTCCATGGGTGTAACCAGCACCAAGGTTTTGTTATATCAGTGCATTAAACTCTTTATCAAAGTAAACAATGGGTTTGTCATTTTGGAAGGAGTGCTGAGGCTGTTATTGGTGGTGCTCTGTGTGTCACCCCATAAAATCAGGTTGTGTTTTTTGTGATTCAATAAAGAGTTGTAAAGGCTTGATTCTGCATGGCAAATTGAAGTTTGATTGTTCGTCAGGGTGTGCCTGTGTTAAAGCAACACTTTGGAGTTTTTGGTGTAAAACTAGTGAGCTACCCACCCTCAGGGCACAGAAAACCTTCATATTGGCATATTGGAGTCATATTGGGACTGCTAGAAGATGCTTATTGGTATTTGATGGCAATACAGTCATCAGCGTCATGCTGTTGGGTTTTCTTTCATTTTGTGGTGGTGTCCTATCCTCCAACCAGAAATGAACTAATCAGTGGCTGGGTGGTGGGAATATAACTTGAAGAAAACTATCTTTATCACTTAGTGGTGATGTGAATGTCCTTCACCTTCAATAGCTGGCATGCCAGTTATCCCTATCTTTAGTTGAACAATAGAGGTTTTCATACTGTCCCAGTATAACATGTCTGGACAAACCGTGTCACCTCTGTGATAGTTCCCCCCATTGCTGAGGACTTCTCACTGTAATTAAGTTTCCTCCTTTCTCATTTCCCTTGCTGCCAAATAGGAGTCATCGGCAGGATAACTCTGAGGGGGAAGATGGGAAGACTGTCAGTCTGCTATACCAACAGTACTGTCTGACTAATGGCCCACAACCAATGTCTGTCTATAAATATCCATCCAGGATAATGGCTACTGAACAGCTGCTTTGCAACTGACAAAGACTCATTGTGTTCAAAGACCAATTGTGCGGGTGGTACTTAATGAAGCAGTTAAAAAGATAGGCCTATTGCTATACAGAGATGCGTGAGCACAGCTCAGTCCTCTGACTTCGCATAGAGAACACGGGAAGTTTACACTCTGTTGACAATAGTGTCTGTATCATTGGTGGTTGCTTAGTCTGTTCTATGCTTTCAACATTATTTTTTTGTTAAGCACTGAAACATCAATTTTTTTGAGTAAGGGTTTCTGTTTTCTTCAGAGACTAAGTAAATACACCAGTCACAAATTGTTTGTATTAAAGGAGAAATCAAGTGTGAATCAGTCCATAGCGGTTATTAAAGGAAAAATCCAGTGTGAATCAGTTCATAGCTGTTGTTCGAGCAGTTAATAGTGCAAATAGTGAACCGACAGCCAATGGACCCATATCGCAGCAACCAATTTTACAGGAAGTAGCAACGTAACCACAGGTGTTACTAGACACATCTTGATGACATCTAGTATGACTCGAGCTAAGAATCGAGAATTTTGGAACTTTAAATGTGTGATTAATTGTGATTAATTGCAGTTAACTTAAATTTTCGATTGTGATTACTCAGATTATTACTTTTTTTAATCGATTGACAGTACTAATTAAATATTTGGGTATGACACGTGATCTTTAACACTTGCTGATGCCAGTTGCATTGTCCAAAAGCAGAATTGCAAACAAAAGCAGAACTATATGGCAGTTGAAGTGAAACCACCAAAACAATAAGCTTTAGTTCAAATCATTTTGCAATGTTTAATAGTTTTCATTAACATTCATCACCATTTTTTCAGGGTTCTGATAAATACTTGACTACAGACTGCTTCACTTTTTGCACCAGTTACTGAGCAGATGAATAAATGGACCTGAAAATTGGGACAGGGGGCAAGGGAGGCAGATGTTTTCATGTAGTGCTCCCCCCCTTTGGCAATATCCTTTCTCATGGGGTAAAGCATTGGAGGAGTGATGTGTGTGTGTTGGATGAATTAGGCCACTGCTTTCTCTGCGTAGGCAGGGTAAAAGTATTTTTCTGTGGTTTTCATCAGAAGAGGGTCTCATCACCATACAAGAGAAGAAAAGAAAGAAAGAAAGAAAGATAAAATGCCTTTTACCACTTTTATTCTTAGCCTTCCTGTTCCTGAGGTTTGAAAAACTTCATTGGGCTTTTGGTAGGTACTTTTGCAGAGATGTCCCTGTAAGTGAAGGAGTGCTACACCTTGGGCTTGTTTACAGATGTCCCTGTAAGTGAACGAGTGTTACACCTTGAGTTTATTTAGAAGCAAAAGAGAGATTCCTGCCAATAGAGATGCAATCTTGCACCCTTTTTCTGTGTCGTCACTCCTCCCTTAATCTCTCTCCTCCCCACCTTTCCTCTCTGCTCTCTCTTTCATTCAGTCGATAGAAGCTGGGGGAGGGAAGTTGTCTTGCAATCAGACCACTGGTCTGCTGTCAGTATGAGCTAAATATGGATTTGATACTCAGTTCTTTGTTACCCACAGTTAAAGTGAAAGAATAAAGGCCAAAGCTTCTCACAGATATGGTAAGTTTTATAAATGTCATTTGCACAGTGACCATATTTGTGTTTAGGTATTGTGTTGTCTGTCAGTGAATATGGAAAATGCTTGCTTGTAGCTTTTACTGTGTGCAAAAAGACTGAACTCACCCTACATGTGGTTTCCTATGTCGGTTAATGCAGTTGAGGGTTGCTCATGAGTTGCTCTAGTTTGAAACCATCGCTAACCATCAGTTAGATATGAAAGGAAAAAAAATCATCAAATTTATTTAAAAATATTTAATGCGAATAGAATCATGTTTTGTCTGTGTTCTGCAGGTATGGGGTAGTATGTCACAGCTGAGACAAGAGTAGGATATCTTGGGTAGGCAAGACTGCTTCCCTGAGAGTTCATTTCCCTCCCTCATTTAGCGGGTCAGACAGTTGCGAGCTTGCACAACCACGGACACTCTTTGTAGAAATATCCATTTCCTGTACACCCATCTTTATCTTTGGTAATGTGTGTGTGTGTGTGTGTGTGTGTGTGTGTGTGTGTGTATGTGTATTAAAACATTGCATTGTAGGTTCTATAGTGCAGTTGTAGGCAAAATAAAGTTGCCAAAGCATTCACAATGAAGATGAAATGAAGAGGATGAAACGGAACATAGATGACTTGTAAGAGTGTGTTTTAAAGTGTGTCATTTATTTCAACAATGAAACGAGGGAAACTGCTCAGGAGGTGTAATAAATTCATTGTTCAAAACATGGGTTATGTCCTCTGGCAAACATCATGACACTGAGCCCTGACACCTTTCAACAGCCCATGACAATATGATATCACATGTCATGGCTCCAATCCAACAGAGCATATTAGTCTCCCATCTATGCTGAATAAAAAAAATGAATTTGATTTCCTTGCCACTCTTATCTTTGTCTTAAAATGTTTCTGCATTTGTTCACAAAGGGGAATGTTTTTACATTTGAGAGCTCACAGCTTACAATAGTCTCTCATGTGGTATTACTTCTCAGACCCCTTTGTGCAACTTATTTAGTCAAAACATGGCTGTTCACTTATAGACCTGGTTGTTCACTTAGACACCTGGTTGGTTGTTGAGCTCAGTGTGAACATTGGCCGCACTGAGAATAACCTGTGGGTTGGTCCCCACCAGCATATTTTCTACCAGTGCAAGTATGATATAGATGGACAAGCATGTCCTTTGAACTTCTCCTACCTTAGCACCCTTGGGCCCTCTGGGGAGCTTTCAGCAGCCTTGTTTGGAGGTTTTGTCAGGGCTCATCCGCTAAAAGCCCCCTAAATGCTTTGCAGATTCAAAAGCTGAGCTGAAGGTCAATGCCTTTTTATAAATATATGAATCAGATGATGAAATCCGACCCTCTTATTTCTGCATCATAAACAATTTGAAATATTTGAGTTATTAATGCTCTAACTAAGAAATATGATTCCTTTGTGTTACTATAGGAGACCACAGAAATATCATTGGAGGTCAAAGCAAACAATAATGACTGCTCCCCCGCGATACCCATAGGTAATTATCTTATTGATTCAATTTAGTAAAGTGTGTCTGGCACCAAACATCATTTGTTGCCATATGAACCTTCACAACATTGCGCGCACACACACACACACACACACACACACAATGCAAATCAAGGAAATGACCAGTGCAGAGAAAGTGTGTTACTGAGTGGTCAATAAATTCATACCTTCACATCGGACATGCTGGACTGAAAAGAGTATAGTAATCAGGAGACCCATTTGCTCCTAATATCCAAGATATCTATAGTGAAATTGAACTTAAGTTTGGTATTAAACCCTGATCAAGTCTTTCAGGAAGTACAGCAAACACATCTTTCTTGTCAGCCAAGGCTTTAAATGTATAGTTTTCTCAGTTGCAAGGGATTAGAATATCAAGAAGATATATGTCCATGTTGTTTAATACTGATGTCATTGGTACAGCCATTGGTTGTGTTCAGTTATATCTGACCATCCTCTGTCTGTCACTGTAAAGCCCAGCCCATGCTGAACATAAGCAGCGGTGACAGGTCCTGGGCTTTTGGTGATTTGGAAATGGGCAACAATGGGTCAACTTTTGGTGGATCTTTTGGTAATTAAGAGATCAGCTTGAATTGGAGGGTGGCCATATGGCTCTACAGAGCCAATGCATTCACTGATTCTTTTAGGCATTACAATTGGCAAGAAATGACAGGAAGAAGTGATATGGATCAACCTAATGTAAAAACATTAAGTTTAATCAGCAACAAGAATATTGCAGAGGATATTATAAGGATGTGCAGATGGGTGCAATTATTATATTAGTGTAATAATAACACAAACCCTTCAAATATCCAGATCGTTGAGAATTCACATCAAGGTTAGGTAAAACTAATTTGTTTCACTTTTTTATATGTCATCCTTCCTGAAGAGATATGTCCTCACCTGAGAGATACCATGTGCTCACGAAATCAGAGCTGGCAGCCATCGGCCCCATCTGCCTCCTGACTGGTCCTGTCACTCTCTTGGAGAACATCTTGGTGCTGGGCGTCATCTTCTCCAGTGCCAAGCTGCGCCAGAGGCCGTCCTACCTGTTCATCGCCAGCCTGGCTCTGGCCGACGCCTTTGCCAGTTGTTTCTTCTCCATTAGCTTCCTCGACTTCCACCTCCTGCGCCGGTGCGACGATAAAGCCGCCTACCTTTTCAAGCTTGGGGGCGTGACCATGTCTTTCACAGGATCCGTGGGCAGCCTGCTCATCACAGCACTGGATCGTTACTTGTGTATTTACCAGGCGCCCAATTACAAGGTCCTGATGACACGTCAGCGGGCACTGCTGGGGCTCCTGGCTCTTTGGACTGTGACTGCTCTCATCTCTTTCCTCCCTCTCATGGGCTGGAGGTGCCCACTGATCTCAACCCACCCTGCTCCCACCTCTTCCCTTATGTGGACCGGTACTACCTGGCCTGCTGGGTCAGCTTCATCCTGGTGGTTCTCCTCCTCATTGTGGTGTCATACTCACTCATCCTCTGGAAGGCCCACCGGCATGAGACATCAGTGACCGGCTTGCAGGGGCTGTCAGCGGCCCAGGGTGGGCAAGCACGCATGCGGATGGATATCCACCTGGCGCGAACGCTGAGTCTTATCTTGGTGATCATGGTGGGCTGTTGGCTGCCAGTGCTCTCCTTAATGCTTGCTGATGTGTCTGTGAGGCTCACCTGTGACCAGCAGAGGGCGTTCGCCTTCTGCAGCACACTCTGCCTGGTGAACTCTGCTGTCAACCCCCTGCTGTATGCGCTGCGCTGCAGGGAGTTGAGAGGGGTGCTGTGTCAAATGTTGGGACGGTGCTGTGGGTCATGTTGGTCTGGAAGTGGTGCAGATGATAAGTGCCGAGAGGAGAGGAGCAACAATGACTTAAGTATGGACAATGAGGAAAGAAATTGTAGGCATGATGGGGCCTTGGAATCTGTGTGTAAAGAGGTGGACCAGACACAGCATAACATAACTGAGCAATGAGGTTGTTAATGTGACAAGTAGTGGTTGATAGTTGTATGTAATGTGTGTGTGTATGTGTGTGTGATTTGCTTGTTTTATTGTCATTATGACAGTACTGACAGTATGCAATGTCAAACATATTCCATGCTATCCAACTGTTGTCGTTTTTGCCATGTTTGAAGGTACTATACTATGGGTGGTTGGTGCGGGAATGCCTTTTAATTTACTTCAGTGAAGCACAAGAATATAAAAAAGTCATCATGATCAACATCAACAACAACAACCATTCTTTATCCACTGACGAAGTATTAGCTCTTTTACTACAACAACAAAATAACGTATTAAATTCAAATAATAAACTACAAAAGCACTCAGAGAGTGCAGACCCCCACCAAAGCAATATAGAGTCACTGACCCAATTCAAATTCCAGGTGGTTGTACGGACCACCACCAAAATTTTATCATCTGTTTCTTGTCCTAATACCCATGTGGTCCAAAACTTTCATCCAAATCCATGCAGTACTTTTCGAAAAATCTTGCTCACAGACAGACAGACATAGACAAATGCCGGTGAAAACATAACCTCCTTTTTCGGAGGTAAAAAGTCTGAAAGTGTCAACACTGTTCTGCAGTCTTATCTTTACCCTAAAATTGGTCTAATGACACAAATTGGTCTCAATTCAGTACCAATTTGTTCCATTTATTGGGTGTAAAAATATATTCAGAGATAATTTAACAAGCTTAGATTTTACCTGAGGTGTTTCATACATCCTGAGTAGTGATGGGCATGAGACTGCATATGCTGAGTCTTTGACAGATCAAGAAGACCAAGACTGAACCTAGAAAATGGGTGAAACCCTTGTGTGTGGGACACCCTTGGATGGGAGAAGTACAGCTAGTGGATGCATGAGCAATGTCAGTATGAGTGCAGCACATGGAGGTGCTGCCTAGAGGGCAGGGCAGTGTGCACTTGGCTGTGTGCACTGGGTTTTTCATTGTGCTGTAGCTTGAGAGTTATCCTCTTTTGTAAGTTGCTTTGGATAAAAGCGTCTGCTAAATGCATAAATGTAAATATAAATGTAAATGTGTGACGGAGTAGCGTCACCATGGTTGAGTATGCGCTCTGACTGCATACTACAAGTCTGGCTCTTTGGTGCTGTGATTTGATGTTTAGCACCCTGGAGACCTGGGTTTGAGGATGGGTGGGGTCACTGTTCTGTCTGCCTGTGACATGGTCTATGCTGTATCAAATTTTTGCATTCTTTTTCCTACCGACAGTGATTGGTAAACTGGAACAAAAGGGATACAGATTAATTCACACCAGATTTCTCCTATAAGATGTAAAATTGTACCACATAGAATGGCTTCTCAAGATTTTTTTAATATTTAAGTAATCTGTTATAAGTTTGCATGAAACAGTCTGTTTATAGCATTTAGTTGAAATCTGTTACAAGTCATATAAACATTCTTATCTGTACTATTAGTTCCAGGTATCAAAGCAAAACCTGCAAGATATCAAGCACAGACAACTTTATACCAATTGCTTTGGCTAGTATACTAGAGCAGATTCTTTTAGACAGGCTTAAGGTATATGTGATAACCGCTGACATACAAATGAGCATGGCACAGACTTGTGTATGTATGCACGAAAAGAACTGAAAAAATAAAATTTAGATGCATCCAATGCTTTTGATTTTATTAATCATGGTCAACTATTTATTAAACTACAAGTGGACAGGCGTGATCATCTGATGTATGCCGATGATCTAGTTTCTGTTGCCTTACAGCGCTGGTCTACAGCAACTGCTGAGAGTTTGTTCCCATTGTGGAATGCAGTATGACATCAAATGCAATCTAAAAAAGAGTATTGTCATGAATGCCAAAACTAAGGAGGGTCAAAAGTTGAGCTTTCCTTCATTTTATTTCAGTGAGCAAGAAGTGAGTGTCACAACAAAGGTCAAATACTTGGGTCAGAGACGATTGATTGGTCATATCATCAGGAATATGATGATATTCAGCATCAGTACACTTTTAGGGCGTCATTCAGTGCGTCATTGTACACTCAAGAGAATATGCTGTTAAATAATTTCCTATGTATGTATGTATAAATAAATACAGAATATACTGTAATCCACTCTAGACAGCTCACCCATGGTGTAATTTTAGCAAAACAATAAAATTAGGATTAAGATGATTAAGATTAAGGTGGTGTATAATGAAGTATTCAAAGTGCCAGCTATATTTTATGTACATGTAATAAATAAACATATAATGTATGTATTATATATAATATGTCATATCTCATATATAAATGTATGTGAAGGTTAATTGACTCAAAGAATGTAATTATAATGACCCTGACTGATCCTATGAAAAGTGACACAAGATACTTCGCCATCTTCTGGAAACTTTGGAACAAACACTTATATGTATTTGAATTATTTTAGACATTGTATGTCTGAATGCAATATGTGTGGGGCATGTGTGAGTTTCTTCTCTCGGTATACCTTGAATCTGTAAATAAAGTTATTAAATTCTATTTTGTTTATTTATACAGAGGACACACCACTCACATCAATGTGCAAACATCAGATTAATACAGTGTGATCTCTGATTTGTTAAAACAATGACGTCCCATTGAAATTCATGTCTTTTATG
Organism: Tenualosa ilisha; assembly: GCA_015244755.2. Lineage (NCBI taxonomy): Eukaryota > Metazoa > Chordata > Actinopteri > Clupeiformes > Clupeidae > Tenualosa > Tenualosa ilisha. Next base: position 3,503,487 of record PYXC01001801.1, on the reverse strand, counting down.
TATGAATCAGTGTAATTAATTTCATGTTGAGTATTGTAGATTGTGTATGACAAGAGTATATTTTTAGACTTTAGTCTGTGTTTAAATGTGCTGACTTTGCTAAATTCTAACGTTCTTTCTAGATCTGTCCATCCAGCAAGAGTTCAATGGAGCTATTAAGGACAGGGCTTTATTTGATCTAGAAGAATTCCCCTCTGACCTACAACACTATCTATCCACAAAGCCACCAACTGACCTTTTGCACTCTGAGTTGTGTGCCATACTGTGTGTGTGTGTGTGTGTGTGTGTGTGTACCTCTTTGTTTGTGTTGAGGTATTGCTCTGTAAGGCTGTAACAGTAGGCCTAATGGTTTTCTTACTATAGGTAAGGTCATTTTCTAGCAGGAAGATGTGACATAGATCCTCTCAGTCAAAGATCAAAAACCACAACATTAAACATGTTGCACTGCAGTAATGAATTCTATAGATGAAAAAAATGAATGCATGGGTAACCTATGATTCTGTCTGTCAAACTTAATGATGAGCTTTAAATATTATTGCTGTTGATGCTGTTGTTGTTTTTATTATTATTATTGTTGTTGTTATTATCATTATTATTGGTTACCTTTTATATAGGCGTATATTCCTCAATCACATTTAGCCTGAATGGGCTATTGTCAAAATGGTCATGACAGTGTTGTGGATACACATCATAATAGTGGCTGTTCAGCATTTACATGCAAGCAGTGAAAATGTAATATTGTCATATTAAATGAGGAATGTTTCCTGATAGACGCCTCTTGTCATCCATTGAAACACAGTCACTGAAACATAACAAATGGATACTGAAAATGGAGGGACAGAACGAATCAGAAGATAAATAGTGAGCGTATGCGAAAACAGACTTCTTAAAATTAAAACAACAAAAAGCCACAGGATGTCCATAGTCAACAACTTATTACTGTTTCGACGACCACTTTTAACGGACGTTGAAATGTAACTTCAAGTATATCATGTAAGTAGGCTATGATCATGACGCAACTGAACTAATTCATTGATCTCATTTGATTAATAAAATACAACGACCAGCTAACTTGTTACTAGTTTGGGGTTAGCTAGATTTAAAATATTCTGTCAATCCGGTAGGGGACATGAACACTCTTAAAGAATTGCATTTATGAAATTTAATGACATACTCGTTTTCTATCAATTCTTGTTATGTTCAGAAAGTGTTTAGGGAAATAAGCAAGTGGTAATTTATAGTTTTAATCATGAATGAATAGAGCAGTTAAATATATATATGTAATATTCCCCTCTATTGTGAAATGGTACAGTCCCCCATTGTGACGTTGGGATTTTGATAGCAGCTTTGGCAGTTGGCAAACCAACCCGGCGTCAAGGGTGGTTGTTGTGAGAAAAAGGGAGAGCTAGCTAGCCACCAACGTCGCAAAGATTTGGGCTAGTAATCCATTATTTCATCTCCTGGACATTCTTTGTATGTCACTGGATATCTTAACAAGCTCCCCATCGTTCTAACTTCATTTTTAGCAACCATGGCTTGTGGAGCAACGTTAAAACGTTCCATGGAGTTTGAGGCCCTGCTCAGTCCTCAGTCTCCTAAACGAAGAAGGTGCAGTCCATTACCGGGGACCCCTGGCACTCCATCTCCTCAAAGATGCAATCTTCGGCCACCAACAGACAATCCTTCGCTTTCTATGTCACCGCAAACCATGGGAGGAGAACAGAGGCTCACTCCTGGTAAGATTATTAGTACAATTTGGTCCAGCATTACTTGATATGGGGGAGGGGGTTTGGGTGGAGTGAAGCTAACCCGAGCTTCAGCTACTACGCTAACATTAGCACGATCAGAAGGAAGTAGGGGGTCGGCTAACCCGAACAAGGCTGTGCATGAAAGAATGTTAACGTGCTAAAGCGTGTTAAAAGTGTCCCTTTGAAATACGGGTTGTGTGTTGGGTAGTGATCCATTTAACTTGCATTAACCTATTTCATTCATCCTTGACTTAACATTACATTAGCTACCGCTATCGATAAGTTTTCTATCTCTAATTGTTCAGCTTGGGTGCCGTATCTTTCATCAATTGGTACATTTATTTTAGGTGGGCAGCCAGCGAGCTAACGTTAACAATACGTACTAACTGTCCTGAATGTGTATGATTGACATTAACATTAACTCGCAGTAACGTTACATTGTATTATCGATATCATAGTTTCGTTAATTTTAACAGTTGACGTTGGTGTCTAACAATAGCATGAAATCGAACTAGGCTATGTAATAAGCAGCAACATTACTTTGTAATGCTCACGCTAATGTTTGATAGGTCTTTTATCAAAAGCATGGCTGGATTAACGTTAATGTCAGTTGAGCGACAGGTCGGCGTTGTTGTCCCGACAGCCAATGTGAGATAACGTTGTTGATAACTTGTGACATTACAAAGAGCGAGACCAAAGATTTTTGGATAATAAACCGTCTCGGCTTATTACACGTAAATAACGCCATGAAAACATAATCGGTAATTGTGGTAACTACGGTCAAGTTGACCAGGCTTACAGATGCAAACAATTTAACGCGGGACGTTAGATATTCTCCGTAAACACGCTCAACTTTACCTTGTGCACAGAAAGACAAAATTGTCATGTGGAATGTTGGTGTCTAGCGTTGGCTAGCTAGTTAAGTTGATTAGCCAGCTAACGCTTCAGTCGCCATTAAGCGGATGGATGAAGCAGGGTCTTCTAGAAATAGTCTGATGTTAAATATGGTTTATTCGCCACAGATTTTTCCAGTGTTGTTAATACTGGTATAGGTTATTGCGAAGTAGATGATCTATTGCCTCTGATTTAAAGGCATTTAAAGGGCCGTGTAGCTAACGTTAGCCAACGTCGGCTGTATCACAACACGTTAGCCACTGTGTCTGTTTTATCGATGGGGGTTGGGTGCAGTCTCCTCCTCATGCCGGCGTGTGTCGCATTTTAAATTCTGCTCTTTGAACCACACTGCATCGTTGATTAAGGGCTAGTTTTTACTTCAGGTTAGGTAAAGAAGCACCTTCACGATGCTTTGTTTGATTGCCATGTCCATTTGCCTAGTTTACAAAATACTCTTGAAATTCTCGTTGTAAAGGCCAGGTGCTTGTTCAGCTAGCTTGCATAGGCACTTGGCTAGACACTTCAATTGCTAACTTGTTAAGTGTCTCACTTTTGTCAAGATTGGAGTGATGGGTGGCTTGTGTGGCAGATTTATTGCTGTGAACGTTAGTAAGTCAAACCATTGTATTACAGCTTGATCGTGGCCAAGCAGTCATCTTTCGATTGGTGGTCTTGGCTGGGTTTGCGTCACAACACAAAATTTGATATCAAATGAGAGGCTGCATTTCCTCGTCAGTAAAATTTGTCATAAATAATCAGCGTCACCAAATTAAGCCAAGTTTGGTAGGTAACTGCCATTGACCAGGAAAAGTGAAATCGCGTCGACCTTTTAGTCCCCCACCCGTGTGCGCTTTTGCATTGGTATTGTCCGTTGTGGGAACTGACTGGGGTTTTGTACCTTCTCGATTTCCCCTGCCTGGAACGGCATTGTTGCGCTCCCTTTCTATTCGCGCTGCTGCCGCCCACCCATTTGAAAAGCTTCCCTCTGTCGGATTTGAATAGGTTTGGTGTGAGGCACGGCCACCAGAGATAATTACCTGGCTATCTCACTTGGGATCCAGCGAAGCTCATTATGCGCCGTTCACGGGGAGGTTGAGCTATTTGACTGCATCTAATCCCAATTACAACCAACCCTTATTGTCCACTGGACAGGTTAAAATGCAAGATCTTCTGGGTGTCTAGCCTGTTGTTCAAGACAGATTTCAGTTGTCTATAATCCGTTTTCTCATTGCCTTAAAGCACTAGCTTTCATTCCTTTGCCCTCTTCACTGCACTGAGCTCAAAAATGGCATTACTGTGTCACCTCTAGTCTCTTTGCCATGTGTGGCATTTCAATGACTCAAAGAATTGTAGTGTGTGCATGGAGGAGGCCAACAGTGAACAATTGGCCTTTTGTTTTTGCAGCTCACCCATCCTCATCATCTCCCTGGCCGGCGTATTAATGACTGGCACCTCCTCCCTCTCCACTGATATCCCCCCCCTTCTCCTTTTACCCCTCTGCGTCACTTCTCATTTTCCATTTCTTTTACCCTCATTCAAGTGGCTTACTCAGCATTGCTGATCCGGTTATCCTCCTTTCATTTTCACCCTGCCTAGCCCTACTTCCCTATATTGTCTTGTCTTATATCAGGAGTGTGTGGGATTTTCTAGACGGTTGGAATGTTAGGCCTAACATTTGAGACTCCCAGCCCATATCTTACAGGCTTGGTACTTTACCACTCAGTGTTGCCATATCTTGGCACCCAAAAAGTATCGGGAAGTCCCTGTCTTTGTTTAGAGTGGTCGGTAAGGGATGACTCTTTTGTTGAAATGATCTTGACTTTGTTGCGGCCTGCCAAACCCAGGGCGCTCACAGCGTGGTAACGGCAAATGTTTGCCGAGATTGAAAGTAAAACGGGACATAGTTCTGATGTTTCTTTTGGCACAGGCTTGTTCACCCCTCCCTGTGTTGTGGGAAAGAAGCCTAGATGTGAGTTTATCTGGTACTAGGCCACAACGTTATAATGCTGCAGAACAGAAGCTGTCACTGGTAAACTCGGTTCATGTGGTGCAAATCAGTGAGACTTCAGTTATGATTTATTTTCCACACCGTGAGTAAATAGAAGTTGGAGTTCATTTGAGGGTGGGATGGGGTGTGATTGGTCAAATAGAGATGCTGTGATCTTGTGTGAGATGTCACCCATGCAGACATCTGCTGTTCTGTTAGCTGCTACACAGACGGTGGTGACAGGGAGACTACTCGCCAGCTTTGCTGTCTCTGATGAAAGTGCTGTAGCTTAATCCTCCTCCCCTGCTTTCTCTCCAATATTTGGCTAATCTGGAGCTCTGCCTGAGGAGTGAGCAGCCTTGTCCTGCTGTCCCACAGGCAAACACTTCATCATTCATTCTCTTGACAGTAATTCCTCAGTGGCTTTGGCCAAGCTTGGTCGAGGACGTGCTTTGCTGCTTTTTAACCTCCCTCCCAACACACACACACACACACACACACACTACACTACGCTACACTCATATGACCCATAGAGGACTGTATTGTTTCTGTAAGCTCCCTCAAACCCACTAAATGTGTCCAGTCTCCCACAAAAAATCCCCCTGAAACACACACACTCTCTCTCACAGTTTTCCTTGTGTAAGCATCTTATCTGTGTCCATCAGTCCGTCCGCCGTCCATGCAGTTGCCACTGGTGTTGGAGGTAATGGAGACATTGTGTCAGTTACTGAGTCTATCATTAGGCTAGTCTCTGACTGGACTGTGAGGAGTGGCTCCAGTCTTCCTGCTGCAGCGTGACAAGAATCTGTAATGCAAGCCTGTTCCCATTCACCCAGCCTCCAGCCAAATCCAGCGTTGCCAGAGCTGCCTTGCGGCTCACGTGTCGGGTCACACCTAGTCTCCTTCCCACACCTCCACATGCCTGTGGCAGTTACTCAATCTCATCCAGTCTCACTCACCACCTCCAAAACACCCACCCCCCCCCCACACACACACACACACACACTTTTTTGCTCTGGAGCCTCAGTAACAATCAGGGACTGCAACACTTGTTAGACTGTTCCCTCTCTCTGTGATGCATGCATGTGCATGCATGTGTCCCCTCAGTTCATAAAGCTTGTTTCTCTGTGATGCATGCATGTGTCCCCTCAGTTCATAAAGCTTGTTTCTCTGTGATGCATGCATGCGCCCTCCCAGTTCATAAAGCATGTTTTTCTGCTGAGTGCTTCCAGACTGTTTGTTGTGGTTTTCTGATTCCGTTACTACGTAGCCATGCAATTGTATTGGCAGCGCCATTTACCTTTCGTGCCATGTTTAAGAAAAACATTTGGCTTTGTCTTGGCATCGTGGTGAAAAATACAACCAAGTTATTTAGGAGGTTTCTGCCAACCAATGTATCTGCTGTTAACACGTGAACTTCTCTCATACCTGCCGACAAAGTGACGAAGTACTGATTTCAAAACTTTATTGAATTATGGGCACAGTGCAATCAGGAAATCGTTCAGCTGCATCCAAAACAATGTCTGAGATTATTTTCAAAGGTTAAACTGTGAAACAGCATATTGCCATCAGTGTACATAGGAATGATAAAGTCTAAACAAAGCAAGTGGACCAATCAGGTTTGCCCTATCTGTTGTTTTTGGGTGGTGGTTGGAGAGGAGTTGGCAGTGTTGGAGAAGGCCGTACATGTCTGTGCGTCAATGCATACGGACGACCATAAATTATGCTTAAAAACAGCTGGACAAAGCAGACAGGGGAATAATGTTTGAGTTCTGTCACCTCTCTCGTGGCCTAGTGGAGTTGACATGGCTTTTTACCTTTCTGCGTTACATCAGCTTCCTGGGTGATGTGTTTTTTCCCCTCACCATATGCACTGTGAATGCTGTGAATTGCTTTTTCTGTAGAAGTTTAAGTACTAGAGCTAGACCTTTCTTTGGTTGTAATGTCATGGACTGCTGTCGTTTAAGCATCAAATGTGTCGAGTTTGCACAAGGATCCGCCTGTTTGAGGCAAGGCTTGATAAATAGATCCCTGCTATGCTCTTGCTGTATAGTCAGTTTCCTAAAATGTCATGTTGATACAAGATCTGTCCTGCTTGTTGTTGTTGTTGAAGCCATTCATCCTGAATGGCGTCATTGGCAGAGTGCTGACAACAGCAACATATGACACAAAGCCAACAGCCCAGAGAGGCCCTTTGTGTTATTTAATTCTCAAGTCATGTCCCATCTCTCTGCAGCCTCTGAGCCACAGCTGACTTCCCTTTTGGCCCAGACCCGTGCTCCCTGTTTGCTCTCTGTTTCTGAACTCTTCTGATTCACTACTTGGGAATCAGTGTGGTGAAAATCCTGTCGGACATTAGACCCATGGTGTGTTTGTGTGTGTGTGTGTGTGTTAGAGAGAACTTGGCTTGACCCACTGGGAGACGAGCTTCCTGTGTGCTTGGGTGCATTAAGTCCCAGCCGTATACATCAGCACCAAAGAGTCATATGAGTCAGGCTGCCCCCCAAACCCAAATCGGTCAGTTGTGCTCTGCGTGTGTGTGAGGTAGGTTGGTAGGTATGTAGGTTTGCGTTTCATTCTCTCTGCTTTCTTTCATAGCTTCATCTGTCTTTGCTTAGGCCTGCTCTCAGTCTGCAGGCTTGTTCACTGCAGAACTTTCCCCCTCATTCTCCATCCACATCCCATCTTCAGGAAATCTCTCTGATTCATCACCTTGTCTTGCTACCGCAAGGTCACTGTTGCCAGGCGACACCCCCGAATTGAGCTCCAGTGTCTTGCCGTGGCTTCATGAGGGTGCTTGGCAGCCGGGAGGACCTGTCATTCATGTGGCCCTTGCCTGGCCCTCGCATCCCTGAGGGCACATAACTGTGCCGCATGTCAACAATGAGTAGCTCTGGAGCTACATATAGGCCTGCATGACACGAGCCTATGTAGGCCTATTTGGTAGTGGGCGGGGAAGACCTCACAATGAAACTACTGTGGGCTTTCCATTTCCGATTGGAGGACTCCAGAATGAGGCCTTTAGAGCAGTGAATAATGAAAAAAATACTTTCTTTGAATATTTCTTTTGTTTGCTTTTGTTTTGATGTGATGGTCAACTGATCTGTTGAGTTCTGCATTAGGTTCAGCTTGTTATGGCCTTAAGAACAGCACTGTTTGTAGTGTGGAGGTGATACAAAGCTGTGGACACAGACTGTAATGGCAGGAGGCTTTTTTTTTTGCATTGGTTTGCTTAACGTTATGAAATTTCTGTGCCCCACCAGCTTATATGTGGACCGTAACCACTAGAACCACTAGTAATGTCAGTAAGGAAAAGTGTGTCTTTTGCAAGGGAAGTGACTGTAAAAATTTGAGGCTCACTGATGTAATCAATGATATTTAAAAGTTGGAAGTGTTTAGCTGATTTGTTTGTTTTTTTGGTTGCACCCTGAAGTTCTGGTAATGAAAATAGACCGTGAATGGTCATGAGCTAAAGCTAACAAATGTAGCCCATCAGGTCCCAGCTGCTCTCTAGACGCACTCAGTCAAGCGTCATTGAAAGTCATTTAAATGCACTTGCAAAATCATTTAAATGCACTTCCTGCATGCTGCATGACATCTGAGGCTGTTATTATGTCTCTAACCCATGCATGTTTCCTGCTAGTCACCCACCATCAGCGACATACGGAATGAGGGCCTCCCTTTTGAACGTTTCCACCCAAGATAAATGTGCCCTAGCACCAATAGATAGAGAGCCTGGATGTAGCTGCAGTCTCCAGGGCTGGGATAAGATCCCATCACCTTTCCACACCCACACCCATCTGTGTTTTTATTTTCATTTAATTGTTTTAGTTTTTTTTAGGTGCCTTCTTCCGCTCAGGTCCCTGAACCCCAGGTTTGGGCTGCTGACCTAGTTTTCATTTGTAAGCCCCACCTCACCAAGCATCTTATCAAGCTATCTTCAAAGCCATTGAGTCAGGGGCAAGAGCTACTCCTGAAACAGCAAAACATGTTTCTTTTTGAAGCGGGGGAGGAGGGGAAAAATGGAAAAAAGACCAAACAAAGTGGAACTGAAAGAGGGGGAAGAAAGGGAGTGCAAGATTGGCTGTGGTCACAGCTGTGTGTGTGCACAGCTGTTTCGCTGCATCTCAGTCTGGCTTTGTTTCTTTTTCTCTCTCTATATCTCGGCCTGCTCCTGCCCCCTTTTGTGCCTGAACGATATATGAAATAAAAAACGAATAGTTGGACTTTGAGGCTGATGCTGCGTGTTTTGTGTACAGGCTTAAGGCCTAGCCCAAAGAACAGAGGGTAAAGGCCTGGTTGAGCCGCCTTGCTTCTCTGATGTAGGCCTTAGTTTCAGCTTTTGCTCATGGCTTTGCTTTGACTGTATTTGGGCCTCTCGGATGACTACTGAAAGCACAACGATGACAAAATCCAGTCAGACACGGCCTGCTGTGGTCAAGAAACATGATCCAGCCTGCTGAGCCCCTCACCTCCTGCTCAGTGTGACCCAAAATAATGCAGCTTGTGGAATGAAACTATCTTTTAAGACTCAGGAATGAAAGTGTGGAAGTTTGATTTTGGCCTGCGAGTTTAGGGCCTGTTGCCAGTATGTCAAAGCAAAGGCAATATGCTTGTGTTTGTGTTAAGAAACAGGCACACAACTGTGTGTACAGGACAGGCCTCTCCAAACACAGTTAAAAAATAGTGTGGGGATCTCTCCTTTTTTCTACCAAACTGTGTTCTCAAGAAGAGAGGCTAATCAAGAAACCATTTACATCAAATTAATGGAAAGTAAGGTGAAGTGAGATGTTTGTTGTCCAGTGCCTCTGCTGGAGCTTTGACTCCTAAAGAGCCCTAAAAGGGCATGTTAGTAGGTCGTGGGTCATTGTGGAAAGACCTGCTGGTGTGCTGGTGATCATTTCCCATGCTTCCCTGCTATAGAGGCTTTTATCCACTGCAACGTACCTGTGGTGGAGAGAGCGCCTATGAATGTTAGGCCTAACATACGGACTCATTTTGACACTTTGCCCAGGGTTCAGATACTCGTGCAGTTCTGGAAAAGTCGTGGGTTTTTAAATTCCCCTTTTCCAGTCCCATAAAGTCATTGAAAGTTTTGTTTATGTTCATGAAATGAGCTTGAACACTGTTGACATTTTGTTGTAGAATAGATGTTTTGTTGTGTATCTCGAGTGTCGGCCTAGTACACTGTTCACTTGACAGCTTGTCCAACCTAATACAGTAACTTTGTATTTCTTTATTTATTGTTAAATTGTTGGGAAGTTTTTCAGTCAATGTAGATCCATGTGTGCGATCTATTGTGACAGGTTGTGGAGGTTTTATCAGACCCTTGAAGTCATGGAAAATGTTTTGAGTGAATGAAGTTCAGTAGCTTACTCTACTGGTTGCCCTGCAGAGATCTGCAGGAGCAGCAAGTATGTAGCTGTGTGTGTTCACTTTTGAGCCTGTTTGTTTGCTAGAAGCTTTGGCTTAACTGTGTCAAGCTGGTAACCATCTCATGTCGAGGAAGTGGAAAGCAGTGCGCCTCCTTTGCTTCGGTCACCTCAGTCACACCTTGCCAGCTGAAGACAGGAAGTGCCTAATGCAGATAGTGTTTCTGTGTCATAGCTAGCCATCTTTTGTGTTTTGCTATCGCTAAGCAACTGTGCAAGGAAACGGAACTCAGCCCTGACACTGTTCTCCAAACTAACTGCAGGACTGCAGGCTTTGAGGAACCGTGATTTTGCTTTCAAACTGTGTGCTCTATTATTATATGTATTTTGTATTACTATTATTATTATTATTATTATTATTATTATTGATTTATTTATTTTTGCTGTTTTTCTCATGCTTTAAATGTCCTTTTGTTCTCCTTTCTCCCCAACAGAGCAGATCTTCCAGAACATTCGGCAGGAGTATAGCCGCTACCAGAGGCGACGGCAGCTGGAGGGGGCCTTCAACCAAAGCGAAGCGAGCAGCTCCAGTGAAGGCCAGAGCCCTAACCCTGCACTCATGTCTCCCAGCTCCCCTCCTGGTCAGTCTCTCAGCCAACCTGGCTCAACCCAGCTCTCTCTGTCTGTCTCTCTCTCTCTCTCGCTCTCTCTCTCTCTCTCTCTCTCTCTCTCTCTCGCTCTCTCTCTCGCTCTCTCTCTCTCGCTCTCTCTCTCTCGCGCTCTCTCTCTCGCGCTCTCTCTCTCGCGCTCTCTCTCTCGCGCTCTCTCTCTCTCCCTCCTCTCCCTCCTCTCCCTCCTTGTCTATGTCTCCATATTTTCGGCGTGTCCTTCATATCAGTATAACTGTGGTGGACTACGAGTCCTTTGGCGCTTTTAATAATAAATCGTGTTGACATAAAAGCCTGTGTATTGTACAAATCTAGTCCAGCTTCAAGGGAAATGGGCCATATCAGATGGACAAGTGTCCACACACACACATACATTTCTGTCCCCTCTAGTCATGCTAGTCCTAATCCTCCAGTCTTTGCTAGTCACTAAGGAGATTACGCCTGGAACCGTACGCAGTGTACACATTGTCATTTTGCTATCTATACAGTAATCTCCCTATGTTAGAGAGTGGGATAAACTATTAAGATTGCTGAGCTGATTATGTGTAGTTGTAGGCCTTACGTTTTAATCATCTGCATTTATGACTCTCTCAACGGTCCCCACCCCTTGAAAGGGATCCCTCCTGGGAGATCGCTGTGTTTTATGTCTGACCTAAACACACCTTGCCTGGGACTATTATAAATCAGTTTATTTTCTCTCTCACACACACACACACACACACACACACGTACACACGTACGTGTGCGTGTTCCTGACCTGAGCTGGCGCAGTGTGCACTTCAAGGCCTCCTTCCCATACACCCAGTTGTGGGCCCCCCAAGTCTGTAATGCTGGGTGGTGGCAGCTGTTGGTGCTGAGGCTTGAGTGAGCATGTGCGCTGTCTGAGGGATCTTGCAGGGGCAGATTCATGGCTGGAATCTGACCTGCCTCCCTGCAGCAGAAGGGCTGAGCTGAGCTGAGCTGAGCTGAGCGGCTGCTGTCGCCATGGCTGTTGCTGCACCACGAGATGACAAAAAGCAGGCAATAAATTGCCTCCCGGTGTACGGCTATTTATGGCAAGGACGCTGTGGACCACACCGGTTTGTGTATGTGTATAAGCAGGTGACGTTGGGACAGGGGGACTTGTTTTGTAAGTCACACACACAACCCTCCATAACCAAAACTTTGTGTTTGTGGGGGCGGGGGGTATATAATATGCTTTTAGTCCCTTATAGACCTAATATTTATTTTAGTTTGTGTGTGTTTTTCAGGTGCCTCGTCTGTGAAGAAAGATCAGCCGTCATTCACGCTGCGACAGGTAGGTTACCTGTGTGAGCGTCTCCTAAAAGACCACGAGGAGAAGATCCGTGAAGAGTACGAAAAGATTCTCAACACAAAACTCGCAGGTGAGTAGCCTCCTGGCCAAAACAACTCAACATGCACCAGTTGTCCTGGGAAATAACCATGACTTTCCGGAGACTTCACAAGCTGGATTTTCAGAGTGAAGGGCTTATGGCTAACATATGAAAGTGATTGTCCAGGGGGCTCCTTAAGGCTTGCCTCAGTGTTTAACGGCACTTCATTAACAGGCATTCCCAGCACTCCTCATCAGTTGATGCTCTCATTTAACTGGAAACGAAAAGAGACAATGTCCAATCAGCTTCTCTCCATTGTTAACAAGCTCGGCCCATATATACCTCTAGTGGAGTTGATTTCAGATAGGCTACAAACTGGCCTCTGGTTGCCTGTTTACATCTTGAATGTTTAGAAATGATCGTCTCTAAATATGCTTACTCTTAATGGAAAGATGTGACATGTTTTATTTCAATCTTGAATCTGAATAGAGTTAGATGAAGTCAGAGGCCAATGTCAATCCAAGACTCTAACTCCATAATTGTCTGTATTCCTTAGTCACACCTTTAGACTGTAGATTGTAACGTTTGTGGTGATAGTGGGTGCTGTGTTAGAGAGAGTAACGTTTGTGGTGATAGTGGGTGCTGTGTTAGAGAGAGTAACGTTTGTGGTGATAGTGGGTGCTGTGTTAGAGAGAGTTTATGGTGGCTTCATCATGTTGATGTAGGTAGAATGGCAGACATTTCCTCCCCCTGCAAGATGTCTTTTGCAGCCACACAGGAAGTAGGCCTATGCAGTGTGATGTTGCAACCAGTAGAGGCCTCCCTCTCTCTGTGAGATGCCACACATTTGTTGCTATCCAGTATGTAAGAACCAACCACTGATACGTTGCTCTCAAGATACAAGAACAATGGGGAACTTCGTTATGTTGATAGTTGTAGATGTCTGAGTCTGAACATTTGTCATTTTTCCTGTAGTTTTTGTTTGTCTTTGGAGATAACAAAAGGCTTGTTCCCATGTTTTAATTAGTTTATGACTTTTTCCCCCCTTCTGATGCAGAACAATATGAATCCTTTGTGAAATTCACGCAAGACCAGATCATGCGAAAATACGGCGCCCGGCCCGCCAGCTGTAAGTACACATAAGGTCATACTCTTCTAGAGCTGTGAGTACACATAAGGTCATACTTTTCCAGAACTGAGTACACATAAGGTCATACTCCTCTAGAACAGTGAGTACACATAAGGTCATACTCTTCTAGAGCTGTGAGTACACATAAGGTCATACTCTTCTAGAACTGTGAGTACACACAAGGTCATACTTTTCCAGAACTGAGTACACACAAGGTCATACTTTTCCAGAACTGAGTACACATAAGGTCATACTCTTCTAGAACTGTGAGTACACATAGTCTAGAGTACACATAAGGTCATACTCTTCTAGAGCTGTGAGTACACATAAGGTCATACTCTTCTAGAGCTGTGAGCACACATAAGGCCATACTCATCTAGAACTGCCAGTCCTGTGCAGTGTGAACCAGTTAGTCCAGCTGTCAAGACAAGTAAGGACTGTGCAGAGAGTGAGAACATCGTTGTTTTCTAATTTGTGTAGAATTTCAGTACAGGTGAAATCTTTTAACATTTCCAGTTGAAATGTTCAAGTGCACTGTAGTTAAAATTGTCTTGTCTTGTCTTGTAGATGTCTCTTGAACCTCCTGACCTGGTACCAGTCTGTCCTTGGATATCACAGTGGCTGTAAAACCAGCTGCTTTTCCTCACCTTTTGACTTTTTTATTTTCATTTTCATTTTAAAATTCTTGGGTGCCATTGTTAATCCATTTTTTTTAAATCCCTGGAGGACTTTTGTCAGAACTGTTGGCCCAACAATAACCCCTTTGAAAGTTAAAGAAATGTAAATTTTCAATTTTTTGATAATCTTTCTCTCTCTCTCTTTCTCTCTCTCCTCCCTCCTCCTCTCTCTCTCTCTCTCTCTCTCTCTCTCTTCTCTTCTCTCTCTCCTCTCTCTCTCTCTCTCTCTCTCTCTCTCTCTTCTCTCTTCTCTCTCTCTCTCTCTCTCTCTCTCTCTCTCTCTCTCTCTCTCTCTCTCAACCCAAAGTGAATGGGATCTATGTCTGTCCCCTCTGGCGCGCTGTAGAAATGCTTGGCCGATGTGATGGTGCTGTATACCAGTCACTGATTACTGCAGTTGCTTTAACCAAACCCTGCCTCTCTCTCTCTCTCTCTCTCTCTCTCTCTCTCTCTCTCTCTCTCTCTCTCTCCCTTCCTTTATCTTTCTTTCACAAGTCTCTACCTGAGGATGTGGATTTATCTTTTTTTTTTTTTCTTTCTTTTTTTCCTTCTCTCCTTTTTGACAAATAAAGTTTCTGCAGTTTATTTCTGTTGTGTTGTCTATTTGTGTGTGCACTTTGTATTACTGGTTCTTTATATATTTAGCATACATGCATGTCCCTTTTTTTCTTTTTTTTTTGTAGGAGCGCTAAAGCAATGTGGTCTGAGGCTTTAGTCTCTTAATAGATTACCTCTGGGTCATCTGCACACCTTTTAATTCAGTCTCTTCCCCAAAGTAATTTTAAACGGTCCTGAGACAGACGTGCCTAGCATGGCATTACCCTAACATGACACTGAGAGTGCGTCTGGTAGAACCAAGATCATGCTTACATTAGGGCCAGTGCTTTGGAATGAAAGATTTAGGAAAAGTCATTCTTTTTTTTTTTTTTAAATACAATTTTGCGTCGTTGATTTGGAATATTTGTTTACTGAGTTGAATTTTGAGTTTTATGTCTCCATGAAATATCCCCGGCTGATTACGTACTTTAAGACATGCGTTTTTATATTGCAAGATATGTGACTTTTGCTATTTAAATATTAAATATACCCCACTGTCTAGTATACAAATGTACGCTCAGTTTATTTAATCCACAGAAATCTCAACATGGGAGAAAAAAAAGTCACTCATAGCTGTAATGTACAGAGACCCTAAAGTTAGATGTTGAAACATAAATGTACTTATTGTATATACCTATTATGTTTCTGGTGCACACCTAAAAGTTTTGGGTGCACACTAGAGATGTTAAATATTTTCTCATGTTCCTTTAGGAGCTCCCGTCCAACTACCCTTGGGTGGCGAATAGCTTCAGTGATCAAGTAGCGCCCTCTGTCGTAAAAATGACTAACATTCAGTGAACTCGCTTTTAGATGTCTCCAGTTGTCCAATTTTGCACACACCCCACTATGTGACACTGGCTGCTCACTTACAGTCAAAAGAGAATTCAGTCATGGTAAAAAATCTTGTAGTACGAGGAAGGTTTGAATGTATAGGTCTACTGCAACACTGCGATTGCTTAACTTGGAAAGAAAATGCTTTCAGGATAAAAGAATGCATTTTCGGTAATATACGCTATGAGAACGGCAAACAAGTGGATTACTAGAGTTGAATGGCGAACTGACCTTGATAGGATATAGAAACCGCCGACTGAAACAAGTAGTCCACCCTAACATATTTATTTACCTTTGGTGACGTCAGCGATCTCAGGTGAGAAAGCTGCGGAAGTGCAGGTTTAGGTTTAATGGCTGCCAAAGCCTGACGCTGAGTGAAGACCCTCCCTGCGCTGTTTACAAATTAAGCAAAGGTCTTGCATGTTTGTGTGTGGGATGCACGGATCTTGTTTTCTCTGCGAAGGAAGGAAGCTCCCAGAGCAGGAAGCTTTTGGCAAGGGTTATAATTATCGTAGGTCATTTTAACATCACGGCAGCTGACTACTAGTAGCCTATTGAAATGAAATTGTCAAATTGTATCACTTAACTTAATATTTTTAAAAGTTCATGGTTTATTATGGTTCGTAAGTTGATGATGTCCATGTAGCCCGCGCGCGTCGGGAACTTCGGCAAAAGTTTTGGATGTGACATCTCTTGGAAAATTGCGCCTTAGGTGTGAGTGAGCGCGGGCTCAAAGCCGTACATTTATCGGATTCGTAGCTTTGTTTGCTGTAGAAAAAGGCAACAGGTTATTGGTAAGTAATATTTTTAATGTTATTTTTAACTCTACTTAAAACTATAGGCTACCACTCCATTGAGCTTCTGTAAAGGGCAATGGAACAAGCAAATGTAAGTTTGGGCTTGGTGGGCTTGGTAGGCTACAGGTTACTACCTACGAAAGTTATCACTGTGTGAGCAGCGACAAACCTTCAAAAGTGTGCATCAGCTTTACTAGACCTATATAACATATAGATATCGTGTGCCGTTTTATCCTTAACATCTTTGGCATTCCATCATACGCATTCCTCAGTAAAGAGTGTTTCTGTGGCGAGGCAGGAAGTCCCATAATCTCTTAGGACGGCCACATTTAGAATGTCATTACGGCTGCCACTTAAGAATGATTTCATGAGGGCAAAATACTTACCTACTTGCCCACTTTCCGTAGGCCTTCTCTTGAACTGAATTGGGGAATGAAACCATGAATGTATTGAAAGTCACATTTCAGTGATGTTTAGGCTACCTTTTTGACATAATCTTATTGTCTCTACAGAATAATGGAGACTATCGAGATTGAGGAGAATGACCCCCTATCAGACAGGGGAGAGAGAAGGGTCCGTAGAAAAGGTCGAGCTACAGATGAGGTTGATGGCATCGGCTGCTGTGAAAAATTCCAGACCTCTGTGTCTAGATGGATGCTTCCAGAAGACCTCCGCAGCACATATATGGAACGGGCCAACTGTTGCCCCCCACCCATCTTTATAATTACCGTCAGCATTGTAGAGGTAGGAAGTTGGATCAAACTTTTCGTGTGAATCAGAGCATCTTACAAAATATACAGCTAGTTTTACAGGATAAACAATCCTCAGCCTTATTGACGATGCAGCCACCCCACCCTACCCCCGCCCAACACACACACACACACACACACACACACAGTTCATATTCTTGCTTGGCTGTATCAAGTCAACCAGTACAGAGAATTCTCATGAAGTAGCCCATGTCGATAAAAAAAAGAAAATGTCGTTTTTGTCCTCTGGTCCCAATTGCTTATGCAAATCAACAGTTTTGCCAGTGCGATAGAGGACTAGGGAAAAGCTTAGCCTAACTGAGGAACCCTTGTCCTCAATACTCCACCTCACCACCCTGCTGTGGGTCAGTTTGTGGTGGCACAGTGTACAGTGTGCCAGTCTGAATGCCCAGATTCAGCTCCGTGGAACCAGTCTGTCAGTCAAGGAAAGCATGAAGCGTGCCATGAATGTCCTGTTGTATTTCCAGCCTCCCCCTCCCTTGTACACATCAGAACTTGGCAGCCAGACAGGAAAGCACTGACACTGTCCCTACATGTAATATTTACTGACGTTTGTCACTTTTCTTACTTGAGTGGTGTTCTGTGTCAATATTTGAACATAACCGCTATGTACCCAGGGCCACATGTACCGATAATGTCCTATTTGACAAAACTCTCAGGCTATTTCTGTATATTGGAAGTTTAGGGTGTAAATACAGACTCGTGATGAAACCTGTTTCTGATCCCCTGGTCAGCTGGCGGTGTTTATCTACTACGCAGTGTGGAAGCCGCAGAAGCAGTGGGTGACCCTGGGTGATGGCATCTGGAACAGTCCGCTGACGTACAGACCGGATCTGCGGGAGCAGGCCTGGAGATTTCTGTCCTACATGTTTGTCCATGCAGGGTGAGTGAGGAAGTCCACTGTAAGTTGCAGATACTCAACAGGTCATATTGTGTGTTTTTTCCCCCTGGGGTTAGAATAACCAAAACTGCTGAAAGTTTATGTGGAAGCAAGGGGAGACGAAGGGGACAAGACCCCATTTTGTCAATCCCTCGTCCATGACTCTCATAAAACTTCACACTTGTTGTATTAGTTGGTAGGTAAAGTAATGTCATAATTATTGTACCAAAATGCACATATTTTTGTGATAACAATGATTGTTGTTCAACTATGCAAATGAAATATGCATCCAAGCTGCAGTTTGAATTGGCGTTGTAATAATTAACTACATACATAATATATTTTATTGTGGTTGAGCAGCCTTTGACACCACCGTCTACCTTGTTTGGTGTGGACTAAGTGTGTGGGTGTTGTGTCTTATCTTGACATGAGATTGAGAAGAGAGAAATAGAAAGTGGAAGCCATTTTGCAGTATTTGCAGTATAGTTGTTTCCATGCTGTTAGAATGAACCAGCGTGCTCTTGTGGGATGTTTAATGGAGCCACAGGCCGCTCATGTGGATTGCTGGTGTGGAATGATAGGCATGGCACACACATGATAAAAAAGTAAACAATTACCTCTGATGGTGAAACACTGAAGCATCTTTTGGTGAAATGTTGCCAGGCAAGGCAGTCACATGACAGATTTCCAATGTTCTGATTGGATGATCATGACAAGTTGCCCAATAATGATTTAAGTCAGATAAGAAGTTGTTGTCTAATATCAATGTTGCTCAAACAGCACTGGTCAGTAACATTACCCAGCAACAAGGCTCAAATAGTTGCCCAGTGATTTGACCTTAAAAAACACACCGTGACATTTCCAAAAAAGCACAGTAGCAATGTTAAACAACCTGAGTATTATTACTGACTTATTATTACTGGCAAACAGCAAATCATTACATCACTTCAACACATGACATTTCATGAAGCAATATGAAAGACATCATTAAACCATTTGGCATAATACACATCATTAGAAGAACAAGCAACTCTGCAATAATAGTTACTACTAAATGAGATGATGTAAGCAGATTGTACAACGAGCTATAATGAGTAGCAACATGTAGTACAAATGTTGTACATGTCTCTGCCTGCCATCCCATATGTCTGAATGCTCTATGGCTAGCCCTCACCCACTGGGGTGGAGCACAGTGTGTGGTTAGCCATTTTTATCCCGGCTTCAGCAGCTCTTCTGCTTTCTCCATACAGTGCACGCAAATAACCTCAGAGGAGCCTGGGTCTTACTCATGTTTGCCCATGTAGGCGTTCCACCTCTGTGCCACAGTTAAAGAAATAGGTTAGCAGTGGATGTTGAAACAGCTGATGCCCATCAAGACTTGCATTTTCCACCACTGACCTGACCGGTCTTGTCTTCCCACAACCCGCCATCCAACCCCATCCCCCCTAACAGGGTGCAGCACATTGTGGGCAACCTGATCATGCAGCTGCTGCTGGGTATCCCTCTGGAGCTGGTGCACAAGGGCTTCGAGGTGGGCATGGTCTACCTGGCTGGTGTGCTTGCAGGTGAGCCGAGAACCATCACACCTCTTTCTGTAGCCTTATAACCCAAGGCAGGGTTCACTAATTATATTCACTGTCTGATCATTAGGTTAGGGTGAGCTGTTGAAGATGAAGACCATGTCAAAAAGAGGAAACTATTTATATTAGTCTGTTTATGTGTAAAGTCCATTGTAAATAATGACTGATCACTGTGAAGCCCTCTGTGTTGAGATGCAGTTGCAGATCCAGAGATGCAGATGAATTTTTACCCTGAACTGTATTTTTCTCAGGATCTCTGGCGAGCTCCATCTTTGACCCTAACAGCGCGCTGGTGGGAGCATCAGGAGGTGTCTACGCCCTCATGGGAGGCTACTTCATGAACGCAGTGGTGGTGGGTGCCTTTTCATTTGTGTCTTGTCAGGGTGTCAGTGGCTCGGGTAGAATTTGGCAATAAAGGCAGTGTATTCAAATCCAGCTCTTCCTGACCTAGTTGAATGCCTTGACCTGAAGTGTCCACTGAATCCAAAATTTGCTGTTGATGTGCTGGTTGATACTTGCCAACTCTTTACCGTTGGTATTTTTGAATGCATAGACGGGAGAGTTTTGGAGAAAAGCACTCTATAAACACATTCTATGTACCATGTTACATAGAACTATTTAATCAGGCTTTAAATGTTTTAGGTCTTATCACCGTCTGAGTCTGAGTCTGCATGAAATGGTTCATAAACTGTGTACTGTAGGCTGCTGTTTAACTACTCATATGTTACTTAACCTTGATGGAATCACAGGCATGCTAACATGTCTTATTTGACTATGCTAACATGAGCTAGCTCCTACTGTAGTTAAATAAACACATGGTTATAAAAAGGCCACAGTTACTTTTCGGGTCAGCTTCCTCTAAGACAATAAAATATCTACAGAATTAGTTTTCATCTTACATTCGTTCACTCTCCGTATTATTGACCCAAACCCCATCAGAGAACACCATGCCATTGGCGGTAGTGAAAGCCATGGTTTAATGAAAGATGCTTTCATATTGTTCTTCACAGCATTGCTCCTTGGTCTGTCCCGCTCGGTTGATTTCAGCAGGGCACTGATCCTGTGCAGTGCAGTTCTCTACACTATAATAATATACGTAGAAGGAGCAGCAAAGCAATATAGCTAAATTTCTTGTATTTAATGTCATAACTGCACATTAACACTGTCAACACTGCACATTTGTCTTTGTAGTTGTATGTGTTATCCATTAAGTGAAGATTTAATGTAGCAAGTAGTTTAACTTGCCAGTTTGACTGAATAGTGGTTTACATTTACATTTACATTTATGCATTTAGCAGACGCTTTTATCCAAAGCGACTTACAACTTGTTCAGGGCCAGTCTCCCCTAGAGCAACTTAGGGTTAAGCGCCTTGCTCAAGGGCTCAAGGGCTCAGGGTGGCAGCTGGGATTCAAACCCACAACTTTTCAGGCTACTTGCACGCTAGCCAGGTTCTTTAAGCACTACGCTACCACCGCACCATGTGGTTTGTGTATGGCTAACGTACACTGACATAATGTAGCAAGTAGTTTAACTTGCCAGTTTGACTGAGTAGTGGTTTGTGTATGGCAAACTTACATTGACATTATAGTGTATTGCTGTAAGACTGCAAATTATTTTCTTTTTTACATGCAAATCTCATTTATAACATTTAATATTCTTATTCCTGCTGAAATATTAATTCCCCTGTTCATGTTCATTTTATCTTTCTTTCAGAATTACAGAGAGATGATTCCTCTTTTAGGAATATTCCGAATAGTGATGATCTTGCTCATTGGTATGTAGAAGCAAAGCTGTCTATTGGACTGAAATTTCTTTTCTTGTTTCTTTCCTTCCTAACACATCCATGGATAGAGCAAACACTTTGCCTTTGGTCATTTGTTTCTTCTTCTTCTCCAGTGGGATCTGATGTTGGTTTTGCACTCTACAGAAGATTTCTGAGCGAAGAAGCTGGTATGAAGGTAGTGTTCCCTATAGTGTCACTTCATTTGAGGAAGTGGTTGTAAAGGGTGACAGTGGTAGCATTAGTAGTTAAGGAACCCGGCCAGCATGCTAGTAGCCTGGAAATTGTGGGTTCGAATCCCGGCTGCCACTGTTGTGCCCTTGAGCAAGGCACTTAACCCAAAGTTGCTCTAGGGGAGACTGGGAGACTGATGTAGTTGATAGTTGACAAATGTAAGTTGCTTTGGATAAAAGCATCTGCTAAATGCATAAATGTAAATAAAGGCATTGTTCAGTCACTGGCCAACTTTGGAAAGCATGTAGGGTAGTCCCATCAATCAAGGACTGGTCCATGAAAGGTATTGGCTGAAACTTGATCCTGGCATGCTTCTGAACCTGTCTGGTCTTGCTTTAGCTAACATAACAAATCTACAAGTGGTGTAATGTGGAGGCAGGGGTAAACTGTTTTCTTAGGGCTATGGGCTGGTTGAATCTCTCTGTATTACTGGTCGGACAAGTTAGCCCAGGGAGGAAGCAAATGCAAAGAGATGAAAGAGGGGGATGGGTCCTCTAGTTTAACAAAAGCATTGGAATGCCAATTACTCCTTTTAATGAATAGGCAGAATTACCCATCCCTTCTCAAATTTGGTTGTTGTGATATCTGCCAAAGGGGGTAGGGGGTTGGGGAAAGGGCATTAATTAACTTGATTGTATAGAATGGGATGTCTTTGAAGTTCCTGTGGTAGATGTTCAGAGATATAAACATGCTAACAGCCCTTTGAGAGTGAACTGGGATGCTAGAGAATGACAGACCATGAACTACAAAAAATCTTTAGAAACTCAAAGCACTGGTTTCTGAGTATTCTATTGGCACCACCAAATTTGGGTGTATCTGGTCCTTTAACACATTACATGCAAATGCAGTGAATCAAATGATCTCCTGACTTATCCAGAGATATGCAGGCGGTGCAGGCTCTAGAGAAGTTAGTCGTGAAAAGTGTGAACTGGTGATGAAACGTTCCTGTGCCTGTGCCCAGGTGTCCTTTGTGGCCCACATCGCTGGAGGAGTGGCAGGCATGACCATCGGTTACGTTTTCTTCAGCAGCTACAACCAGAAGCTACTGAAGGACCCACGTTTCTGGCTGTGCATCGTGGGATACATAGTCTTTCTCCTGTTTGCTGTACTCTTCAATATTTTCCTTTCACCAGCATGAGCTGGTGAAACATGGTGCTGGATTGACTCCTGTTGTTTGTTTGTTGATTTTTAATGTATTTTTTTTACTATTTCAGGGAAACAGCCAGCCTGCTGAAAAGCTTTAGCAATGTAGATTCCTAGAGATTGCACAGTAATTCAATCAAATGTAAAATTTCCATGAAATCGTCAATAATCTGGCTTGAAATAGACAGATACAATACCTGTAGTTTGATTCACTATACAATTAGAGGACTGTAGGAGGATAGTATTAAATACTACACTAGGTCTATTTCCGTTTTAGAATGTTACAGTAATGCAACAATACAATAATGATTGCTTTCACAAAACGGCATCACATGATTACATTTTAAGCGTACAGGAAGCAATACTAAGAGGTTAGCAAACACAGAACACTTTTACAACTTTCAGTCAGAATCTCTTCAATGTACTCTAACTCACCATTTTCCAGGAACACTGTACAAAAAAAAAACATTTTCTTGCCATGCCCAGATTCCAGGAACCGGAAGCAAACACAGGCAGCTGCCTGTCCCTCAGACTATAACATTGAGTTTCTCTGGGAGCGCCACTGGGCCACGTCTCTTGCATGCTCTTCTATCCTCCGTTCAAATTTAATGAAAGTATAACATAAACAATCACAATGTCATCCAGCATCACTCACAACACACTGAAAGGAATGAGAGTTTTGTCAGCTCTTTTTATCCCCTTGTGTGTTTGTTCTGAGATAGGTCAGGTTGTGTAACACTAGTGGGTGAAAAATAGAGTTCATGACGTGATGATTGGTTGGCCTGACACATTGTTGTCCCTTCCTCTCAAACAGGAAGTGATATGTACCGGTCAGTTGTAATCACAAGTACAGTGCATCATAAGTGTTATTGTTACCCTATCCTGGACATTGCCTGATACTCAAACACTGGTGTAATTTCCATGGAAGCCTTATTTAGTATCTTGGTTCCCACACACCAGTGAACTTCTTGCAAAGTATTTTGTTGGCGTGTTTGGAAATGATGACGCATAGCATCATGTCTTAACGGCTGTGTAGGGTGCCTTGAAGTGTATGCTGTCTAATTCCTCAGTTGTAGAAAACCTTTCAAAACAGTAGTGTTTTACTAGTTTATTGTGGAAATATAATTTTAAGTGATGATTGAACTTGTGTATTAGGATATGAAGACGTTTCAATGCTTTTGCATTATAAGCTGTTGGCCACTAGAGGGCAGCCTGTGGCAGGGACTCAGAGCTGTAGATAGAGATATACAGCTCTGGTTACTCAGGGTGCCACAACACTCACCACTCGTTTCATGGTACTCGTTGTCATGGAAGAGTTTTCTGTAATCAGCAGGAAAGCAGCCCATCAAATAGAGCATACATTACAATCCTCTAGAGACACTACAGACAGATAGCCAGACTCGTGTAGTAAACAAATGTGTCATTAAATGTGCATTTTTACACTTTTGTATGCAGAATGTAGTGCATTTTTATGTTATTTCTTTTTAGGTTGTTTTCATTAAATACTTTTGAATGCATGTGAGATGTTCATTCACTGAACACCATTTGGATATTATTTCTACCTATTTGGGCAAGTTTGTTTTTGTTATGTAATTTGTGTTCCAGCAGAGCTAATGAAGTATGATCCATTAATGGGTTATGGTTGGGTAAATTCGGGTTTGTTGTTGTTTGTCTGTGTGTGTGTGTGTGTGTGTGTGTGTGTGTGTGTGTGTGTGTGTGTGTGTGTGTCGTGGCCTGGCTGTGTGTTTCTAATTAATAGACAAGGCCTTTCAGAAAATACATTGATCATGCTCCTGCAGCCACCAGCTCTCTAGTCAGTTTGCGGAACATTCCATAGTTTCCGGCCTAGGCCTATTGATACGCTGTGACTATTTGATTATGCTCTCTCTCTCTCTCTCTCTCTCTCTCTCTCTCTCTCTCTCTCTCTCGGGGTGTAGTGCCATCTAGTGAGAGTATTTGAGTATTATAAGAGAAATATTTAATTTCATGTCCACAACATTCAGAAATTTAACAATAACTGAATGAAAACAAAAGTGTGTATGTGAAGTGTGCAGTGTTAAATGGCAAGATTTTTTCTAATTACATAAATAACAACACAGAAAGTATGTAATTAATGGCACTCATTTAACCTCGACGGGGCTTGATGCGTGTTTTGTGATTAAAACAACAAAGCAAAAGTTTCAGTCTGCAAATCATTATTCACTCCATTTCACAGTTGCATCCTTTGGTTGCCCAAATGTAAGCTACTCATCTGGAAAGTGGTGCCTTCATACAATATTAAGTCATTTGGTATTTACGTTTATTCACTGGCAAGCTTTTGGGTCCAAATCTGCTCACAAATGAGCCTCACAGTGCACAAAAAAGGTCACGGCTTCAGCCAAGTCTGCAGAGGCAGAAATTGTGCTTCCAGACGTACGAGTCAGACACGGAAGGTCTAAGGATCAGCTACTGAGAAATAGGACAAAAAGACAAAAGAAATACAACAAATATGGTCTCCAGCACACAAAAGATGGATTAGTTATTTTCCATCATAAAATTAAAAAAACATCTTTCTGAGACTGATACCTAAGAGTGGATGCCACATGGCTACCATGAAGCAATGAACTTAAGACAGATTTCTATAAATTATTTTTTTCTTTTTAATTACCCTACACAGGCTAAGACTGGACTGGACTATTAGTGGGATATTTTAGCCCATTTTACAGCGCCCCCATCCTATTCCACTACAACATCTGACTCTTTTCACTATATCAAGCACTGGACTAAGCTTTGCACTGCTCTCTGAACTGCTTACATTGATATTGCTGTGTTTCATAATGTGTAGCCTTCTGGAACAGAATCTGCACTGGAAATGTACTTGCACTGACACTTGCAACATGCAAGGGTTACCATAGCATCCTCCTGCACATTCCACACTACTTCCACACCAAACAAGTTAGTACCCTAAAAAGCACACATGATGAGATTTATTCTCTGTATTTTTATAATGTATGCATGTCATGTGTATGCTGTAGAAGCTTAAGGATACCAGAATTTCCTACAGAATAATAAAAGTATCTATCCATCTATCTGTCTATCTGTCTATCTATCTATCTATCTATCTATCTATCTATCTAAAATGCTTCTTCTGTAAGAGCTCAGGGATGATGCTTATTCAATTCTTTCAACTACATCAACTTATTTAAGGTGTAACCATAGACTATAAGAAGAACCGCAACAGTAAATGCATTCCATTCGAAACAATAGACATTTCAAAACACCTCATCTGAGCACAGTCAGCAAAGATCTGGGCAGTGCATGTGGGGACTTCTACTGTTTACTGGAGACCACCATTGCATGCAGTTCATACCAGACAGGATCAATACCAGTGTTTTTAAACCAACAGGCAACTGGAACAATGAGCAAAAATGAAGATCAGCCCTGGTCCATTTGTGTGATGGCAGGTCATGGTCAAAGACCCCCCCCCCCAAAAAAAAAAAAAGCTCCCCGTCATGTCCAACTTAGAGCTATTTATAACCTGTGATTGAAATTATATGGGTCAATGTTCACAACCCAATCTGTTTCAAAAGGCACTATTTCGTTCGACCTACCTTCACCAGGGGGGCGTCGATTGGGGTATCCCAGTGAACAGCAGGGGTCCTACAACCCATCGTGTGTTTCATGGCACTGTTGAACACAGAGGATGGGTATGCTGTGAATAGCCTACTAGTGTTTCATAACACTACTGAGCTGCAGGCAAATTTTTCTTCATCACATGGTACTGATGAAATGTTTTGGCAATGGGCCTGCCAAAAGTCACTGCACTTTAGAGTTTGGCATAGATTGGTTCAGATAGGAACTTTCTAATTGATTTGAGCGCTATTTAGTTCAGGGTTTACTATGACAAGGTGGTCCTGAGGAGGTCGAAAAAACCCTATAAATATCCTGCTGAAGAACCTGTGAACCTGACCTTCTTGCCAGCCAGTTTTCTTTAACAACAATCCCTGTTTCTTCTCCTTGTTGCTAAGCAGCAGCAGACATGGGTTGTCGACCTGTACGATGTGAAGCCTAAACCTTCTAACCAAGATATCTAGACGCACCCTAGCGGTAGCATATAGCTTTGCCATGTACCATTGGGGCCTTAGTAGGTCTATCATTGGTCTTACCAAGTGTTTGTAAAACCAATCACAATGCTCTATTTTTGTACAGAGTCGTTGGGCAGGCTTAGCACAATAACAACAGGGCTGACGGTGCAAATCAGGTAAGTAGTCAAGGAATAGTGGCTGTTTGAATCGGCTTTGGCATCCATTTTGGAAGATGTAGACTTTTACTTTTCTTTGAAAGTTAAGTAGAAAAAGATGCTCAAGTCATTAGTTTCAAAGAAGGACATCTACTAATATGATGCAACCATTTCGACTCAGAGATCAGAATTGCAGAATTGTAGAGTTCTCTAGAGTATATTTTGCAAACACTGTCTGTTTCCGAAGTTGCATACCGCTGTGCTATGCACCACACAAACCTGCATGAAGCCTGGAGCGTACCACTGCTAGATTTTTTTTTTACACTAAGAAAATGTGCACTTATTTTATTACTGAGTTAATTGTACAAAACAGAGCCCTTGTTTTAGTATACACTTCATAAAGTGAGCGTGCAAGTCAGGCATGAAGCACAAAGGTCTCTTGAAATGGTCCCTCTCAGACTCCATACATGTCTCATGCCCTAAGTAGCATAGCCGTGTGTCATTTCAGAAACAGCCACTGTAACTTATGAATTAACATTACATGTATTTGTGAATGGGTGCTGTGAATATGGTAGTCCAGTTCCAGAGCTCCAGAGGATAGTTTTATTTGGGGGACGGACACTAACCCCAGCACTGGAGACCTGACGCAGACAGCTGTGAGGAGCCAGTGGCGTGAGGTGAGGTGATGTGAAGAGAAGTGTGATGAGGGGGCATTTTGCTCCAGTGATCTCCAGCTGCATCCCTTTGTTTTGGTTCTATCTACACTAAGTGGTCACACACGTCAAGAAATTGGTCCCAAGGGAATTGGCAAAGACTGCCTTGAATGGAAGATTATTTGAATCACTGTTGGAATTCTCTCCATTTCATTTGTTTTTTTTTTAGTGTTGTAGCCTGGCCATGCCTTCCTAGCACTTCTGCTTGATTATGATCTCTCTGCAGTGCTTGTTGAGATTTGATCCCATTGAGATTGTTGTCTCAGGAGGCATTTTAATCTGTCCAATCACCAAACAGAGGGAGACGTTGTGAATGCAGAGCTAGAACGCTATCAGTCAAGGCAAGCTATCCTTCGGGGGCTGATCCAATCTTTTAAAACTTAAACACCTCAAGCAAGCAATCGAATCTCATTACCGAATGTCCTGTACAAAATTCACATTTACATTTACATTTATGCATATAGCAGACGCATTTATCCAAAGTGACTTACAAAAGAGGATAACATTCAAAATGAAGGTGTTTTTACCAGGCTAATATGGTGTGAATCAAGCACATTGCTCAATCAAGGACATTCTCTGAGTTTATCGATCCTGATGATCAACCATGACCTCAATGCTTCCAGACCCTAACTGCACCTGAAACAGAAGCTGATAGGAAGGTGTGAATATACACAACGGCCAAACCTAGAGGTGAAGTCACAGCATCCCACTGGAGACAATGATGAGGGAAATCAGTGCAACACAACGCTTGTGACGAGGTGCAGAATTCTAAAACATTAGGGCATAGAGTGCAGATGTCTATGGAAGCCAAAGGACACATCTCACAGGCTAAATTATAAACCTTGGTGATGTTATTTAAAATCAGAGATGGTTGCACATCATATGTGTACAGGAAGAGTGATTACTGTTTCATTCAATGTGTGTTTCAGTTTTGAGCATGTGGAGTATAACAGAAGATTACTGCTTTTATTGTACATGATCTAACCTGAATTTATGATATTATTTTTTGTATAAGCGCCATCTTGACCGTAAACCACTAAACAATCCTGCCCCAACAATCCCCAAGCTGTCCATTATGTGCGTGTGTGTATGTGTGTGTGACTTTTCGCACAGTCCTGACTTACAGTACTTCACTGTAAACACAATCTAAGAGAGCTGAAGTAAGGAGTGTCTTTGATAGACTATAATCATCAGTTTTTTCTGAGGATCGCAGTCTGACGATATCAAGCTGTGCAGTTTGAAAGGATTAAAGAACAAATAAAAATTTAATTCTGCACAGATGAGGCTTCTTTGATGATCGACATGCTCAGTAAACTACTTTTTCTTCCAGAATTCATTCACCTCTCTCAAACAAGCATTCACAGATTTCCAGTATCCAACACTGTGGTTCGGTTGTCTTTAATTAGTGAACTGAATCATAAATATTTAATGACATTATTCTGTGTTCATCTGGCTACTCATAATAGTAAAAAAAAACAATAGAAGCACAGGCTCATGCCATCGTTTTGCACTGATGAGTCTGAAACCGCTAAAAGCTGGACATTGATGGATGGTATTGCATAATGGGAGAGCACATAACGCAGCACTATTCTGGACGAGCCCAAAATGCCCTCAAATGGCACCAAGCTGATCGGAATCCACCTACACATTTAGCAAGTGAAACAAGTTGGCACCATTGATCTCCAGTAAATGGAATAAATTTTTGTTACAATTTGCAGACACCACTTTAATTACATTCAGATGGGAACCAGCAGAGTATGAAATCGGACATGACCGATTGATTACATCACAAAAAAGCATTGATTAGTAACACCACCATGATGAATATGCTCAGCTCCATGGAGACACCAAACACCTTATTACATAATCATTCCAGTGGCAAACACTGCACTTGTTAAATGTATAAATTATATAGGCCTATAGGAAGGCTTATAAGCACTGTAAAGAGAATTCAACCTTCATTGGCGACAATGACAATAAACTCATACACTGA
Organism: Tenualosa ilisha; assembly: GCA_015244755.2. NCBI lineage: Eukaryota > Metazoa > Chordata > Actinopteri > Clupeiformes > Clupeidae > Tenualosa > Tenualosa ilisha. Next base: position 3,474,140 of record PYXC01001801.1, on the reverse strand, counting down.
GTTGGGTTTGCCATTGCCATTTGCCATTGTTTTGGTTATCAGTTTCTCAAAACGAAAGGGTGTTAATTTTACCCTGAAACCCTGGGCAACTGATCTGCGCCACATCTCATTATTGAGTTAATTGATAACCATGCACACAATCCCCATACCTTTCTGGGAAAACATCTATACATGACTTCACTGCACAACTGTGTTCATCTCCAATATGATTAAACAAATGTATAGACTGTGAATGATGCCCATGGTGTAATTCCCTCACTAGTAATGGTTAAAACTGAACATCACAGCTACAAAGAGGACGCTGGATCAATTAGATGGTGCATGTTAACTCTGCGCTCATTTCAGCGTAGTGGTTGTGCGTATTGATTGCGGTCTACATGCCAACCCCGATGTCCCCACCCCCACGCACGCTGAGCCGCTCAGTTGGAAAACCATCTCTCGCTGCCAGCAGTAGCCTACCGAACGAAGGGGGTCAAAAAAGTTCAGGTGATGCGCCGGGACAGATGTGCAGGACACCAACGATTTTTAAGCATTTTGGCGGCCTCGTCGCGCCTGCATGACCCGAGGGGATTTAAATCACCGGCAGTCTGTCCATACGGCTGCAAGGTATCTGGCAACTAGTAGTGCATTGATTAATCTGTGACATGTATTGTCAGTGAGGTTAACAACTTCGTGTTTTTCTTTTTTTGGGGGATGACAAGAGAGGCTAATGAGTGCAATAAAAGGGAGTTGCTGCTACAAGGGCATGTAGCTTTGTGCAAGTTTGATGTGTGTGGATAGGCTACTCATGAGCTAACAAGTCAACTGAGTGTTTTACAATGTGAAAATTCTGGGATTTAATTCGCGCTATGTTGCGTTTCATGTGTATTTATTCTGGCTGAAGGTAAGATGATTTTCCTCTCAAATTTTTTCTTTTAATTAGTATTGCTAGTAAGTCTTTTTTTATTATTCCAGTTTTGTGAGAACAAGTCAAACATGCATGCAGTAGCATTACTCCAGCCTTTTTGGTCATAGAGAAATGGGCTATAGTCCATGTAGCCTAGAATCTCATAAAATAGTGGTCGAAAGGGTCGAAACATGACTAAATGAAAGTTCAGCTACTTGGTTGTTTATTGTTGCCTATTGGCTATTTAAAGTTTAAAGTGATATAACCTACTTCAATTTAATTTAACTTTTAATTGAAGTTAAAAGTAATATGGTTAAATGCAATTTCACTGCATGTAATTTTATACCAAGTAGCTTATACACAAGCTGTAACAAGTAGCTTATACACAAGCTGTAACATGTTAATAATAACTCTTACAGCTGAAAAACCTATAAGCACACGCTTAAAAATTGTAATAGTCATAAATCTATAATTATTATTATTATTAAATCCTGCCATAAAAAATGAAGACTAATGAATAAACGAAGAGAAATGAACAATCCAGCTCTTGCAACACCTATAATGTAGCCTATCAACTTGCCCTCATCTATCACTTTTCTGTTATCTGTCTCAAATACATCCTTTGGCTACTTAAACTTCTACAGGATTGTCCCCCAGATCTAATGTGTTTTTGTAAGGTATAGACCTATGAATGTTACTTCTCCTTGTAAGTCAGTCTGGACTAAAACATCAGCACAATGAAGCCTTTATATGTATCTGTATAACCAAACCCACATAACACATGCCTCCCTATCCTGGACAGTCACAAAGATGCACGTGTGAAGATGGGGGATTGGAACTTCCTCGGAGGGATCTTGGAGGAGGTCCACATCCACTCCACCATGGTGGGGAAGATCTGGCTGACCATCCTCTTCATCTTCCGCATGCTGGTGCTGGGCGTGGCGGCTGAGGACGTGTGGAATGACGAGCAGGCCGACTTCATCTGCAACACGGAACAGCCCGGTTGTCGTAATGTCTGCTATGACTTGGCCTTCCCAATCTCGCTCATCCGCTACTGGGTGTTGCAGGTCATCTTCGTCTCGTCGCCCTCGCTCGTCTACATGGGCCACGCGCTCTACCACCTGCGCGCCCTGGAGAAAGAACGGCAGCGCAAGAAGATGGCACTGCGGCGCGAGCTGGAGGAGGTGGACTTGGATCAGGCGGAGACAAGGCGACGGATTGAGCGAGAATGCGGCAGCTGGACCAGGGAAAACTGAACAAGGCTCCTCTGCGCGGCTCGCTGCTGCGCACTTACGTGGCGCACATCATCACCCGCTCTGCCGTGGAGGTGGGCTTCATCACAGGCCAGTACGTCCTCTACGGCTTCCAACTGGACCCGCTCTTCAAGTGTGAACGCGAACCCTGCCCCAATGTGGTGGACTGCTTCGTGTCAAGGCCCACTGAGAAAGCGTCTTTATGGTCTTCATGCAGTGCATTGCCTTCATCTCTCTCTTCCTCAACATCCTGGAGATCATGCACCTGGGCTACAAGGCGCTCAAAAAGGGCATCCTGGATATCTACCCGCACCTTAGGGATGACCTGGACGACAGCTACTACCCCAGCAAGTGCAAGAAGGACTCTGTGGTGCCTCAGATGGGCATGGCGGCTGGACGAAAGGCCACGCTGCCTTCTGCACCGAGCGGCTATAATCTGCTCACGGAGAAGCCGCCTGATGGCCCGGCCTACCCTCCTCTGATCAACCCCTCCTCTGCCTTTGTCCCGGTGCAGGGGGACATGCCCCCTAAAGGTGGGACGGACGTCCAGAAAGAGTTGGCACACAGCCCCACGGAGTACAACAGCAATTCAAACAACACCAGCAGTGAAACCCGTTCGGGACCCAGCAACTCCGTCACTCCACCCAAGCCGGACGAGGTGGAGGAGCAAGCGCACCTGCCCCCACACGACGAGGAGCAGGAGTCAGAGAGCCCCGACTCACCAATCCTTCCCAGGGACTCTTCGCTCTCGTCGTGCCCCACGCTGCCAGTGAGTGCAGTCAAGAAGCCCTGGAAGGTCACCGCGCCCTGGCAATGCTCCACGGTGGTCGAGGGTAACACCTCAGAGGCGGACTCGTACGGGAGCACCAAGGGTCGCGCAGGGGGCAGCGGTGTACCCTACGCCACTGTTCGTTCCCGCTCGGGCTCCAAGTCTAAGAGACCCAGCCGACCCTGCACGCCCGACTCCATCGAGGAGACAAGCTCGGAGTCTAGGGCGAGCCCCAGGATCTCGTCTCCTGCCCGCCGCACATCAGTGGCGAGCAGCGCTAGCAGCAGGCGGGCCGCGCCAACAGACCTGCAGATATGAGTGGCTGCCTCTCAGCAGCTACACCTCTGCTGCAAGGTGACAGATAATCACTTGGAGAACCCTGTGAGCTGTCAGCAAATGAGTCCATTCATCCAAAACTTCAAGGGATGTGTTAAATCCATGTTTAAGACATATGCATGTAGCTCCAGTGATTTCACAGCAGTTTACGCCTATGCTGCAAACACATTAGTTATTAGCAATACTGTTCACATTCATCTATGCTGAGCTTCTACTAGGATAGGTTGAAGAAATGTTTACTCATTGAGCTGCAGTTTCCAATTCAGTTTGAGTATTTGTGAAAAAAGGGCATGAAATTGTTTGATACCTAATTTGGAGTTTGTTTGCTTTGTTAAATAACAATAAAAAAGCTTTAAAACATTATTGTGATATATAAAATGTATAACTGCTTCATACACTTTCACAAAGGCAATACGGGATTTGAAATGAAGAAAGAATGAAATGAATGAAGCTGTCAATACTTCATAAATGCAAGGAAATATAGGCAGCAGCATATTGTCTACCATAAGGTTTCCACAGAGCACTGATGAAAATGATGCATGTTTCTGGTTTATAATTCCCTCTATTTCAATTTGTGCAAGAAGATCTGACATGATTTCATACATTTCATGCACATATTAACATCAAGTTGAGGTGTAACAATGGTGTCTAATTCATGGGTTCTCAAACTGGGGGTCCGGGGACCCCGGGGGTCTCCAGCACTTGCCATGGGGTCCGTGAAAAAGTTTGCTACAAAATGTAAACTTGTCTTACGGGGAGAAAAATTCTAAGATCAGCATAGAGCCCAATTGCATTGTGTTTATGACTCCCATGGGCATTAGTAACAGCAACATCAGTGACGAGTTAACCTACATACAGTATGTCTGATCAATCTGTTAAAACAGATTGACTTTACTTAGGCATTTGTTAAATACAAGCAACATGAATATTACTAGTTATGTGAAACAAACAGTATTTTGAACACAGTACGCCTAGATTTGACAAAAAAAATGCAATAACTTTAAAACTGTTGAGGCATTAGCAAAATATTTTTTTAGAATAAGAATATAGATATAGCAATATTTTTTAGAATAAGAATTCATAAGCATATGAAGGAAGAAATAGCTATAAAATTATATGGTTACATTTTTGTTGAGATTATGAGGCTCCATGAGGGGTCCCCAGCCCAATAAAGTTTGAGAATCCCTGGTCTAATTAATAATTTGGAGGCCTGTTTGGTGTTAAATTCACCCTATGGTCTGGGATTAGCCACCAAGTTGACAGCATGACACTGCAAATTGCTTTGTCACAAAAAACAGTTAGTAAACTTTGGTCTAAGCATTTTGGTGTTGGTATCTGAAACATGTTGAGTGTGACTAAGCATTATTGTTCTCTCGAGTTTTTTTTTTTTCTGTAACCAGCTGGAGAGAATATGTCTGCTGAAGTTTGCCCAGAGATCTGAAGACCTACATACAATAATTTAAAACCAGTTTTGTGTCAGCAAACATGAGCAGGAAGTGGTTAGAAATTCCTCCTTCCATTCTGCATTAACTTTCATAAATGGCATTTTGGCAACATTTGCCCATTGTGGCCACTGTGATGAGAAATATGAAAAAGAGATCACATTGTTTGAATATAGGCTGTAATCCATGAACTACAGCTTCAGAAATGACTGCACCATTGAAATGACTGCCGCAGACATAACAGGCAAAGTACCCCACATACCGATATAGTGGAGTGACCCCGTATCAGATAAAGTTTGAAATATAACAACAAGCTAACATGTGCCCTTTCAGATTGTCTGGCTAATAAGTTTCATACTTGTTTTGTATACTTTTTTAGAAAAAGAAGTTGGTATTTGAAAATTTGGCAGACGCCTTGGAAGTCATGGACCCCTCTCGAATCCTTTTGGCCTCCCTGATGAATCATGGTGATCACACAAGTGTAGGCTACGCTTGCTTGTGGCAGTCTGTAGCCTACTGTTTTGAGAGCTGAGCTGCTGCCAGCACTTCTGTTGGAAAAGGAAACCCCTGTGAAAACTCATGGTTCCTCTTCTGACAAATGAAACATCTGTGCAGAAAAACAAACATATTGCCCTGGATGTCACTTTGAAAGCCTGGTCTATTAAGGGTTGCGAAGCTAGCCTCAGGTAACAAAACTCGTCCTAGAATTGAGCCATGCAGGTCCACAGGCCTATAAAAGAAAATATTTGGCCTCAGTTTCATTCTGCCCAAGTAGGCCTATTGTTCAATTCAATTCAATTCAATTCATTCAGTTTTATTTATACAGCGCCTTTTACAATAGTATTGCTCGTGGCGCTTCACAGAAGGAGCACCCAAGAGCAAAGGGCAAGGAAAAACTCCCTTATGTTCAGTTAATCTAGGAAGAAACCTTGGGCAGATCCACGACTCAAGGGGCTAACCCAACTGCCAGGGGTCATGGAGAAAAATTACAATCAGTAGTAACCATGACAGACTATAAGTTGCCTATGGTTTTAGCTAAGGTTCATAATAGTTCATAATAGAGTATTATCCCACTTAAACATGACATGGTAGTCAGTCTATAGGTGGTTATCAGGAATTATGGCTGGACAATGTAGCAGCGGCCAGGCATAGTGACAAACTCAAAGGAGTGAGATGGGTCACGGGGGTAACAGTAAGGGTCCATTTGACAGCGCCATTGTGAGGGGGGGTCAATCACAAAGCCTCAGGAAGGGGAGTCGGGCCCAGCATCGTCGTCTAGGAAGGTCCTCTGTGATGGGAAGTCGGTCCTGACATGGGCCTCCCGTAGTGTTGGTTGTAGTCCACTCAGGAGGGGAGGGTGAGAGGAGTCCGCCGGAATGAGGCAGGGATGACACTCAGCAAAGATAATTGTGGACAGAGGAAAATAGTGAATTAGGCCAGGCTCACACATCAGAAAGCAAATGTGTAATTTGGGCATACATATATGTGTATATATATATTGAGAGAGAGCTGAAAGAGAGAGAGAGAGAGAGGGAGTTGTACTGCATGACACATGATGGTTGTGTGGCGGCACTAGGCTATAGCAGCATAACTACGGTATGATGCATGGTAACCCAGCACCACTGCAGGGATGGTCAGTGGCTGCCATGCCTCGCAACTGGGGGCAACAGCAGAGGCAGTCCCTTCCAAAAGACCCATGAGAAGTGATTTGCCATGCACCATCCCTAACTATGGGAAACAGTAAAGAGGAAGGTTTTAAATCTAGACTTAAAGGTATTGAGAGTGTCCGCTTGTCGAATGTTGCCTGATATCATGACCTTTGACGTTAAACTTTCATTCTTTGTGTGACTAAACGATCATATGAAAACACCATATACATTTAGAAAACAGATTGTGACCAGTTTTGGGCAGTTTGAATTTTTTTATGGAACTTTTGTGCCACCCAGCGATTAACTTGTAAACTGCACCTCGTAGGCTCATTTTTAAATCTTGGACACAAAAGATTGAAGAGGTTATCAATCAAATTCTTATGATATGGAGGTTTATCATCTCATTATTTGAATTAACAATTGTACACGTGATGTCCTGATGGCATCAGGCGAATTCAAGATTACGTAGCACTGTGCAGTATTGCGCAGAGGCACTGATCTCTAAAGAATACCTGGATAGAGCATTTACGCCATAACGCTGAAGCGATCAGTGCCCCTGCGCAGTGCTGCGTTATCTTAAATTTGTCTATAATCTTGGCAAAGCACATTTTGTCCAGGTGAAAGGTCAGTAAAACAAGCCCACGCTTTGCACACCAGTCAGTCTTAGCAGCCGACAGGCCAAGTCAGGTGATTTCGAGGCACATGACTTGTGATGACCCACCTAACAACGCCTGTAAATGATTGACATATCTCTTCACCCGTGGTCGCTCAGATTGACTGCTACTCATCCAATCGCATTCTGGGGCGGGACCAGATCAGGCTTTCGTTTCAGAGGGGAAACATTGGGGATCCGAAGATTTAAAGGAGACGAGGAATTGGTCATCTCTCCTCTTTAGAGATCATCCCAGACACAACCTATGTTCACCCACCACTATTGATGGACATAGGTAGAGGATAAGAAACCTTTATATAACAGACCACAGTGTATGATAAAGGGGGAGGGGGGGAACAGGAAAGCGAGCGTCGTCGGGTCAAAATGTCGATACAGTATGTAGAAGAACCACTGGCTGATAGCTTTGGGGTAGCGGACTCATTTCCAAAAGATTTTGGTTATGGAGAAGAAGAGGCCGATATCGAAGACAGTCCAGCACCCTCGGACAGCAAACCAAGGATACTGCTCATGGGGCTCCGAAGGAGTGGCAAATCCTCGATCCAGAAGGTAACGTTAACACTTGCATATTAGCAAAAATTAGCATATGAAGTTAGCTCTGAAGCTAGTGCTCATCTGAATAACGTTAGTATTTCTGATGCCTACTTGGGCGATTGTATCACCAGCCAAACATAACGTTATCTATAAACATGCCTGACAGCTAACGGTGGCCACAGCGGTGAAGAAGGATTATCAGTTATGGAGAACACACTAACTTGCTGGGCTCACACTCAGTCATATGCAGCGCAGCAACATCAGAAAAGTGTACCTGGCTAACAAGCTGAGTAATGTTAAGTGTTTGCAAATGCTCGCTAGCTTACTGTCCCTAGGACCTATATATCAGCATATCCGTAAATGTTATGGCAAGGGGGTAAAATCAATTCCTCCAACACTAGGAAGCGTAACGTTAATCTTAAAGTAACTGCTTCGCCGCTGCATAAATCCAAGTCATTCCGTACTACTCCGGTGGTAGTGGCACTCATCCGGCATGGACAGCGCACGTGACGATAAGGAGTGACGACCAAGCAAACCTACCTGGCTGCTGTTTGTTTTATGTGCAAATCTATGCTTACACGATGGTCTCCAGAAATGCCAGATATACACTATTTAGAGCAGTATTTTCTAATAGTATCAGTAAGTAAAATGACAGTGTGGTTTTGTCCGACATGTTTGTTATCTCAAACTGAATAGCTTTTTAATTTGTTATTTGTGTGCCAGGTACAAGGTAAACATTGCTTGTAGCCGACTTTCACTTTATCTTAAAATCAGTGTTCAAGGCATCTATGTCCTCCAAGCAAATGTTTCAGGTTATAACAGTACAGTTTACACACTAGGCTAGACCTCCCACAGACCAAGTGACTTTAATGTCAGTTTTGACATCGGCAAAACTCTTGTCTTGCTACTTTGTCTTGTCAAAGATGAATTAAAGATGAATAATTTATCACATGTAGACGCTTTTGGGTTTTTGCAAGAGATCTTTTCATGTGTGGTAAATGACAATAAAGTGCTTCATCAAATATGAATGAGTGCACAGGAGAATTTATTCTGAAAATGGAAACTGGTTTCATAAAATGTTTGTCCTTAGAGGATCATGTTCCATAACTGTGGAGAAAGAAGTGTCCTAAAAGAAAAAAAATAAAATGTTCCTCAGGAGAGAAAAAAACACAGCACAGCACCTGGGCTAGGTTACTCAAGTGATGCCAGTAATCTCACGTGATCTGACGAAATGTTTTTCATCGGTTTTAAAAGCACGCTAGCACAGCACTGACCTCAAACATTTGTCTCTTGTCAGGTGGTGTTTCACAAGATGTCTCCTAATGAGACGTTGTTCCTGGAGAGCACCAACAAAATCTACAAGGATGACATCTCCAGTAGCTCCTTCGTCAATTTTCAGATCTGGGACTTTCCTGGTCAGGTGGACTTTTTTGACCCCACTTTCGATTACGAAATGATCTTCAGAGGCACAGGAGCTCTTATATTTGTCATTGATGCTCAGGTAAGGGCAGACGTTAAGCATTAGACATTAAGTGGAGTTCATTTACACCACCAACTGTGCCATTACCAGGCCTGAATGCTTTCCCTCAAAGTAAAATGATATTTATTAGTCAATAAGTGGACCATCTCAAAGGATCCAATACATAATACATCTGAATAAACTCATTGCCACCTTTCAGTATTCTTTGAGTTAAGAGAAGACAAGCTTTTCAGGTTTTGTTAGAGAATCTGTTCCCTCACTTGACTGTTAAAACAGAGTGAATTATGAACAGGTTACACCTGTGTCGTAAGGCTGTGCCACTCTGCCATCACAGTGTGTTGCCTAGCCTCACAGCTACATCATAATCATGGCATTCATCACAGTGCGTGAATGTTTGCTGTTAAATGGGTTGATCGATGTGAACAGATCCTTAAATTCGGCATAGCTTGCTGCAAAGCTGTGTAGTAAAGTAACCAGCTACATGTCTTCTGGTTAGTAGTACTACTTCTACTACTATGCCACAACTGCCTACTACAAATTAAACATCATGACACAAACATAATAATTTATTTATTATTTTTATCTAAATCTCTGTTAAAGGTATTGTCTCACCTCTACCCACTTGTTAGGTATGGTAAGAGAGCTGATGTGGTGTTGGAGAATGACACAACTTGCACATTGTAGCAACACCTCATCACGAGGAAGGGTTTTAAAGACAAGCGTATCGGTTTCTGTAATGAACAATAAGAACTGGTCTTTGTTCAGAAATATTTGTCACAAGGTTCAGCTCTGTCGCTCACTTGGCCAGAGAACAAATTGTTTCTGTTTGAAGTTTGTTTGTCAGAGGCTAATCTCATTACACCCATTCTTTATAACTCTGAGAAAAATAGTGTATAACCAGTGGGGGTTAGGGAAGCCCTTAGTTAAGTATTAGTGTGCAGAGTTTTCTAAATTGTTCTCTTAAAATAAATTGATTTGGTTGTTAACCTCACAATTAAAAATCTAATAGCAGGTTCAAATACAACTTATCCAGGAATAAAAGAAAGTCTGTGTGCCCAAATTATGTTGAGTAAACAATACTTAAGAATTGTGTACAAGACCGGATGGGTTTTTTTTTTTTTTTTCTTAGCAGTAGTATCCTGTTCACAAGATCTACAGAGAGGAGAGGGGTTTAAAAAAAATGATGTGCTGAGCACTTTCCTCTCTGACTCTGACTCTGACTTCCCCTGCTCTTCTATGCAGGATGACTATGTGGAGGCTCTGGGTCGCCTTCACCTCACTGTATCGAGAGCCTACAGGGTCAACCCCGAGATCAACTTCGAGGTGTTCATCCACAAGGTGGACGGCCTTTCTGATGACCATAAGATTGAGACGCAAAGGGACATCAACCAGAGGGCCAATGATGACCTGGCAGATGCTAGTCTGGAGAAGTTGCACCTAAGGTCGGTAGTGAGACATTTCACACACACACACACACACACACACACACACACACACACACACATGCACAATGTAATGAATATGAGATTGACTTTGGAAGATTATATACTGCCATTGGCCTTCAGAGATCACCCATTAAGCATCAGACTGGCACCCACCCACCCCCTCACACCTCTTACCAAGCTTTATGTTGCGTCTGGTTCATCTTGTTTTGTAATCCTGTTGATGTCTTTGAAAAGCCGTTGGTCAGCAAAGCTCGTTCCAAGAAAGCTGGGCGTGATTTCAGACAGACCCAAACAAACCACAGATTTGTTGTGGAGGCCCAGTCCATGCGAAGCGCTTTTACCTCCTTGTTGTGTGATGAGGTGGGAGGTGGGAAGAGGGAGGTGGGAAGTAGCCACAGAAGTTGTTTAGCCTTGACGGTGTGGTGCTAAAAGTGGTACCATGGGAACACCCATAGCTTTATTGCGGTTGCCTGTCATGTTTGGGGGGCCCTGTGATTAGTTGGGACAGTGTGGTACAGCGGCTTGCATGCAGCCAATACATGTTCTGCATTCTCCAGTCCACTCTGCTACATTCCTCAGAAGCCTCTGCTTGATGCAACAACCTCTGTGCTTTAAGTGCCACACTGCTGTTGTGTGGAGACTTGGGTCACCCCTCTGACCCCCAAGCAAAGCCAGCCAAGATCTTGTACCAGGGGAGGGACGTGAGAATACTCTGCGAGTGACCCAGAGCCGATTTCTGATCTTGAACATTAGTCCTACTCCCAGAAATATTAGGCCCTACTAGTCTGCTAATTTCAAGTTACTACTCTGAGCTCTAAGCACCAAATGGTAATGAACTGGTCTGATTTAGCTGCAGGATTCATTTGTACATGCAGCAGAATTTCCATTTGTGTTTATAGAACAGAAAGTTATTAGAATTAGGGCAGAGCGATAAATAATAATAAAAAAAAAACAGCTGAATCGAAACTGGCAATCAGAGTCATTAATGGACATATTCTTGTTATTTCATTCAATTCATTCATTCATTCATAACTTAAATAAATAATTTATTTATTCCATTGATTAGTAGGATTTCTGTGAAATCGTTGGACAGCTAAATTTTGTACCACTTTAGGTCGTTCACATTTACATATGAGGTATGTCTGTGCCATTATTTATTTACATATGAGGTATGTCTGTGCCATTAGTTTTGATACATTGTGCTATTGTTTGAAAGTTAGTGTCAGATTTTTGCGTTCACAGTCGATGTCTCTGGTTTTACAATAGGTAGAAATTTCAACCTTCCTTCGTTTTGCTAGTCCAACTCTGGTTAGGGGTGTGTGTGTGCGTGTGTGTGCGCGCATGCATGCATACTTGTTGATGAGGGGAGGGGTGGGGTGGAATGGGGTGTCGGGTAACAAATGCTTTACTGTTTTCTGTCGCGTGCCGTAGTGGAACGTCACCATTGACCTTTCCAGTCATCTGCCCTCTGACCTTTGTGTGGCCTTTATGAGGTCAAGGTCATTTACCACATCTCCTGTCATATCACCACAATCTCAAACTATAACTTCTTCCATATCACCACAATGCCTTTGAGTATGTTGGATTTAGTGTGCAAATTGTGTTCTGGGATCTCTACCCAGCTTGTTATGGACATAGACTCTGTATAAGGCAGTAGTGGTCCACAGGGCTCTGTTGGAACTGATTTGTCCTTACCTCCATTTCTCTTTGTCCACAGCTTCTATCTGACAAGTATCTATGATCATTCGATATTTGAAGCCTTCAGTAAAGTAGTGCAGAAGTTGATCCCTCAGCTTCCCACACTGGAGAATCTTCTAAACATTTTCATATCTGTAAGTACTAATGCCTGTGCTTTTTTCCTGCTGAAGATGGTCCTACCTATGGTTCTAACTACTTTTGACTGTGGTCTTTTTTTGACGTTTGTGGTTAACAAGTTCACATTGTCTGTTAAGGGACTTTTTTGTATCCGCACACTATGTTACAGTAACTCCCTAAACAGTCACACTGAGCACAAATATCTTCCCATCCTGCAAGTTCAGTCTTGGCTTTCCTTTCTTGCCTTCAATAGAACTCTGTGATTGAGAAGGCGTTCTTGTTCGATGTGGTCAGTAAGATCTACATTGCTACAGACAGCTCTCCAGTGGATATGCAGTCATATGAGCTGTGCTGTGATATGATTGATGTGGTCATCGACGTGTCCTGTATCTATGGGTGAGTTGGCACATTGCATTCCTTTTATTAGACTGGATGTCTCATTTTGGAGGTGTGTTCAACTTACTGTTACACGGATGATTGATGAAGGAAAACATCCTCTTTTGTCAGAATGCAAGTTTTATGGTTTTATAGAGGGGAGTAGCTGAGTAGTCTTGTCACCTCAGTTAGGCCTATTGGGAGTGTACAGGACTACTCAGGACTAGGACTAGTCATTTCTGTCTAGAATGTCAGAACAATATGGTTCATCTTTCATGTAGAAATTACAATTAAAAACATATCATAGGGGGAAGGAAAGGGTGGCTTGATAAATATAGGACTGTTGCTGTTTTTGTCGTCATATGATGCATTTGTTTGCGGCTGGTGATTTAAAAAAAAAAAAAAAAAAAACTTTCTTTGAGTGTGTGCATTTGCTAACACACAAAGGAGTGTAGTACTGCTTATCAGTTCACTGTGTGTGTGTGTGTGTGTGTGTGTGTGTGTGTGTGTGTGTGTGTGTGTGTGTGTGTGTGTGTGTGTGTGTGTTTCTGCTTCCGCCTCTCCCCCTCCCCCAGTCTTAAAGAGGATGGCAGTGGCAGTGCATATGACAAGGAGTCTATGGCCATCATCAAGCTGAACAACACCACAGTGCTCTACCTAAAAGAGGTCACCAAGTTCCTCGCTCTTGTTTGCATCCTCCGAGAGGAGAGCTTCGAGCGTAAAGGTACTCCTGTCATCCCTCACGTATCTCCCTCTTGCGCTGAATGATTTAAGAAGTTCAGAGCACTTGAGCCCGTATGGTTCTTAAGAGTAAGGAAAGGGCTTAGAAACTCAATTTTAAACATTCAACACTTTGATGTTGTTGAGGTGAAATAAAATGCCTTTCCATTGGTTTGCAATGGCTGATAAATACATTTCATTTTTTCATGGGTTGAAAATGGTCGAAGTTTAAAGGCAAGTTTATACAAACGCACCCAATCCAATCGAAGTGGTCAAAAAAATATGATTTCTGACTGTTGTAATCATCTCCTCATTATCTTACTGCACGTCAGCCTTCTTCAACCTCTGTGTCTGTTTCTGGAAAGTAGCATGCTGTGTTAATTTTGATCATTTGTGCATGTGGATCAGTTAAAGACTGTCAACAAGTTTGAGTCTGATAATGACCTTATTTAAAAATAATACTGTGCACAGACGTACAAAAAGTTCAGCTTGAGCAAAACCTCAATTCAGAGCACAAAGGGAAGCCCAGGTAAAGGTTTATGGCCTTTCACGTGTCATTGAGCTTTACTGTCGAGACCATTGCCCACGCACCCAGATAAGAGATGCATGTTGGTCACTGTGTGATCGCTGATCAAACAGAGCCAACCAAATCCAAGTGCCTTATCAGCGCATGCTCTTGTCCTGTAGGCCTCATCGACTACAACTTCCACTGTTTCCGGAAGGCCATCCACGAGGTGTTTGAGGTGGGCATGTCGAGCACGCGGACATTGCCCACCCCGACGGGGACGCCTTGCTCGATGAAGGGAGTTGCACTCAATGGCACCCCCCGCAGCACTGTGTAGAGGGACGAGGCCTGACACACGAGATGAGATGAGACATACATACACAGACAAGAAAAGGAAGAAGAAAGGAAGGAAGGAAGGAAGGAAGGAAGACATGCAAAAAGAGTAAGGAGGGAATAAATGCATGCTGCTGTGGCTGGCGAGCGATATGGCAGAGGGGCACGTCCTTATGCCCCCCCAACCCTACCCTTAGCCCCACCCACCCCCACCCCCACCCATCCTCTGGGTCCTCAGTCTCCCGCCCCCCTCCCCAAACACCACTCTGAAAACAGCACCTGAGTGAACGCCCTGGAAGGGACAGAGACAGAGACTCTACTAGCACAGTACACATCACCTACATGTCTAAATAAATCAAGGAAATAAAAGAAAAAAAAGACAAAAAGCTGCTGCAAAGGAGCTGTGTCAGAGCTCTGAATGAGGAAGGGAACACGAGACACAAGAGGAGGGAAGGCAAGATTGGCGCATCTCTTTTGTGTAAGAAAAGGCATTAACACACTGTCTGGAGAGAGGTGGATAGAGACCAGCATGGGTGGAGGTGTGAGACGATAAGAGGGGGAGGAGGGGGAAAAGTAGATAATTGGAAGCACACAGAATCTTCCTTACAAGGATCATCTCTCTCTGTCTCTCTCTTTTGCTCTCTGTCACCACCTGGTGGACACGGGAAGTCAAGGCCTCTTGAATCTGCTGTATATTTTTGTTCTATTAGCTGCTTCTCCATAGGCGTGAGGGAGGGACGTGGTGAAAGTCACATGTGGGTAGGCGACAGGGATGAGTTCAGTGCTGCCACATTCTTGCAGGCTGGTCCAATCCAGACCTGCAGATACAAAACTTACACTTACGAAGCCTTATGCAGATGGAGCTTGCAAGCTGGCTTGCTTGCTGCAAGCATGTTACCCACCTCAGTCAAGCACCCCAGATCTTTCATGTGTGTGTGTTTTTTTTTGTTTGTTTGTTTTTTGAGAATGTCAGGCTTGAAAAGGGATTATGTGTGTGTGTGTGTATGTGTATGTGTGTGTGTGTGTGTCTATGTGTATGTATGTGTTTGACATGTATTGTTTGTTCCTGCAAATTCAGGCAGTGAATGTGGCCAAGGTGGTTGATTAATTAAAGCTGTTATGATGACATCTGTGCTTTCAGGAGCCTTTGTGTTTTATGACTCCACAGCAAAACTGGTGAAGCTCTTCGTCTATGGCATAAGCCACTTTGTGAGACTGGTGGAGCTTGTGTGTATGAACAGAGGCCCTAGACATAGGCTGGATGAGCCTCTTTGGATGCTGGCATGCATTGCAAAATGCATTGATCTTGCTGCGGAGGCCAGTGCCATAGTTATGATCAGAAGCCAAGTTGCCCTCCCAAACTTGTGCAGCATCTTGCGTGTAAATGACAGCATCACTGTGATATCAGTTGCTTTGTAGAATGTATGGGGAACTTTGAGCAACACAAGTTGCACTGATTAGCCATTAAACTCCCCCGCCTCCACTTCCTGAGCGCACTGGTAAACCCTAGAGATTATGAAGGTTCCTTGATGTTAGGACATTTTCGCGCTTTTGCTACCTGGAGGCAAAGCAGGGTGACTGTAGCACTAAATTAAGTTGTCTGTGAAGGCTTAAAGATGTGATTAACTCCCACGTTTCACCTATTTCACAATGATGTATTTCAGTAAAGTATCTGACAAATTAGCATAGGTTACTGTTTTAACCAGATGCACCAGTTACCGTGTGGCTGCCCCCCATCTATTCTCAGCATGTTTGTATTAATTGGAATCATGGGGAAAAAATATTGAATGCATTCATACACACATTTCTTGAGATTATCTTGTAATCTGTATGCCATTGACTGTTTAGAAAGGGATCAGCACTAACAATTGTAAGAAATCCTGGAAAACAGTTGTGACCAAAATCACTCATTAATAAAACAGTGGGGTCACGGCTGCTAGTGATTCGTCTTGCTTGCTCTCATTTCTCATGTATTTGTCCCAAGTTCTGCCCAAGGTGTAAATGTTCACATGACAATAAACATGTAAACACCTTAAGCTAGTGCCTTTCTCTTTCCAGGCAGAGCTTTTTTGTTTGTTTGATTATTTTAATTTTAATGAGCCGTCTTGATCAGTCACCTAGACTGCTTGTCACATTTATTGTATATTTTATTAAACAGCATGGATTTGATTCAGATTTTCTCCAGAGGGGCCATTTATGAATTCAGAGTTTAAAAGTTTTACTGCACATGGACTGCTCTTGAGAAGGTGCAGACCCTCACCTCACCCTCCCACATCCCCAGTTTATCACTGTCCTCATGCAATGCAACCAATAAAGCATAAACAAAAGCAATCTCATGGCTTTTTTGTTCTTTGCATATACGTCTATTGATTCTATCGAAAGTTAATTTTGTATGGTCAGATCATGTAAATACAGTATAGGCCTATAGTAGCCTAGTAAAATCAGCCCTTCCTTCTACGGTTCGTTCAACATTGTAGTGAGATGATAATCGAGCGGAAGTGTGAAGGAAGGCATGGCCAGGCTTACAGAAGTCAGTATAAATAAGTAACATACAGCAGCAACCATGTCATTCTCAGGATGTGGTGATATTTTTCTAAAGTGTATCGTTTTTTTTAATATAAGACTAAAAAAAGAATGAACTGCACACTCTTCTCAACGGCACGCTCAGGCGTCATCATGAAACCGAAACGGGTCTTGAGTCCATTAAAACATTGAAATCTCTTAGTGTGTGTGCTTATCCACGTAGGCTACATTAGATGCACCATAGCAGGCTTTGTAGACCTTGGGAGATGCAGAGAATTCCACTTATTTATCCGACATTTGAACACTTTATGCAGCAATAAGGAGAGAAAAGTGGGCGTGGTTCACCCCTGCATTTAGGGAACTAAATAATAATAATAATAATCACAATAATAATAATAATAATAACATTAGTTTTTGCAAAATCAGCACTGCAAAACGGTTGGGATCTCAGCTAAAGAGGAAAACATGTTGCCTAGATTAGACTAACTCTAACGCTCTAACTTCTAACTAACAGAGTTATGAAAAAAAACACTACTCCCTATAAAGGCCAGTAGTCTCTCGACTAAATTATTCGTTAGATTTTGTGAAAGTAACCTTTTTGGAAGTCGCTCATTACAAGAGACTGGCGAGAGATTTCTCACGGGCGCGCAGGCCTAGCTGTGAAATGGCCTCTCCGCGCGTCCCCCACTGTCGACAGGCAAAGCTAAATAAGCCTCGCAGCTACTGTCACGACTCATTATGTGAGGCGCCGTCGAGGCAGCCCGACGCCTTCCACACAATTTAGACACAATAAAACAATGACAGCATTTTTATCCACTTCATTAGGCTACTAATTTCTTTCGAAAATCCTCGCATTAATCCTGTAAATGGCTTCCTGCCGTTGCAAATTATCATACATTGTCCCGACGTGATGACCCGAATAGAAATAAATATCCAGGCTAACATTAGACTGGTGTAGCAACAGAGTAATTGTATTTGATTAAAGCAAATGTAGGCCCACGTACTACTATGACTTTCATAATGATTACCCCATAGGCCTATGTGGATAGATCGCATTAGAGTCCATGCGTTATGTGGTCTTGAAGACAGAGGCGCATCCAGCAGATGTCTGTTTTGCCGAGGAATAGAATCACTTAAAGTACCGAGGAGAAGGTTTGTAAGGATTTGATTCCCATTTGATGTAGGGTGTACAGCTATAACCCCGCCACTACTAATAACAGCAATCTGTGGTTAATATGTTATAAAATGGGATAGAGGTATCTGCATTGTTTCCATATGATCGCAAGATGACGCCAAAGTACGCATTTTGGACGAGGTCGATGTCGGTGTAGCGTCTTCTTTACTCATCCACAGTCGCTTCGGTGGCCAGCATGCAAATGAAATGTTAGCTTTACACACAAGAACGACGAGAGAATCAGCATGATGTACTACTATAATTTGGCAGCATAGCAACCACCCAAATTGCCTTGCTTTATCAAAGCCAGTGGCACACGTCACACCCCTCAACCCACGCATTAATGATGGAACTCCGTAAAACGGTCAAATACACACAAATTAGATACTCTTTACCTCTCTGTGGTGCCATTAATATGTGTACGAATCACAATCATTTCCAAGTTGGCATAATTTCCCATATATAGGCTCATTAGAATGCTTGCAGAATTAGAGTTGCTGCCTGCAGTAACATCTTTTTTTTATGCCTAGATTCATATTTGCCAATGGAAGTCAGACTCCAAGTTGACATAAGGGCATCCCTTTCTAGTTCTCTGTCCATGGTTGACCTCCCCCTTTATCCTAGATAATGCCGTCACTTTTTGACCTGCAAACAATCAGCCCACATTGAAGAACAGTTCACCAAACCCAGCATAACCTTGGAGACCGCCAGGAAAGGAATCATCCTTGGTTTTAAGTGCTCTTTGGAGCATGTAGGACAGGTTTTACCAGTGTAAATCTGATGTTCAAAGAGAGACAGAACTGGAGGTGGAAGGAGAGAAGTAGGCAGCACCAGAACACACACAATGTGGATGTTAGAGAAATAGGTAGAGGTGTGTCCAATCTCTCTCTCTCTCTCTCTCTATCTCCCTCTCCCTCGATCTTGTGCATTTGTGTTTGAAGGTAATGGAACAAGATGGACCAGGATTGGATAATCGCTGGGGTCTAGGATGTCCTGTTCTCCTTGTCTGATCCTCTCCACACTCTTTAGCCCTGTGTGTGTGTGTGTGTGTGTGTGTGTGTGCGTGCATGTGCATATGTGCGCATATGTGTGTGTCGCGTGCGTTTATGTGCGCGTGTGCGTGCGCACGCTTGCCTGTCTGTCTATCTATCTGTGTGAGTGCTGGAGTGCTCCTTAGTCACACTGTGATGCTTCAGAGGCTCATTCCCTATTCACAGGGATCATGAAAAACATATTGCATGCTTTCTGCCCTCATCTGACAGGATTTTCATAATGCACTCTTCTCCCTTTACTGACACAGCTCTGGTCATTTGGATCACCAAACCAGGGAGGCGCTGTGTAAGGAGGAGGAGTGTGTGTGTGTGTGTGTTTGGGGAGTGGTGGTGGGATGTTACTGACGGGGGACCATTGTAGTGAGCCCAAGCAAGACTGAGGCTGACATTCAGTCATTAGGCAGTGTTTTATTTATTTTGTTTTATTAATTTATTTGATATAATTTATTTTTGGCTGTGTGAGACAGGAGCCTTGTGCATTGCTGTGTGGTGGACTGGTACACTGATATGCACTACAGAGATGGGTCCTGACGCCAGATTGTCACCATTCCCCCCACCACCACCCACCACCCACCCCACCCCAACTCAAGTCATTTGCCAGAAACATAGTGTGTCGGTGTGTGTGTGTGTGTCTGTGTGTGTGTGCACTTAAGCATCTGAATAGAAGAAAGGACATAGACAGTGACTGAGTGAGAGAGAAAGAGAGAGAGAGAAAAAAGATCCACTCTGAAACTGGTTCTTCCTTTCAACATGGGGAGCAGATGAGGAGATGACCGAGCATTTTCCTTCTCTTTCTCCGCTCTCCGTTTGTCTCCCTGTCTGTCTGTCACTCTCGTTTTCCCCCTCTCTGTCACCATCCCTCTCTGTCGTCGTCTCTCTTTCTCTCCCCCTCTTTTTCTGTCACTCACAGCCTGTGTGAAACTGTCTATCCTTCTCAAGGATGGCTGTATGGCTGTGCGCGAGGCTCTCTGACAGTCACCCATGTCGTCTCCTTAGTACTGCAGGAGCCTATGGGCCCACTCCTGCCATCACTGCAAAGAGGACCAATCAGACTGTGGCTCATGTATACACTGCTATCTCTATTATTGATTGAAGAAAAGAATAATCCGTCTGTAATTATTCTCTATTTCCTCCCATTACTTGCAGTATTAATCAGACAGTGGGCGTTTTATCTTTTCTGTACGACTCATTTGCTACTCTATTCAATGCTGTTCTATTCTATTCTATTCTATTCTATTCTATTCTATCTGTTCTATTCTATCTATTCTATTCTATTCTATTCTATTCTATTCTATGCTGTTCTATTCTATTCTATTCTATTCTATACTATTCAATGCTATTCTATTCTATTCTATTTTGTCAGAATGTCAGATGAACAAAGTGAAAGATGAAGAGATAGAGAACAATACGTAAAAACTCTCTTCTCACCCAATCCATGTGGACCTGAGATGCTGTGTGGCCTACACATATTTGTCCTGTAACAAGGCCATAACAATGCAGAGCCTTTCCTCTGTGGCAGCACAGGCCATGGTGGTGTGTGTGAGGTGCGGTGCGGTGCGGTGTGGTGTGGTGCGGTGTGGTCCTGTGCGCTTCCTCTGAGACTGGGTCCCAGAGCAGAGAGACTGGCAGCGTTGTGTTTCTGAGCTCTGATGGAGTGCCTGTGAGGCACCCCAGGACTTTGGCAGAGATGCCTGCAGGGCAGAGCACAGCAGCATGGCAAGGCCATGTGGCGTCACATGACACAAGCGTGAACTACAACTTTTTTCCTCTTCCTCCTCCTCCTCTTCTTTCTAGTGTGCGCTGCAGTCGCTCATCGTTACATTAAATTCAAAGTGGCTTCTCACTTGTTATTCAGACCAGTCTCTCTCTCTCTTTCTCTCTTTCTGCTCTGTCTCTCTCTCAGAATCTGTCCATTTATTCTCTGTCTATTATCTCAGTCTTTCTGACTGACTCTTTCATCTCTGTCCTGTTCTTGTTCTTCTTTTCTGTCTTTCTCTGAGACCAATCCTGTCTGTTCTCTAGTCACTGTCCTCCCAGTAGTTGAGATGCTCTGCGTGTGTGAGTGTATCTGTGTATGAGTGTGTGTGTGTGAGTGTGTGTGTGTGTGTGTGTGTGTGTGTGTTTGGTGATGAGCCCTGCAGGCAGTGGCCTGGAGGGTGAGGCTTTAATTAGGTGGAATAGGTTTTTATCTCACTCACATATCTTTGCCTGGATGTGTCGGCTGTTCATTCAAATGACACTATGCCTAGAGGTCATTTTGTGTGTGTGTGTGTGTGTGTGTGTGTGTGTGTGTGTGCGCGTGTGTGTTTGTTTGTTTGTGTGTGTGTGAGAGTGCAATGGTGTTTATGTGTTTTTACAGTGCAGTTCTGTTTGTGCATAGTAATTGTGTCCTTTTCAAATGTATTCCTCACTATGTATGTATGTATGTATGTGTGTGTGTGTGTGTGTGTGCGTGCGTGCGTGCGTGCATGCGTGCGTGTGTGCATGCGTGCGTGTGTGCATGTGTGTGTGTGTGTGTGCGTGTCTGTGCACAACGTGCGCTTGCGCTTCCCTGTTTGCAGCCTTGGAGCTTTTATGGACTATCAGATGAGGGGTGTGAAAATGAAGAGTGTGAGATCTGACAGTGTGCATCCTGGAGCTGTGTTTGCGTGTGTATGTGTGTGTGTATGTGTCTGTGTG